>JAODUD010010082.1:0-12731 GCA_026784285.1 Stomatorhinus walkeri
GGCCGGGGGGGGGGGGACAGCGATGCCAGGCCACGCCAACCAAACGGTCAAATGAGCCATGAAATTGGGGTGTTAGAAACAAACAGGAAGTAGTGGGTGGAGAGGCATCTGCACAGACGCAAGGTGGGGGGGGGGGGGGTGAAGGTCACGGGCAACAGGAGCAGCGGAACAGAAGGATGGGCAAGAAGGAAGGGGGGGGGCAAAGGAGAGAGACGGCGGGAGTGCCGCCCCGGTGGCCGCATAGAGTCATGACGTAATTAACCATTCCGTAATGAGGCTAACGAGTAACCAGATGGCATTGTTATTATCCCGGCCGCAGGCCGGAACCTTCCGGAAAGGGATTAGAGTCCTTATTCTGACAGACGAGGCAAAATTTGCAAAGCAAATTTCCAAACCTTGGCAAGAAGGCTTTTCCTCCCTCCCTCCTCGACCAAAGCTGTACTCAGAAAGCTACGCCACTCCGGCCCGCCGTGTCTAGTCACAACCTCCCCAAATATCACTCGGCCAATGAAGACTCTGCATCCACAAATGTGGGCGGGGCCAAGTGAGCCGGCTGACAGCTCGGGCCCCACAGGTGCTCTTCCCGATCGCGCCAGCGCTGGGAGGGCATCCAAAAACCCAGCATGCCTCTGTGTCGCTTCCTCTCGCCTCCTTCACGGCAGAGCTGCCCAGCCGCCGAGTGAAAATCCCGTCTGCCAGGAGGATTAAAACTCCTCAGGTCGCAAGCACAGCTAAAGCGAAAGCAGAGGCAAAGAAATCAATCCTACGCCTGACGTAAAAGCAATTTTGAAGATGTGTGTGAATTATATATTTGAACGACACTCTCAGGCAGGAAGTACTACAGCTTGAGTCATGGTCACATTTAAAGGCGATTTCTGTTGTGCTGTTCGGTTTGTGTCTAAACGTCAAAGCAGGTAAATTAACTGCTGGCCTGGAATGAGTACTGGCACCCACACGGACTTAAATTCCACCTGACATCTCGCATGTATGCCTGCGTCGAACATTTTTACATTCACATTTCATTTGTTTATTTAGCAGAAGCTTTTATTCAAAGCGACAAACTGTTTGGGGAAGAAGGCTTAGCAACTGAAGCAACTGGGGTTAAGGGTCTTGCAAACAGGGGATTTGAACCGACGACCTTCCGAGTCAGACTATCGCTAAAATTCATAAAAAGTGCCGGGTAAGAGGCAGTGGCCCAGATTTAACCACTGATGATGCAGACGACTTGGGGAAAGTAACATTGTTAGTCAGCGTCCTGATGCTGCAAAACCGGACCCCCGAGGTGCAAGCAGCTCATGACCGGGGGCGCTTTGGGTTCCGTAATATACTTTGTATTTTGCTGCGGAAGCAGTCAAGCTATATAAAGCTGGAGGATTCAGTTCCTACACCCTGTACATCACATCTATATTCCCTGTGTCCCTCTTCTAGGTTTTTAATCGTAGAGGAAACATAAAAACAGTGCAGAGCTGTGGTGGCGCGTGCGGGCCTACCACACAGACGTCCTCGGCTGGAACGTTCTGGATGGACCCCGTAGATCGCATAGGGAGAGTTTAAAAGTGTTGGCACCCAGGGGGGGGCACGGAGCGCGGTAACTGCGGAATTAATATGACGAGTCATCCATTTTTCCCCAGTTCAGAAGAAAGACAGGGAGGGGGTATGGAGAGAATGTTCGTTTATCCGAAAAACATAAATATATCCCTTTGCTTCAAAGGGAAAATTAGCATAGCAACCTAAATGCCACTCTGCTGCGGGGGGGTTGGGGGGTGGCTTACCCTCAGTTAAGCTGGTTATGTCTATGGCAGGCTACAAAAATGGAGGCTATTCAGAAACCAACTGGGCCAAATTCATTTTGCATCATGCACAAGACAAGAGTATGCGGGGTTGGGGGGGGGGCATGTTGGTAATCCACAAGTCATCCGGATCTTTACATGTACATCGATAAGGAGAATCACTAGCACAGGAAATGGCTGGGTAACTTCTGCAGAGCCTAAGAAAGCCAGGGCACCTCTAGCCGAGTCACTAGGGGGAAGGGGAGGGGACAGGAGTCTGCATTTCCTGTCCCATTAGTCATGTGACAAGGTGGACCTGCCAGATATATGTCCCACAGGTGGGGGGGAGGGGTCATACATCTGGTCTAAACTGGTCTCTGGACACCCCTGGGGAGGTTCCAGCTGGATCTGGGGGCCAGTTTGTCTTATGGTCCTTCAATGTGATGAGGTCAGTCGCAGTCGCAGTCACAGTCACAGTCACAGTCGCAGCCACTCGACAGCTGGGAAAGAGGTGGGAGCTGCCCCGAATGATCCGGGAAGCACAACTGTTACCAATGCTACCGTCAGCGAGCACAGCTGTCAGGGAGCTTTGGTTACCATGTAAATGTTGGCAAAAGACGGGGGGGGGGGGATGATATATATACACAATATATAAGAGCGATTTAGCAGAGGGCTGTCAGCTTGCGGCAGCCATTTTGACGTCCCCAGCTCCGAAAAATTTCCCTTTGCCACCCCCACCCCCCCTTTCTTTCTGCCACTCGCTTTCTTGGGTTGAGATTAGCATTCGCGATGCCTCAGAGCCCTGGATCGCAGCCCAGGCAGGGCGACTTGGGCTCCGTCCACCCAGGCAAAGCCTAATTCATCATTCACGGGCCCCCACGGCGCTCCACCGGGGGGCGCTGCGAGAGGTAAGGAATTACAATGACTTTTAAATGGTTCACATGAAAACGAGGAGACACACACATCGGTCGAAAATTTGAACTCATTCGATTGAACGATTATTTAGATGGTTGTGCTAATGAGGCCACAGGCCTCTCTGGTACTCAAGACACCCAGGAAGAGATAGAGGTCTGTAGGGGAGGGACTCAGAAGAAGGTCACCACCGCCCTAGGCTATGAGCGGAGGAGCACCCCCGTAACCGTGCAGATGGTACAGCCCATCCGCTCAGATGGAAGAACAGGGCCTGATGGGTGATCTCTATGGCCCAGCAATTAGGTGTTTATACATACAGCTACATAAATACGAAACCAATCAAACCCAGAATAAAACACTCGGTTAGGACTAATAAAATAAGAGGTTCCCGGTAGAGCGAGTTCAGCTCAGCCTAATCAGACCCGTGCTCCGCAGTGCCTCCTCACAAACGCATCCCATCAGGATCGCTCCGCCTCAGCCAGTCTCTGCCGGATCTCCAGCCCATTCCTCAGAGGACCCCCCCAAATCACTGATGGGGCCTTTTGCTATGGAGCGGGCTGGGCTCCTGTCTACGCCCCCCCCCCCCCAAACTCCCACCTTTGGGGCTGCTGGGGTTGACGGCACTCCAGGAACGGTACTGGCAGGCTTCCCAGCGGACAGCCGAGCCCCGGCGGGTGGATCCAACAGGCGATGTCATCGCCAGGGGTTAATGTTAGCACCGGGATCACTGGCGCGGAGCTGAAAGGGCCCCCTAGACACCAGGAGGGGGGCGAATCACAGGGAGATGACTACTGACGTGTCCCATCACCCAAACCCCATGATCCCACACCACCCAAGATTATTAGGGACTGTCGCTAATGTATGAAGACACAAGCCACACCCCACTAAAACCTACTGGACAATGTACAACGAAATGGTCCAGAGAATCAGGTGACAGATGGGTAGTTCTACTGCGAATGATAAAGTACATTCTTGTACCATTTATAGGCCAATACTGCCTTACAATTCAGGGCAAATACCTTTGGCAAGTCTCCCTGCTACGGTCAGCAATAGGGAAATTTAAAAAAAAAAAAAAAAAGATTATTTCCTCTTGATCCCCTGTTCTGTGCTCTTACATCGGCACCTGTCACGACAGGACGGGCAAACGGGGGACAGTAAGGCCACAGAGCACCACAGCATCTTACCAGAAACCTGAAATGGCCCTCGCCGGTGTGACGGCTGGGAGGGACAGCAGGAAGGGGACGGACGAGCTGGCTTCTCGCTGCCTGTGACAACTTCCTGCGAGTCCCTACAGCCACCTAAACTCATATTTAAGTCCAAGGGGCTCCACAAACAGCCCTTAAGCACAGAACAGCTTTGCAAGTCCTTCTTTGTTTTTTTAAATATGACACTTCTCCACAAACGGCGTCCGGCATCTTCAGAGATAATTACAGCAAACGAGCCAGAGTTATCTGCCCCCCCACCAAAAAGCCTCAGGCTCTCCCAAGCCCCCAGTTTCAATATTAAATATGCAGTTTAATCAACCTTGTAAGGGGAGCAAGTTTTCTTAATCACCCCCATAACTCTGATGTAGGCTTGGGGGGGGGGTCGGCTGCGAGATTTCACCCTAACATGAGGAAAATCGAAGAAGGGTGGCTTAGATCAGAGTCTACTAATAATTCGTGATGAATTATTCAGAACTCATCATTGCCTTCTTTAAGGTTAAGGGAGCCTGAATCTTCTCCCGAATCTTTCAAGAAGCAATATAAGAAACACAAAATGTTAAAAGGCTCCAAAGCTCGGTTGTGTGCAGTTGGCTGCACACTTGGTTTGGGTCACAGCATCCAAAGGCTCAGGCTGACTGGGTAACGTCCCGCCCAGGGAGGCTCATGAATATTCACCAGCAGGGCCGGGCCTGGCATGCATTTTAATTCAGGGTGACTTAGCGCCGCAGCAATCCCAGCGGTGTCAGAACCAATCAGGATTGGGGGAGAGGGACACCGCCCCGTGCTGACGGCCTGTAAGTGCCTGAAGGGCCCCATGGGGGGTGGGTAAGGAGTCGAATCGAAGCAGGCAGGTAGGTAACCAGTCCATGCTTCGTGCTTAGCAGGTCACCGGCGCCTGAAGGCATCCAATCAACTTCCTGTCCATAATTCCATTTCTTCCCTTTTATGACACAAGCCAAACGGGCAATGGGGAAGGCGTTAGCTTCAAGCTTCAGTGGAGTGATGTATGGGGGTCTCCGAGGACCCAGGCTGGCTCAGACACACTGGCTTATTAAAAGGCCGACAAGCTCTCCCCCCACTACCGTCACCTTCATACAGGCAGAGCATGTCAGCCTTGGCTTAGTTAGCTTTCTAACCCCCTCCCCCCCACACCCCAAGGATGCAGGGAGGCTGGCAGATGAGGGTAAGGGGGTTTGTGACAGGCGGCCGGCAATGAGACACATCAGCTTCAAGCTGATATCGGCAGCTTCCCGCTATTGCTGTGGACGTTTGCTCAGCGTCAGCACAGAGTTTAAAACGAGAGACAGGTGGACTGAGAGCGGCGGGAACTTGCGATCGAAGCTGCTAAAAGTCACGCAAGGGCCACCCGCCTGCACTCCCGCCCTTGGCAAGAGCTCGAGCGGAAAGTGAAAGAGGCGCATGCAGTGGCAACACTGCCGTTCTCACGTCGACGCAGTGCTTTCGTGGCAAAGCAGGGGGAACGTGCTAGAGGCTCACAACCCACAGGCCTTCTTGGTGACTAGCAAGTGCAGCCATATGGCTAATATTATATGGCATTCATGTTTTATTTACACAGGAAGTTCATTACCGGTGAGCCAGCTATTCAGAAATGAGGTCAGAGGTCAAAGGTCAGCCTAGGGGGCACCATCAGACCTCAGAGGAAGGCCTCAAATATGGAACCGTGGAAGGGGACATGGAGACCCCAAGCTGAACCCTTGCGAGGGCTGATGCCGTTAATCCCAGGAATGCCGGTCTGGAAGAAGTCTCCTCCGGATCATTTGCTCCAGTTGTTTGGCCCAGGAAATGAGGATTACAGGGTGCAGGCAGCTCCTGTCACCACTGCCCAAACAGATGGCATCACCCTCGGGTTGGCACGGCCAGGGGCGGCCCACGTGACTCAGCGTTCTCCCTGACATCCACCTCATCAACCCCGGGCCCAAGCCGCAAGTATCGGCCAGCATCGCTTTTTGGGTGCCCCCTCCCACGCTGACCAGTACAAAGCAATACATCTAACAGGATGCACTCAACACAGAGTCAGACTAAGTATGTTTAGAATCTATGGCCCTATTGTTCTTGCTGACACATACTGGCCAAGCAGAGCCAAGGAGTATCATGGAAATTTTCTTTAAATTCAGAATAATCTGATCGCAAACTTGATTTACCAAAAAAAACTTTCACTTACTGCAAGACAAAGGCCTTGACTGACAAGACTGGAAGTTTGCTCAACCACTTCCTGCACTTTCTCACTTTCTCATGCCATTGAGTACCTTGGGGGGAGGGGGGGTTGGATTTCACTGCTGATCTGCAGTGTGGGGACCCCTTCTTCTGCTCCATGTACCCCATCTCTAATCTGGCTTGTTCAGATCATTGCCATCACGTTCCTAGATTAGACATTGCTCGACTTGAGACGAAAACGAACCATGCTTCGCACATTCGGGTACAGTGTTGCTTTTTGATGTTCCCTTGTACCAGCATCTGGAGACTTTGATGAGACAAGGAGACTTTAAAAACGGGAGTCTCAGCAAGCCAGATTTTCGTTTTTCACATTCCTTTACGCCGAACTGCACTTGACACCTGGCTCTTCCTGTGAAGGAGAGGATTGTTCTGACAATCATAACCTTAAGATCTAAGAACAGCTGTGCAACTGAGAGATAAAACCTGCACAGAGCATCGATTATCCTCCAGAAACCCTCCAAAGTCCTCCAAGATCCGTATTGACAAGGTAGGCAATCAGCCAACTTTCTGCCACAGCTTCAGAAGACTTCAGATGCACCCATTTCTGGGTCGGTTTGCCAAAACTTCCCTGAATGTCGACAGAGAAAAACAGCTGGGTATGTGCCACAGATTTCCTGGGCAAATCAACTCAAGGAGAAAGTACAGTAGGAGCAACTAACATCAGCCATGGAGCTCAAGAGCTTTGCTCCAAGACCTGCTAATCTCATGAGACCACAGCTCAGCTGGTGGTGGCTGGTGTCGGCTGGTGTCATAAATACATACAACATCTGCAGTTACCCTTAATTTGCTCACAGTAGCCGACAAGCAGAGAGTAACATGGAAGAAGTATTTTTATCAGCTATCTAAACAAAGCCAAATATGCAAAAGGGGACCCAGAGTAGATGACACAACATAATTTTTTTGGAAATGGAAAAATGTGCCACTTTCAGCAAGAATACCTACATACAGATGGCAACATACAGAACAAGCAGACAGTTTGCAGTTACTGGGCGGTCTCTCCCAACACGGACTGACCACAGCAGAGGTGAGAGAGACCGGCCACTGCTCTCTGGACATCCTGAGTTTCTTTGTGGAAGACTCCATCCCTTGTTCCCAAAAAGAATTCGGTAGGGCGTCCAGTTGTGGGCGGATTCATTGCTATCTCAGACTTGCAGAACTTGCAGATAATATTCTTTAGGCACTGTAATCATAGTTCAGAGCTGCAGAGCTGAGGAAACGGCCGATAAGCATCAGTGACAGTTTTCTGCAGTCTTTGAGGAATTTCTTTTTGCCCACAAGCCACTGGAGCGCGTGTGCTGACAGCGAGGGCCGAGGATTTATATTGGGTCCGATTGTTTACCAGCATTTTAGTTTCAATACTTCAGTAAACACCCGCGACGATTTTGGATTGGGTTAACAGGGGTGGGCACTAAACCCACACCTGAGGAGCGCATATGTCTGCCTTTCATGAAAGACGCTTGAAATGAAAGAAGCTTCAAATGTTGATCTCTAAAAAAAAAATTAATTTAACAAAAATGACTCCTTTCATGTACTGGGACTAGCCAAAAAGATAAATTTAATGGGAAAAGATACGCAGGCTGAAAATGAGTCACTCAGACCAAAATAAATTAGGAAAGAAAAGAACTCCGTTAAGATGTATTAATGATAAAGATCCCTTATTTAAATTGGGTTAAATACAACAAGCTTGTGTCCCACAAAGACACTGAAGCGTACTTTAGAGGGGCCACAGAGGGTGGTGTGTGTGTGTGTGTGCGACCACTGGCAGGAAGACCCACCGTATATAGCCCATAATGAGAAGGTATAGCCCATAATGAGATGGTATAGCCCATAATGAGAATGTATAGACCATAACGAGAAGGTATAGCCCATAACGAGATGGTATAGCCCATAACGAGATGGTATAGCCCATAATGAGATGGTATAGCCCATAATAAGATCGTTTACCCCTAATGAGATGTTATACCTCATAATGTGATTATGGCATCACACAGGGCCTGGTGAATCGCGCTAATGTGCCTTTAAATATACACAGTTTACATACCTGAGCCACAGAGTATGTGTTAGGAGAGCTACAGTCTGTTTGTTAGCCCAAGCCTGCCAGTCCAACTCGCCGCAGTCTCTCTGTCTGTCCATCCATCTGTTTTACTGTCTGCCACTCTGTCCGCCTGTCAGTCTGCATGTCCCATGACATTTAGCCATACTGCTACAAACTGGGCTCCATTTCCTGATCCGAAAATCAGTGTGAGACTTCTGACATCACTCCAAAGCACAGAGAGGTGGAGAAAACGGGGGAGGGAGGACTTGAGTGAACTTATGGCTTTCATGTTCATAACCAATTAAAATCTCAGGATGAACTCCAATGACAGATGCCACACTCCCAACCTTGAGGACACACATATTTATCCTTGGTTAATTTTCTGCCTAATCCCTTCCAGGTCTGTGTGAAAATGTGTGCACAGCTGAGTAGGGGGGGGGGGTTGCAGTTAAGATCTTGTACAGAAGAATGGAGATTTTCATGCAACTTCTGATCGCTTATTCTGGTCTGGGTCGTTGGAGAACCTGGAACCTGTCCCAGACGGCATAGAACACAGGGCTGGGGAGCACGCCGGAGGGGATGCCAGCTCATCACAGCGCACACGCATGCACACCCACGCACACGCCACGGCCGATACCGGAGTACCTGAAGGATACATGCTATAGAGTGTGTGGGTAACCTGCGCGCACACACACGCTAACGACATGTTAGGGTGCAGCTGTGAGTGTGTGCGCGACTTTGATGGCATTGCCTGCGCCGCTGTGCGTATGACATATAGTGCATGCATTTAACGGGCCAGTTTGTTATTGGAAATGCATGAGACTCCGGTCCGGGTCGAGCACGCTGAAAATCGGCCGATTCTGCTCACTGGCGGATCGATCGGTGCTTCTCTTCTAATCAATAAAGGAGGGAATGAGTGGACTAGTAAGACCGTTCAGACTCTGATACTGGTGCTGTGTAATGCAAGCAAACCAGAAGCTGGGACCAGCCATCAGATTTGGATTAAGAGAAACGCAGTGACCCTCAGGCACTGCACAGGCACTGCACAGGCACTGCACAGGCACTGCACAGGACGGCTGCTATTAGCCGACCACAAGCTTCAGGAACATCGACAATCACACCCATATCAGGCGACCATAAAGCCACAGAAACGAGATTCCAGGAGGGAAGTTACAAATTTATTTACTTTTTTTTTTTCCAAGCAACATCATGGAGAGGCTTTTAGCCAGAATACCCACCTCTGGTGCTCGTCCACCAGCATGTAAATCAGGTCCCGAACATCTATTAGGGTCCTGTGGCGCCAAACAAATTTCATTTTGATCTTACATATGATTTGGGAAGTCGGTGTCCCAGACTAGCAGAATGTGAACATGCTTTGCTAAAACTGCTTACCCCCTCTACAGGACCCAATTAACACGTATTGAAGCAATCAAGTCTGCGCCTCTATGTCTGAGATTATAACGCTAACCCAAATGGGAGCCGCATCACAGCTGTGCTCGGCCACCTGACAAGCCTGGCCAATGAGGGGAAAGCAGAGGCATAACCGGGGACGTTCTGTCCATCATTGCTTCTTTTGTGCTAAATGGTGCAGCGTCGGTGACATCCGGCTTGGCTCTGTGGAGCAGCTATTCATGGAGGTTCTGTAACAGGGCTCTGCGCACAAACAGGTCGCTGCTAGGATGGAGGCGGCACTACAGCCTTCTCCCTACGCCCCCCCCTACACCCTCAGCCCGGCAGGATAAAATCCACTGTACATCCGGAGGGATTTAGGCCCAAATTACAGTCCTGCAGTCCGCATCGGGCATACTGCCACCCCCCCAGGCCATCTAACCAACTGACTGCAACACAGCACTATGTGCATTACATGCGCATGACGGTTTTATCACATTGTGGGGACATTTGTATTCATATACTTAACCAACACACACACACACACATGGGATCACAATTTCCAAGAAGCTCATTCATTTCCCGACAGATCATTGGACTTCTGAATCCCAGCTTGTGCCAAACACAGCTGAGACACTTCCCCCCCCCCCACACACACACCCCGGAAATCGGAGCTTTCATTCCTGAGAGCCAGAAAAATGGCGGGCCTTTCACTCCGCCTCCTCTTAATTAACCAATGAAATCAATCAGCAGTGTGAGTGACAGCACTTTGTTGCCATCTGTCCAACACAGGTGATATAATTAAGTCCTCGCTTCCGCTATACAAACAGAATGAGGAATGAGTCCGCGTGCGTGCGTGCGTGCGTATGTTCATGTGTGCATGTGCGTGTCAATGCATGTGCCTGTGCACTCCTTTACACTCCCCTGTCTGCCTGGATAAATGAGTGTATGTTGGGGGGACATGCCAGTGCAGTCACTGTAAGCAAACGTGAGGTCAGTGGAGCAGGCAAACTGCCAGCCAGTCACCTGCTTGTGCTCTTCTCCAGTGAAGGCATGGGATCCAGAACCTCCCCAAGACATAGAGAACAGTGCAAACTCACAGAACCAGGACAGTCAGAATCCAGACTAAGCCCCTCTTTCATAGGTGAATCAGGAAGTAAACCCCCGTTTTACGCTCCCTAAAGCTATTGTCCGGAGAGCTGTGAGGCGTCATTCACCCGGGTCACACCAGGGGGCACCCCTGAGTCTACATTCAGGGCTGCCACAAGACTCACACTGACCTAGGTCAAAAAATTAGGACACTCAGCTCCTCCCACCTCATTAGGAAAGCAAAGAGCAGCCTGGGAGATCTGAGGGCTGGATAAATGCTGGAAAACGGCAGCAAGGTCCAATCAGCTCGGGATCCAGCTGGAGGAAGCCCGGACGGAGTCCCGCATCCTGAGGCGTGACTCCTGACGCAGGGGGAAACCCAAAGCGAGTCATGCAGAAGGCGACCCCCCCCCACTCCCCCCCAATTGTAGCGCGAAACAATCCCTGATCAATCATTAATCAGAGGTAGACACGCCAGGGCCTAATTTAGTCAAGTGCTCAGGATAATCAGCCCCCCTGAAGATCCCCTTTCCGAGGGCGGGGGCGAGGGATTAACATGATATCAGTCCTGCACTTTAACTAGATTAATAATCCTAATAATAAAATAAGCTACATTCTGAGGAGATTTCCTCCATCATATTCTTCGTATATCACATTAAAATGCCACCTCAGTAGCCTTCTGCAGCTGCCCCACCCCCAAAAAAAACATCCCATTGTTGTGGCTGCGGACATAACCCCAGGTATAAGCAAGAGTGGCCTCCCCGCAACCCCCCCATCCCCCGGGGGCAGCCAGTCTCCCCCCCAGGCACTACTTCCCTCGATCTCTGCTGCTCTGCTGGCTCGCCCGACATTTCCGACTCTGCCCTGTGTGGGGCGCCCCTCCCCCGGCTCTCTCTGATCATTCCGATTCAGCCGCTTCGACGACGAGCTCAAGCTTCACCACATTCCCAGGTTGGGCTCGTTTCCACGGCAATGACAGTGCTGGGACGGCTGCCACGCCACCCCCTGGACCGAGAAGCGTTCCCCGGCACACACGCGGACCCGTAGGACAGACCGGGCCTTCCGTGTATTTCTGTTCTGACACACAAAGAGGATAAGGACAGTACCAGAGGGCTGGGAGCGTGAGCCTAGGCTGTTGTACCTTTGAGCAGAGACACGAACTGCTCAAGTAAGACAAATCTGAGAAAAGCAATATCAGCAATACCAGCAAAACCAGGAAAACCAGGAAAACCCCCATGATGACGAGCAGCCCAGTGGTAAGCCTGACAACCAGGACGGTACACGAAGTTCTGGATGAACACTGATGAATGAATACTGAGATAATGTGGTTCGAAACCAGTGCCTGTTGATTAATTAAAGGCAAATTCTTTAAAAATGGACGAAAGGAGAGGTGCAGAGCAGGTCTAGCTCTGTGATGGCCCATAAGTGCCAGGAAAGGCTTCCTGGGAGCCTGGTTAATTAACCTGTCATTCAGCGGACCTGGAGGCGGAGCAGAGGCGCAAACCACCAATGGGGGCATCTGGCACACTGGGAGGCGGAGTCAAGGTGCAAACTGCCAATGGGCACGTCTGACACACCTGGAGGTGGGCCCGCAATGCAAACCATTAACTGGGGGCAGCTAGCGCGCCTTGCATCCAGCCATTAGCCCCACCTGCTGACCTCATGTTTAAAGGTTCAAAGGAAACAGAATGGAGGGGAGGGTCCTAACATTAAGTATGAGGCTGGGGGGAGGGGGTGGTTAAGCCCAATTTGCAGAACGGCTGTATGACACGACAGGACGCTTAGCCTGCCTGCTAACAAGTCCAATTAGCACAAGGGCCCGCACCCCCCTCTTGGCTGGGGTGGGGTGCCAGGAACTGGGCGGTGCTGCCCCTCAGGACACCACCTCCCATGGGGGAGGAAAAAAAGCATTTGTTGGATAAGTTACATCTGGTGTCCGCCCACCAATCATCATTCAGGGCACCCAGGGGAATCCTGGGACAAGTTAAAGGGTTGGACATGCATACGAATATGCGGCATGACACACACACACACACATGTAGGGTAAACATATCCTTATGGGGACCGCTCATTCATTTCTATAGGGAAAATGCTAAT
>JAODUD010010084.1:0-12673 GCA_026784285.1 Stomatorhinus walkeri
ACACACACACACACACACACACACACACACACACACATATATATATATATATATATATATATATATATATATATATATAGCTTTTGGTTGTTTATCCATTCTCTTGTGCTGGTCAGGGTTGCAAGGTCTGGAGCGTGTCCCAGGCAGCCACTGGACACAGGACTGGAGTACACGCTGGACAGGATGCCAGTCCATCACCAGGCACCCACAGTCATACTCTACAGGCAATGCAGAGACACCAATTCACCTAACTGCAGGTGGAAACCTATGTGACACGGGGAGAGCATTCAGAAGATGCCCAGAACTGAGTATACGAGGTCTGAACCCCAACCCTGGAGGTGTTAGGCGACAGCACCGCCCACTGAGTCACCATGCCACCCCAACTTGATTGTTTATCATTTGAAAAAAAAGAACATTATGGCCAAGAAATATCTCATATAAATGTGGGTTAGTGGTAGTTTAATTTATTCATGAAGGTCATTATTTTTATTTTTTTGGCTGGCCACTCTGCTCCCCAACACGCTAACCTCTCCAATGAACTCTCCAAAGAATACCAAAGAATACACAGAATACACCCGTTTGCACCCGACCATATATGCAAATCATTTTTACAACTAAAGACTGGCCTACCTCAACCTCCCTCTTAATAAGGTCACCTTTAATGAATACCGTGAGAACCATTCTTCACTACAGACCTGACTCACAAGTCTATCCTCCTTCCTTGTCCACACTTTCTTTTTAACAAGGCACACTCTTCTTCAGCTTACCGGTTTTGCACTATTCCATTTTAAGCCTGTCGAGACCAACGTGTTTTGACTGCAGCTGAAAAAGAACTGTCTCTATGCTCAAAATTATAGAAACAGCCAAACTCCCCATTTTTACCTGAAGTACATTCCTCTAGCCCTTCCAACATACATAAGCAGCCTTCAGAGTATACAGTAGGGCTATAACAGTCTACCACTCCGGTTCCTTCTTTTCTTCATGTGGATCCAGGATCCCTATACTACCCCCATCTTCTGAAAAGCTACCAAGTGTCCTTGTACCAGTCTAATGTTGGATCTTCACCATGTACCATGGCAAAGGCAACGTATGAGAGAATGTGCGAACTGAACAAAACACATCCAACACTACCAGAAAATAAGTTTTGTTTTCTGACTTGGTTGAGAGCTAAAAGCTGTCGTTTGGAAATGATTAGAGCAATCATCCACTTGATCAAATATAATTCCTGTCCTAATTTTTCCTTCCAAGTCTTAATGTAGGAAACAGAACTTTTCACACTTCTCCAGCTGACACCCACACTCGCTCATTAACTAGCCAAGAGGTTGCAAAATAGCTGCCCAGAAATTTCCTTACCCTTGCAAAGTTTTTCATACCAGGATCTCACATCCTCTTCATATACCTCTCTACTCTATTTCTGGTTGTTCTGCTAGCACAAATTGAAGCTAATCAAAGTGCATACACCCATATGTAATGTGAAGGCTGTTTGTGACTGCATTACAAAAATATATTTGGTGACATACATGACATGACTAAAACTTTGTTTTCTTTTCCAGAGTCTGATTCTTCTTGATTCCTTACATTTTTTTCCTGAAAGGAATCTTTTTAACATATGCTTCTCCCCGTGTGTGCATTTGTGTGTGTATACACACTTGCTCGATTTAGATTACTAAGGAGCAATCTCTTTTTTTGCCAAATTTAGCTTTTCTGCTGTAAAGAAAGACTGTGGTTCTTTGCAAGCCTTACTATGGATGGCATTGTGTTGCACACATTTTCATCTAATGTTTCAAGCAGTGGATTAAAGCTTTAACTAAAATCCAGCATCCAGATGAATAACACATGTATTCAGCTCAAGACTCAAGAGGAGAGATTATGAATACATCTTGCCCCAAAGCATAAGAGTAGAACAATGACATTTCTAGATCAGCAAAGTTCCTTTAAGGTTAAAACAGCACAAACAAAAGAGTCACATTAAATTTTGAAAAATGGCTTCCCATGCACACTGCATTGGCTTCAGACAGCTTAATTTGTCTACACACAAGCATCTCCTTCAGGCATCTCAGGTGTCCGTTGATGTCAGCAGGCCGCTTACAGTAAAGGATGTCAGAAGCAGAAATCAGCTCTCCTGTGCTCGAGATGATCAGCTTGCACTCAGCTTTTAAGTCACTCTTGGGGCCATGTAAATGTACAAGGAGGTTTCGGAGACTGTAAATTACTGCTCTGTGCAAGAATTCTGGAATTCAAAATTATATGCTATGAATACTACCATGCTGATTTACCATTACTTACTACCGTGAAAGAAGTAATGCTTTCTAATAACAATGTTGTATAATATTTCAGTTAGCTAACTTCCCTGTGATTGATTTTACAGTTTATTTGTATGGGGAACCAAATTTTAAAATCTGTGCATCAGATTTGTTGCATGCTGTGAACAAATGACTGAATGGGGGGAGGGTGGCATTTAACCCATTGATGGTTAAAGAAGGAAGCATTCAATACATATTATAATCCACTTAGAATACCACAAAGCTGGAAAAATGCCACAAGATATGTCTAATACTACTTTTCTGATGCAATGACATCACTAATATTGTGCCATCTACTTATTGAATATGTCAGTTCTGTATACACTGTAAAATATGTAAATATTTAAAATATGTAAATTATGGTATGGGCCTTATAGTCAAGTTCTACATGTTAGTTGAACCGACTGATTAAAATAAGATGTCTGTAACTTACGCAAACTTACTGTTACGCAAAATATGCCCAAATCCTGCTAATATACTAATAACAAATATTTATATGAGAATATAATGTAAAATAAGCCAAGCAGTATGAAGATGCTATTTATTAAGTATGCAACCTTAAAGAAGTTCCCATTTCATGTGAAGCATGGCAGGTATCCAAATAAGGCAAATACGTATATCCAGTCTATACTGATTCTCAGTCACCACCACATGACTCCAGACAGCTGAGATATAGAGTGACATTTCAGTTAAGGACTGAATTTTAATGTCATTTCACCAGCACTAATTCAAAGGACAAGTAACTCATAAAGACAAAGAGCTATGAATCTACATTGGTAACAAGTGAATGCTGCATTTGTTGAGCTTTGGACAACTGATGGCAATTACACATAGTAACGTACATGATGGATTCTGAGAAGCAGTCCATTATTGCTCCATTATTGTTATTATTGGTGTTGATTTTATTACTATTATTCTTACTCTTCTTATTATTATAATAATTCAAATATCCCATACCAAGAATCACAGACACACTAAAGTTAAATACATTTAACGCGACTTTGTGTCATCATGCCAAATGTGTGTGTGTGTGTGAGACATAATTGTTTAGACTATATTACATTCCATATTAACATTTCCATGTGTCTTTGGAAAGGATTTCACCTAATGTGATTTTTACAAAGCATGAAGCAGCATTTCATACTCCAAATACCTGAAAATATCTGGTTACAAGAATAAATAAAATTATACGAAACTAGCTCTCAAAAAAACGGTCAGATCCTGTTGTGCCTGTTTATTCTATTACACATGATTCATTTATTGCACAAATGTTTATTAGCATCAATGCTGAACTGCCAAATAAATTTCAAAGCCGTTAATTTATTTAGATTTAAAATTCATGGATGCCTTCCCAAAATATAAGCAATAAATTATCATTACAAAGTACTTTTAAACTACAGCAAGATAAGGATTAAATTTTCATATCAGTCATCAAAGCAGGGAGAATTGAGAGAACTGTAACAATTTTCATTTCGGTATATCAGCGCATTGCATTTAACTGCTTTTGAACATTGATACATTCACACACACGGACACATAAAATGTTAATGAAGCTCTGTTTCTTTACAGACACAATAACATAATATAGTCTTAAAACGTCGAGGCTCGTTAAAGTTTGTCAGTGATCTAAAAATACTTGTGAACCGCAAAAATATGCAGCTGTTTTAAAAACAGCCAGTGACATTAACACGTATGATCGTATGCTTAAGCAGTAGGCTATCAAGACTGGTGATCACCTGCTGGATTTCCATCTTAACATTACAACGAGGCATCAGTCTCGTAGCCGTTATCTGCCATGCAGCGTCACCTATTCAGTGCTTACCTACATCCTTCAACTTTATCTTAACCGTCCAGATGAACAATCTCATTTTAATCATGTTCAAATCCAATAGTACTACTCACATCAGATCATTATTTATAATAAAATAACCACAACGAGTATGCCATCCATAACGGGCGCAACCACAATGTCCACTCAAGAAACATGGTATATTTCCATATGCATCAAACACGCACATGTCTTTATGATTAATATTCTTTTATAACTTCCCGTAAATTGTGTAACGTTAAGAAGAAACGACTCGAAGCCCTTGATGAAAAATGCACCATTTTGCAATGCATAGCATGTGCATGCTTTTCAACATGCTAAATGTGTGCTATAGTGAGATAAATGACGGTCTGTTCAACGTAGAATATATATTTTGAATTGAGAACGAAACATGAAAGATGTTTTTATGACCTAACTAAAAACGACCACCTCCTTCTCCGTCAACTCTGGAAACTGAGTTTTGCGCTTTAAGAGATGGGTGCAGGCCGCGATGCTTATGTCGTTTCTCCGCATTTCGACGGTGGAGGCAGGATGCGTCGTTTCCAATTAGATCAAATACCTAAACAAGCCAAAGCAATGGTGCTGACCGCCGCACACTGGCGCAGGCTGCCGGCGCCGTCCTTTGTGTGCGTATAAATATGCATGCTTTTAAATGCTCCCACATTCTTTCACTATAAAGTATCAAATCGGTGTTCGGTAGACACAACGTAATAAAGCAGCCAAGAAGTAACCATCGCTGGTAACTTCACCAGAATATGGAAGAATAGGCTTCCTCCAGAACACATGTGTTGTGGTAGCTTGGAGCATTTTGTCACATAATGAACAACGGTGAGAGCACACTATGTATAGCGTACACACACCACCAGCGCAGAAATACATTCAAGTTATGGTTGACTTGGTCGCTATAAAACCTAACTGCGAATTTTTAAAATGTCATATAATAATGATCATATACATAGCTTCGTGGGTTTAAATAGGGTATATATGCATATATTCTAATTCCCATAATTTCTACTAAAGCATTTCTCTTTGCGTATGTGCATCTTTAGAGAAGATTTTTTGCCCTTTTTAAAGGTTACCCTCATATGTTAAGACGACCGTGTACAGCATTGACAAATATTCATTAGATACATCAACACGTTTACACACCACAAGATGCCGCATTAAATTTGTTATAATGATTGATGCCCGCACATGAATACATACTGCAATCTAATTAATGAGGCTACACTGTAAGTAATCATGTATTGATTTCGTATGTATTTTGCTAATGAGCAAACTGCATTGTTACCGTCAACATGCAGGCCATTGTACAAATTAAGACGTAGCTCTTATTGTCTGTCGCCATCATCTATTTATCCTACCTCTTTCCCCCGTCTTTTCCTTCAACGAAAGCGACGTGAAGTTAATGTCTCCTCTCCCTCGCTTTCTAAGTCGCACTCCTTAGTTTTCCGTCCTCTCTCGCTCTCAGATTGATCTACTCTACGGCAATGCATGGACCACAGGGCTTTTTCTCGTCGTCCGCTGTATCGGAAAAAAGCATCGTGAAAACGGACCGGTCAAATAAGTAATCTATGGATGATAAGAACAAGGATGATGCGAAAAAAGATGTGCCGGTTTTTCCACCCCCCTCCGAATGCAAACTAAGGTGACAAATAAAACAGCAATATATCCACAAACGATAGCAAAAGACGTGTGTGAAGAAGATGCGAACGGTGTCGGAGGAGGAAAAAAAAAGATAAAAAGAGTCGCTTGAACATAAACTGCAGCTTCTCGCCGCCGCCGTCGCTGAGCCGCTGAGCGACACTGAGACACAGCACACCCACCAGGACTGGCAGCATGCAACAAAGTGACCATCAAATAAAAGCTAGAAATCTAAAAACAAAGCGCTGCATTGCCTTATAACCACGCACAGTATTAAAAGCACACGATGCAGAATGAATCGTACAGGAAAACGTAATTCACACCGATATTATAATCGGATAGCGCTCGACGACGCCGCTTGGATTATGCAGTGTCTGTCATCAACTGCATCTCATAAAAGTGAATGCGTATTGTAATTGCATTTTAACTGCGAGATTACTGATATTTATATACTAAACTACCAGAAGGTAAGTTGAAGACTGCAAAAAAACAGACTGTAAGCAGGACGATTTATCTAAAGACGCGAAAAAATTCAGAAATAACTAATCAATATTAATCGGCGTCATCATCTGAGATGTCGCATAAGCATAAATAATAAACAGACGTATGTCAAGACCTCGTGAACTATTGCATTTTGAAAGGTCCCCTGTATCAGCGAAAATATAAAATTCTATTGTGGGTGTTTACTCACCGTGATTGGGAGTCAGCAGCGACATGACTGGGGGTCAGCAGAGACATGGACCGATTTGCGAAGTAGTTTTCATTATTATGAAATTATAAAGAGATTGAATAAAAAATACATAAATGCATATATAGTTATCATAGTTATAGATATTATGCTAAGATAGTGTGAACTAGACTTGTATCCCTTGATGTCAAATAGTTATTTCTGTGAAAATGGCATAATGGACAAAAATAATCACAATAAAGAGTAAAAACACAGTTCCACGTCATCTGTAGCACCTGAATAAAACAACACCTGGGCTCTTCTGCACTGTTTTGATTAGTGTCTCCATTAAAAGCAGAAGGAGAGTAAAATTGGGCTAACGACTGAGACCACAGCAGAAATGGATTGTCTTTGAGAATCTAGGGCAGCTTACTTTTGAGCAGACACACTGTTAAGAGGAATAGGGGGGTTATATTTTAAACACTGCCCATAGGCATTTGAAAAGGGAGTTTTGACACAGCTCAACAAACAGATCTCAACTGCAAGTGGAAGCTGAAATGTGGAGTCCTTGTTTTATACACCAAATGTCTGATGTAGTAATCTTTCAGGACTCAGACATGTACAGAAGAATCCACTATGGCCAAGTGACTGACACTCAAGTTTCTGCAAGAAGAGAAGTAGCAGTCCAGATATACCCTGAAATGAATACCCCTAATTTGCAGAAGTGGAACAAAGGTGGCTTTTTAATTTGACCAAATTAATTAAAAGTCACAACAAGCTTAAGGAAGTAATAATGATAGGTATTAATATAGAACACTGGGAAGTATTTTGAAGTTAAGTATTTTGGGGGTCAATTACAGGCAACTAGTCTGTAAAAGTACAGTGTAAATTATAAATAGGGCATGAGAGTGATTGATCATACATTGATAGTTTTCTATATTCAGGCCTGAATCAGTCATGCTCACTATTTCTGTGCATAGCCCTGCTATGTCACCCTTTGATTCCCACTCACGCGCTCTGTCTTTCTGACACATTTAAGCACATGCATGACCTGCTCTTCATCTTACACTTTACACCCTGAAATGAAATCCTGAACATCTGCATTTTTACTAGTGAAAGGAATTCTTAGTAAGTTCAGAGCAGATTTAGATATTTTTGTCATGCTAAGTAACCTTACATTTCTTCATCCAACAGTCTTATTATTATTATTAGTAGTAGTAGTAGTAGTAGTAGGAGTAATACTAGTATGACAGTGATGACTATTGCTAGCTTGATTACTAAACCCCCTGTATTTGAAGATAGCCGTAGTCCACTGCGACTGGAGACTGAATCCGCTCCTCCAAGCTGACCCCCCTCCAAAGACACACACACACTGAGTGGGTCTCTGTGTGCCTTCCTCTCTCTCCTCGCCCCCGACTCCTCCACTGTTTGTCTCCACCACTCCCCAGTCCTTTAGAGTTGCCCTTTCACTGCAGTGCCCAGCAGAGGAGACAGTAGGCTAACTTCATGTTGAAGCAGTCACCCCTAGCTCAGGTCCTGTTTTCCTGCCCCCGCCTCTTCTCCCTTTTCACTTTTTCTTGTATGCGGTAACAATCGGTGTTCAAATTTTGACTAGGAATTATATTCAAGTCAGTTGCCTCTGTGTTCTTATGCTTCCAGTGTCTCTCCCTCTCTCTCCCTCCCTCCCTCCATTAAATTTCTAGTCACACAACGGTGCAGTGAATATCCCTCCCTCATTCCCTCCCTCCTGCTTTTCTCCTCACAGACCACATTTTAAATTTTCAATCTTCCTCAATCTTTTCTTTCTCCTCTGTGGAATTCTCTGTCCTCGGGTCCATCTTACTTTATTTCTCTCCTTTTCTAAAAGAACCCTTCATACCCCCCCCCCCCCACTGCCCTGATCTCTTCTGCCTTGCTGTTTCCACTTGGTATCAGTGTTTGTGTACTGCAGCGTCTCCATCAGGTGAATATACAAGAATAAGAAGCTTTTTGTCAGTTGCTCTTAGCATTGCTCTTAGCATACTTCATGTGACTCAATGGATAATGCAGGACATTGATCCTTACATTATGAGGGAGGATGAGGAATACAGTGAAACACCAATTGCTGGACATTAACAACATACTGAGTTAAAAGCTACAGGGACCGGATCTGATGGACACCTGGCAGCAGTATTCCGTAAACAAACAGACACAATCGGCTCAGAGCTCATCATTCATTTCTGCTTGCCCAATTAGGGAAACTTAGTGTTACTCGGAATCCAATTATTGCTGTTTTGAGACATTTATTGAGCCATTTTCAGCTACCTTTGACTATGCTTGCATTTTTGTTACTAAATATTGTGTGCATGCTACCATCTTCTCTGAAAGAGAATACTGGATGAGCAGACCATGTGCTGACATGAACATGAAGATCAGGGAACCTCTGAATGCCAGTACATACACAAGCAACAGGGGCTGCTGTGATCCTGGGACTCGCCGTGACTTTCCCCTCTGCTTCACTTGCTGGCTCATCTCAGCTGGCCAGAGAGCATGAGCTCAGCTCTGGGTAAATGCAGCCGGAACATTGGGACCGGCGGCAGCTTTGTCCCCCCTGGCAGCAGGCGTGAGGCATGGCCTCAGATCCACATGGACCACAGCCCTTACCTGCCTGCTTCTGGAGCGTTGCCCAGCAACACCTGCAACTTCTTTTGCATGGCTTATGATGCTGTAGCAGCCACAAGACAAGGTTGAATTTTGGTGAGAATTTACAAGTGACTTGATTACCACAAACAGGGCAGCAATCAGAATAATCAGAAGAAGAATTATATTGCATATGACATTATAAACAATATCAAATAAAAGTTGCAGATATATTAACAGAAATAAACCCTGTTTTGTTAACAGTGAGAGATTAAAATAATAATCAATAGATGCAGACATGATTTAGGAAGTAATTCATTGTGTGACTGCACAATGTTTCTTACTGTGTGAGGGACACAGAAAGAGAGGGCTGAAAGAGATTCCAGTATCACAGTATCCTAGCAACTGTTTCCATCTCCTTGGAGACAAGGACTGACATCACTTCCCGTATGTGTATGAGAATGTATCTGTTTGTTTACAATTTGTGTTTGCATGCATGAATCTGTATATGTATGTATGTAATATGCAAGAAAATGTTGGGGATTTCTGTTTATGTATAAGCCAAAGGACATGGAGAATCTCTTCATTATGCTGCATTGCTGGATGTGGCTTCTTACAAATTAAAAAGTACAACCAGCAGGGAGTATAATTTTATATGCTAAAAGTCTAAAAATAATTAGTTATTTATCATGATACTTTTGAATAGGAATCAGTTATGATTTATATAACTATAGCAGTGTACTTGCCATTTATTCATTCATCAATATATTTTCTGACTCATCCAGATGACAATTGTGTTTGGAAAGGATTGTTCAAATGAAATGTATAATGAAAAATATATCTAGCATTGTATATTGTAAGTATTATACCATTTTTTATATACCTGTTTTATGGCTAACTGTTTGAACATATCCAACTTTGGAAGACATGAAGTACCCTAGTTGTTTAACAAACTAAAAATTTGCCATTAATGATATCCTACAACAATTTCTCTGATTGCCTACACAATATATTTTTTTACTTTCCTTTTTGGCTGCAAGTCTTCAGCTTGGAGATTTGATGTTGAAGGATTTTGCTTTCCAGGGTCAGGACGGTGTTTCCGCTGGCTCCCAGATGAGGCAGTCAGTCCATGGGGCAAATTTTTCCACTCGAAAGGTCAAAGTCATGCACAATTCCTCGGCAGCTGCAAAGTAAATACATTTGGTATCGCAGCTTCTTGTGCTTATTATGAATGTGCTTCAAGCTGCTGGCCCCTTTGAATGGGATCTTCTTTGGTGCAGAAATGTCATGCACTACTCAGCAACATGACAGGATGCAACAGTGTAAGGGACAGGAAATGACTGCAGAACCACAGCAGTAATAACAATGATAACAGAAATGCTGTTTGTAGCTAAGCTTTTTTGGTGGTCTGTTAAATATTAAGACAAAAAATGTTTGCTCCCAACAGCAAATGCTTCATATTATGTGTTTGATCAATACATATATTTTATAAAGCCAATGAATCCTATTAAACTGAAGAGGGAAGAATGAGTTGAATTGAAAGGGATCATTTGTTCATTCATACAGAACTACTGTTCATCCTTGAGTGGGATTTTCTGTTGAGTGTGTCCAATTCCAGGAATGGCTTCAGTTTGAACAGGCGCCCTTTGTTTTCTGTGGAACGGCTGCTTGTGTCCTCAGGGTCGTATCACTGAAACTTAAATTCTTCCACCTTTCTGGGTCCCCTAAACATGAATACCAGTGTGAAGACCTGAGAATGACATGTGACATAACCGCTAATTAATTCCTCCCTTTTCTTGAAATATGGTTTATTCTTCACGGTAAAAATGTATTAGACTCTAATGTAAATGTAAGAGAAGGTCCTGAGGGAGACAATGCTCCCCATTGTCACTGTTTGTGCTTTACGTCCGGTCATGTGACTTCTGAGATACATTGCCAGTGCTGCCCTCATGAAAAACACCTGAGTTGTTTCCCTTCCTTCACCATACTGAAAGTATTGCTCTCTCGCTTTAAGTTACAGAAGATTTAAAATACGTAATTTAGCACAAGTCTTTCATTCAAAAGGAACACTTCATTTTATTATTTTTTTAGATTCATGTAAAAGACCATTAAGCCTTTTATAAAAAATGTATCATTTCTCAAATGTTGGGTAGAAAAAATTACAAATTAAACCATACGCACATTCCTGTCATGTAAAATGACCTATATATTGTTACACACACACACACTACAGGCTTTAAGATGAAATGCATACTGTTGCCTTTGTACCATGCACTGCAGCAGGAATCAGACAAAGTTACCCTGGATACCAGACAATTTGATAACTTGCCAAATAGTAAATGTGAATAGTAATACGATGATGCGAACCTACAGATACCAAATGCAGCTAGAAATGCTCAACGTACCTCAGAAAAGAGGAAGTGTTTTGTATCATTTGTACATTGTGGGGTTTTCTATCACAGTAGACAATTTGAAGACATGTCTATGTCACATTCATAGAGTGCTGGCCTTTGTGAATCTAAATATGTCTTCTTTGCCAAATAAGATTACTGCCAAACAGAGCCATCTGGTATAACTACTAGTGGGGAGACACTATCTGACACATTTGAGCATCTACGGTCACACAACATATGAGTATATTTAAAATTATCATGTGGCAACATTTTACAATAAGACATTAAATAATCTTTGGTCTTATCTATGCCTTTGCTTTCCTCTCATTGCCATCTAACAAAATCAATTAAAGAGCGTGCAAGATCCAAGTCCTCATTTTACTTGACATAACCCAACCCATGCCAAGACAAGAATCTGCTTGTTTAATTTCAGCAAAAATAATTCAATCTGACCATTCGATTTAATAGAAAGTCAGTCTATAAAAGATGCAGAAATGGTGATAAACTAATTAATATATAATATCATCTTGCTTAATACTTAATGTGTAGCATACATCTTTCTGGCAGTTAATGCTGCTCGGTGTATCTGTGTGTGCACTGCCAGCCTCTCGCACCAAACACAGCTCTCGGACGACCAGCCCTGCTCTCTGTGCTGTGTGTCCTTTGTGCGGGCACTGCTCCGCACGTGCTGGTGGCTTTGCTCGGATTGTGCTGCGAATTGGAGCCCGGTCTGAGCTACAGGGGCTTTCACACTTATAAACAAAGAGGAGACTGACACGCGTCGCTCTGGCTCACAGATCTGAAAGTGAAAATCAAAGTCTGTTGACCTCGATGTTGGCAGTGTGTTGCTTTGTGCTCCTGCTTGCTATGCGTAGTCTGCCCCCCCCCCACACACACACACACACACACACACACTTTTACCTTTCCTGCTACCCTATTCAGAACCGCAAACAGCCCAAAGGCCAGACTCGGTTCAGCACCACGGAGAGCGTCAGTGCTCAGCTCAGATCTTTAGATTCTGCTCAGGGGAGATAGAAGGATACACCGTGCTGAATTATATCCGATTGATCGCCTCCATCTCTACAGGCTGCAGCTCCCAGGTCCATTGGTGCCTGGTAGAATACTGACCTTTGAGGAAAGAAATAGTTCCAGAAACCGACTTCAGTTTATGGTCTGTTTAAAAAGGAGAACAGATCTTTTGGGGGGGGGGGGGGTTAGT
>JAODUD010010085.1:0-12656 GCA_026784285.1 Stomatorhinus walkeri
GGCCCTCTAAAATAGACAAACGAAAATACATTGTTGATAAGCGTTGCAAATTGTTTTGGGCTAGGGGCCCCACGGGCAGCGGGTCCGTAATCCGTCCCTGGCATGGACTGATACACAACAGGTGAACAGAATCAAGCATGAATCGACAACAGGTGGTTTCCATCAGGATTGAACACGGGTTAAAGAGGGGGGTGTGGCACACACGAGGCTCGCACGGGTGGATCATGACAGTTATGAATGTGATCATAGATTCTTGCATTCATAGAAAGTGTTACTGAAAATTCTGTTGTACACCTTAGCCATGATTAATTAATGATTCTGATTCTGGAGTATGGTGAGTATTAAACTTGTTTCGGGGGCTTGCATCTTGCAATCCTTTTGATTTTCTTGTTTGAATTATTTTAGGAAACACAAGAGTTGTATCCTTCAGCTAGATGGTACCTTCTGGCTTGATTACCAGACTTAGAAAGAGGAAGCAACAGTGATCCATTATACAACATTATACAACAACTAAATGCATTTTTATTTATCAGAAAAATCTGCCTTCACGAAGCTTTATGTCCATGGAAATACGTTGAATATGTTGCTATAGTGCCCCCAAGTGTATGAGTCGTGATACAACAGAAACAGTTTTTGTATACGTATGGCTTGCCTCATGAGCAGCCTTGGAAAATTTGTTATTTGAAAATTTATAATTCATTTTAAACTTTACAACATTTGCAGACATTACATTTATGGTAGTTTTTGTTTGAATGTTTTGATTATTTCAGTAACACATTCAATGCAATTGTTTCAGACATAGCTGATTGAATCTGTGTCCTGTAAATTTACAAATTTGTAAATGTCTCTTTATAATAGGTAAATTTACAAATAAGCTTTTTGTGGTTTTTAAAGTGGGCATCCATATAATCCAGAGCATATAATCAGAGCCATACGAGTTTTGTGAATGAGACATGACAGTGATATATAGAGTATATATACATCTCTCTGGCAAGATGTTCAATGGTTAGCATTGTGACCTCAGACCTCCAGGGCCGTGGGTCTGATTTCTGCAACAGCTCTGTGTGTGTGGATGTTCTTCCCATGTTTCCTCCTACATTCCAAAGGTTTAAGCAGATCATGTCTTAAATTGCCCCTATTGTGTGAGTGTGTGTAGGTGCGGATGGGACTTGATGGAGCGGCATCCCATCCCACCTTGCACTTCCTGGAATTGGCTCACTGTGACACTGCAGATATGAAAGATAGATGTGTTTGTAACTTTCAGTGACACCTGCTGGTGATTTAGGGATTACAGAAAAGGGTTCTGATAAAGATTGCTGAAGGATATAGAGCAGGAACAGCCTCTGATTACGTATGCTTGGGGTGGCCAATCTTATCCACAAAGGGCCGGTGTGTGTGCAGGTTTTTGGGGTAACCTTTAGGTCAGCTGTTCAAACCCAGGGGTGAGGACTCTTCAGTCAATCAGTCCTCTAATTAGTAATCTAATTAGGGAGTTGCAGCGAAAACCGGCATACACACCGGCCCTTTGTGGATAAGACTGGCCATCACTGACTTATGCAAAACACTTTAGCTACAAACATTTGAATTTTTTTTTAAATGCGCTTTACGGAATAATGAAGAATTGTTCACTAATCGCAAAATTGTTGACATGTTTCTTTTACAAACTAGTCTGAGCATTTGAGAGATTATTATTATTTGAGAGTCCGCATATGTGGTGCCAAGACAGTCAGTGATTTGGACGTGATGGTGCTCCCAGTGGCAGCTCTCTAGAGTCGTCATTTCACCTGAACAACATTTGTCTTTGCCCTTCAAAAGGAGGCTGGAGTTCCTAGAGAGAGCATGTAAACACCACACTCTGACCTGCAGGTCAGGACACTATCAGCTAACCCATGGAATATCAATCACAGAAAATCAGAAAGAGGACACCTTATCTCTCCTTTTCAGATTAATAGTCAAAGATAATACTGATAATTAATCAGGCTGCTTTTGACTTGTTTGCTATTGCTTTATGTTGTCTCATAAGACGTTTTCTGTCATGGCACAACTGAACAATAATACTGATCCCAAAAAAGAATTTGCAAATTCTCTCTCTCCCCCCCATCCCCAAATCATCTTCTCTTAAGGCAGAACAGTGCTACCACTAGACATTGTGGTTTTCCTCTCAAAGGAAAATGCTGAACATCCCTGAAGGTTGGACAGAAAAAGATGTTCCCTGTTATTCTATATGGATGTGATGGCTGCAGCAGGGGTGTTTGTGTGGGCGGGTGGGTGGTCTGGCTTCAAGGCCCTTTATAGGAAGCGTGATGATGTCATCGCAGCACTCACACAGGGGAATGACTCACAGCACTTCTGAGCTCTTGGAAACAAGCTGCTGATAATAGAACCAAAAACAGTTTTTAGTCACATTCTCACCTATACTTGTCATTTTAACTCAATGTTCTAAAATATAATCTACGGAGGACGGCTTGCTTATTGCAATTTCTATCATTTTCTGTGTTATAAAATGGATTCACTGTAATTTCACCTGATCATGCTGGATATGAATTCTGCTCTGTCCTCTGACTAATAATTTTAAGCCTGCCATTCGAAAGTCAAACATTTTGTTAAAGACTCAAATGACAACTCAAATATGCTTCAAGTCACTCACAGGTTAGACACATTTCCTACAGGATGAAATCCCTCTTCTTCATCGTAAGGTGTGCACTTTTCTCTGGTTGTGTCAAGGGGACAGTGTCTCCTTCGAGATGAGCATGACACCAACCATGTTAAAGATTAAACAAACAATTACAGATAACTCACCTTAATTTTACCTTTACCATTTACATTCTTCCCCACTCCATTTTGGGGTTAGCTAGAAGCCACCTTTAAAAATCTTTTAAGGTCATCTCATTCATTTGGGAAGCGAACAGGTCTAGAAGTCTCAAGTATTGATACATTTTGCAAATTCTCAATCAGGTTTCTACATTTATACATCATTAAACATCTAACTTATACTGTGGCTGGCTTAATTCATTTACTTATCCATTAAATAATTGACTATTAAGCAGCAAATTTCAGGTGCTATTGTTTTGATTTTTACATGAATCAATACATTTCATGTAACCATTGTGCTGGTGGAATACAGTCGCAGATCACATGCTGTGACCGGGTTAAGGGAGGAGCCCCAATTTGGTTTACTGGAAGATGAAACATGCTAAGTCATTCCAATGATTTTCACATGTGAACACAGAATCCTGATTGTTCTATTCTTGGTATTTTAAACTAATCTAAATCATTCATTTGGAGAACTAATCTTTTAGTTTAAATATTTCATATCAATATTTAAAAGTATTTAAGTAGTAACTGTTCTTTGAATGAATACATAACACAATATTGGATAGTACACATAAAATTGTGTTGACTGGTGAACAAATGCAGCTGTTGGCTGGAACTCTACTTAAGTCAGACTATGCCAGCTGTGTACTGCCCGCTTTAATGTTGTGGCTTTTCTTTGCATATTTGTCAGAGGCCCAGACTGCCTTACGTGAAGTGGCAATTGATGGGTAAATTATGAGGAGAGAAGTTTTTGTTATGCCTGTTGAGGCTACAGACAGCGTTAGGTGCGGCAGGACGCGCGGTGAGCCCGCTTAGCGTGTCGGGAGTCTGCTAGCGGTTAGGAGTGACTGTACGCACATTGTCCTACCTTCATAGAGACTATAGGCACAGATCGGCAGGTAGCCTAATGTTTTCAAAACAGAGGGCAATTTAATCAAACAGCAATATTAAACTTACTTATAGCAGTTATTCACAAGCATGTAAAATCATAGCATAATCATTTGCACAGATCGAATTTAAACATGTGTGGGAAGAAATACTCTAAATGACCGTATGGGGGGATATTCTAAAAATAGGTGCAGTGGTAAGTAGCATCTGTAAAAGAAATAATTAAAAATATATTAAAATGATTTGATTGTAGCTGACGGTAACTGGGTTTCAACATTCATGGGGGATGGGTCATGTGGGTGATGTTTATAGACCGGGTGGACGCTGGACTGGCTCTGGGGGAAGTGACTCCTATCTATTTTTCCAGCTAAAATGAAACTGCTGTAATTCAGCCACCTCCATTTCCATTGTACTCTTACAGACGTCTTCAATAGTTTTGTGAGAATAGGCATCGTGCTAATGGTTGACTTTGGGAAAACAGTGTTGTCAATTTGTCAATGCACACCCTGGTTATCAAAATATAATACTGATACTAACAACAAACAGAAAATGAAGCGCTCTTCGGCAAAACCTCATGTGCTGAGGCAGAAACTGATCAAATCACTGAATGACTTGTTGCTTTAGAGCGTACCTGTTTGAAAACGGGCAACAAAACAGAATTAAGGTTGGGGTAGTGAGGCGATGCCCCTAGTCATTATGTGTACAGCAGTTGTCAAGAGCAGCATGGAGCGGTGATACCTGTATGGGGGCGGGGTAAAAATCCTGCTCCTTCAGGCACGCTGATAAGGAGACAGGTGCAGAAAAAGAGACAGGCAACCAGGGAACTGCAAGTAAGTTTAGCACACAAGAAACCCGACATAGGCTGAACGAATGAATGCACGTCACACTCTGCCATTAAGTGATGTAGCGGTTCCAGTAAATATGCCAGTAGCATATCAAAATTTCTTGTCTTTCACAACACTTTATGAATTGTTTCTGTCGATCTTAAAAATGAAAAACTTTGCATTTTCTTTGTGCACAGTAAATAAATTGAGGCTTTTAGAACATGCCATCCATGAAATAATACCCCAATCACTATACGCAAAGACGTACCAAAAATATCATCGTAACAAAAACGTATCGCAAGATTTTGGTCACCATAGACATTTCTTTTCAGTTACGGTCTTATAAATGTTATACGGTTTGTTCCACCGGTCTCGCGATAGTCGTACTGGCGGGGGTGGAGGGTGGGGGTGAACCGCAGTGACTTCATGCCTCCGGCATCTGCATAGATAGGCGGAGTTGCAACTTTGGTAGGAACTTCCAAATTCCAAGAAATGCAAAGGTGATGCAGTACAGGATGAAGCGCACCGTTACCGGAGAAGAGGAAACCGGTTATTTCTCTATGAGAGAGTGAGGAAATCGCAGACACGCAGAACTGTGCTCATGTTCCCCACCACGCTCTGGATGCCTGGCTTGGTACGCGTCGTGTAATCTAGGTACCAATATGTTGATGCAAACCGGCTGAATAAAGAGGTAAGAGCCTATAAGGGTTAAAGACATGGTTTGGGCTGCGAGTGGAGTGATTGATGCACAGTTGTTTTTTTCTTTCTTTTTTGACAGCGTTATGGTTGATACTGCGTTTGCCGGGTAGTTCATTGGCGAGATCCTAAAATCATAATTAAATCTGTGATACCTGGGAACCAGGTTGACAGTTATATTCAATTTCACGTTGCAAGCTAGTCAAGCTCGTAAACGATCATTAAAGATCCTGGTGCTGCGTTTGGAGACGCATCAGAAGATAATGTTATCGATGCATATCGCTGGAAAGCGATGCATTTATGCGTTGTTTGCAGTGAAGTAGATGCAACATAGATACTATATGTTTATTGATTATCTTAATGTTTTAAATAATTAACAGATGATCAGATTTAAGAGTTCATATAGAAGCGCCACTGAATTGGACAGGTGGAGTAAAGATGCTGGTATTTACCACGGATCTTTGATAAAGGCACATAGATGTGACTGAGCGGCTGATGTGTACGCAGCTTCTCAATGCCGTGATTCAAAGGGAGATGGCGAGTTAACGATTTCTGTGACGACTGCCTGTCTCACATCCCTCTCATGCAGATGAGGGAAAACATCTGGCGTCGTACTTATTAATTCTAACACACGGACACGCCTTGATATGATGTGATTTTTGTACTTTTTTATTATCCGGCGTGGATAATCCAAATAAAGCTTGTGGTCAGTTGAGTTCGCGTACTGCGTGCGTGGGCTGTCACACTCTCAAGAGTCTAGATCAAAATGTTCGCCAATGTGTATTAGGTACGATTATTATTATTATTATTATTATTATTATTATTTATTCCATACGACAGTCAGATTTGATTGACTATAGTTTATGTCTGTGTCAAAAAGGTTTTTGTAACCAGGCCACTGTTTTCCTTAACAAGTAGCTGTATCGCAGTATTGCATATTATTTTATTTGAGCACCATTTTGTGGACTGATAAGTTTAGGAGGACAGTGGCATTGCAAAGGATTTTTTTTTTACACATTTTCTTGTCATCTCACATGCAGTTATCTGTCCACACAATGCTGTCAAACACAGTTCCTCGGTTAACGTGTACGATTTGGTGCCAGTTCCTTCCTTAGTGCCTGTTTGGTCTGCTTCTGCTACTGGCCTCCACTGAGCAGGGGATGCGCGAGAGGCAAAGGCGGCATGTGGGTGGCGTATTTGCATTATGCCCGGTAATACAGGCATGTGGGTGGCATATTAAATGGACAGCGGTATTGTGGGTTTTAGGGTAGCATGTTCACGTGGCTTGTGGTAACAGGCATGTGGTAGCATGTCCATGCTGGCTTTGGCAATGCATGTATGCAAGAAGGTATGTTTACATTACACAGGTAAGTAGGTAGCATGCTTGTGAGTACATTGGGGAGAAAAGTATATTACTTAAGATGATCAATAATTAAGTGTCTTTAGGGCAAAAGGAGGGAAAGAATGAAGTAGGTGAAGTCTGCTGGAGATTTAATCTGTGGCAGTATCCCTGGCTTTAACCTTCTGAATGGGTCTGAAGAACTCATTTGCTAAGCTGTATATCATCTAGGAAATGCACCCAGGGGATGCAATTTTCTGGTGTTTTAACTTTGCATTAAAAATTGAAGTTTCATGGAAGGTTCTCATAGCTTTGTACAGCAATTTGTTGCTTATTCTTAGATTGTGTCTGTCTTCTTGCATCATTTAGTCTTTAGTGTTTAAAACTCATCATGTGACCACATGTGGCTTTTTAGTAGCACAGCTGCGTGAAATGAATGGTAACTAGAGAAGTGACAGTACTCATTCACATTCCAGTACTTTCTGTTAGTCTGAGTAGCGCCGCAGTGAGGAAGATGTTGATATTTAGTCTGGTATGAAGATTTCATTTCAGAAGATTGTCCCCGGATTCTAGAATGGATGACGTGGTTAAGATACTGATATGATAAGTGTGATAAGTGCCCATTAGATCCTTGCTGGTTTGTCTTTGGCTAATGTTTTGTTCACTAATGAAATATAAGTCCCATTGCTGTTCAGAGGTAAGGTGCTTTTTTCATGTTATGGCATCCACTGTGAATCAAAGGAGATTACTTTACAGTTTATGGAGTAAGATCTGGAAGTCATAAAGAGGGAACTACATTAAGGAAGAGAAGAGAAGCATTTTATTAATCCCTGTGGGGTAGTTCTTGATTACCCCATCTTGCTCTTCAGCCATAAGAGATACAGTGTCAGGTGTGTGTATGCATGTATGTGTTTGTATGTGTTAGGGGTGTAAATTGTTGGCCCCAAGCCAATATGATTATGATTATTGAGGGAATGATTCAGAAATATTTAATTTATGTCATGATTCAATTCAATTAATTGATTATTCATTTATTTTGATAAACTAAACACATATCTTTTTAAACTTCACTGAAAAATAACTTACAAATTTTAAAATGGAAACGTAATATATTTTTTGTTACTATTAAACGTGGCAAATAAGCAAGTGTAGATGATCAAAAGGTTCCTACTGTAAGGAAAAAAAACAAACACACGAATAAAGGAGGTGCTACCTGACTGGGGGGGCAGATTAGTGGAAAGACATTGCATCATTTTTATTCTGTGAAAAGTGAAAGATTGATTTGCTTTAATAATTAATTATAAATAGTCATGGGCCAGTACAATAAGCTGACAGATTCCCTCTTCCTTCATTATGGGAACTGGCCAATGCAATCATTTCCATTTTTTCAGTAGCTGTGTTTGCTAACTTTGGATATTGATAAAGTTACAATTTTGGATGGCAATATTTTCCATGACTAACACATTGGAACAATGTCAGTATCTTGATTTTTAAAGAATATTGGTTGATACAGACAGTCTTTTTCGACCAATATATCATGCATTTCAAAGGCTAACATTACTTTCCACTTAGATATTGAATTATCTACTTCAGAGTCAGAGTCTTCACCATTTGCTATTGCAGCTTTCAAAAAGAACAACTTCTTGTGCTACAAAAGAGAGGTGTTTCCCAAAAGCATTGTAGCGCAAAGATTCTTAACCATTAGAGAGAGTGTTCTGCTCTACAAAACAGGGACGAATTTCCCAGAAGCATTGTAATACAAATATCATCACTGTAGCACAAACATAATCAGTTAGTGCTTCCTTTATGAATATTAATAAGACTTCCCCTATCATCTTATGTTTTGTAGATTTATGTCTACCTGCTCCACATGATAGTGATATGGGGCAATGAGAAGTAGGAGTCTTTAATCAGTTATTAAGGAGGCAATCTTCCTTTAATCACGATGCATCGAGGTGGATAGTTCAGGTCCAAAAAGTACAAATCCAGATCAAGATTTTGCTTCAACCAACCAGCTGAGTACTCTGTTACTCTGACTCCTTATAAAATCTTGGTCTGGAATTGTCTTTTCTGGGACAGAACCATCCACCTCTGTATATGTAAATCAGAAGAGCAAGTTTTGGAGTCAGGCAGTATTCAGAACCCCTGGAGCAGATTGGGGTTAAGGGCCTTGCTTAATGGCCCGACGATGACATAACTACTCTGCTGGCCACAGGATTTGAATCCACAGATCTTGTCCCCTAACCTCCTAAGCCACGCATGACAGAGATACCATCATGGATGTGTTTTGTCTTTCAGTAGAGCTGTATGTCATTTGCAAGCGAACATCTCGCCAGCCCACCATCCATAGGTGCCAAGATTGCAGCGATTTGGCAGCAGGGCCGTATCAGTATTAAGTAGCTCACTGAGAGTGAGAGTGTGGGAGGAAATGCACATGTTGTGCAACACGTAAAAAAAACGGAAGGAAGGAGCAGAACTGAAAATGGAGGGGAAAAAAGCAAGAAGCTGGTGATTGACAGCTGAAGGATTAACAAGGGCTTTTCAACATTGGAATGACAGGGTATTCTATAGGTATTCCAGAATGAAGCAGGAATGACACATGGGCCACACAATTCCTGTTAACATGATCGTGAATCTTAGAGCTACTAACATACAAATGTCACACAGAAATGTAATGTCTGTTTGTTCATCACCAGATAATTTCCTGTCTATTCCCAGGAAAAAGTTGCCTTTGTATTGCTGCTTTTCGGTACCACTTGGAGTATAATGCAGGGTAATGTTTTTGTGTGAACATTGGTGATACTGAACCAATAAAAATATTAAAGAATAGGCCTCACTATTACAGAAACAACGCCTCACTAATTTGTCTTGCATTTCAGCAATTTATGTGTAATGTGTGTATTATTAATTACATTTATTGTATTTGTATTTATTTGCCCTTGTTTAGATGCTAACTGCATTTCACTGCTCTGTACTGTACCTGTATGCAGTACAATGACACTAAAGCTGAATAAATGTAATTTCACTTGAAATACTGATTACTTTCTTCTACCAATGAGTGTTTGTATTGTGGTAAAACACCTGTGGAATCTCACTAGTATTTTAGCCAATAAAACTGGCTATGTAGGATTCTGTGTGATACAATGGCTTACTTACTGTGGGCAGAATGGTGGATGATGAACATTAACTTGATCAATGGTTATTGAATATGAATTTCTAAGAGTACTTATAGTATTCCAAGAATTTGCATTATGATATTTGCATTTAATTTTGTAAGAATTTTTATACAGCTCTTAGATGGTTCTACTTGTTGATATATTTAAGCAAAAGGCATGAAAATGTTAAAAACCAGTAGTTAAAAAACTTTGATGCCTTTCCATTCTAAGTATTATAAGTTAGCGTATCATTTAAGTTTCAAATGGAGCATTTTTAAGAGAAGTTAATATTGATCCTGCACTTTTCCAGTGTAAAAGTTTTTTGTTCTAGGTATTCTAAGTATTGTTTGTGGAACCATAGTGAATAATTATGCCAACCAACGATGTTTAACTGTTTTGATAAGATTGCATTAGTGTGGGTAAGCGAATTCTGAGCTTTTCCTTTCATCTACTCTAACACTTAACCAGTGCAGGGTTGTCATAACTTTTTATTTCTTTACATAAATCTGTAAGCATTATCAATTATAAGTAAATCTGATATTATTTTTCTTTCTGATAGCTTTGAATGAGTTGAAGTGATTGGTCTAAAATTGTAATATTTCTGTTATTTGGAAACAGATGAACATTTTTCTGTATAGATATTTAGCGTATATATATTTTGAGTAGATAGAGTAGTTATTTTGTGAATAAAAAGTTTGTCCAGATGTGTTAAATGTTACTGTAGTGGGGGTGTTTGTTGGAAATTTAGTAAATTTGGTTTATAATCTGCATAAGTGATCACATCAGACCTTTAGGATGAAGCTGCTGGGTCCTGCTGTGAATATCAAATATGATTAAAATCGGAAGGTGGTTGATTTTGTTCCTTTTTTGATTTACTACTTAAAAATAACTTTGTATGTGCAGTATTGCTTTGATGTTAAAACAGAATCAATTGCTTTTAAACATATATATATAAAAACAATTTTTAAAAGTTGAAATTTAGGAAATGCATTGTAAACATATTTAGTAATGCTTTATATTAACTATACCTTCATAATGCTTTTATATTGCATTCATAAAACATTCACTGTACCTTTATAATGTATTCATTAAATATTCATAAAACATTCATAAACATCATATATGTGTACCTTAACACTTTCCTTAACAGCTTTAATATACATTAATAACAAATGTTATATGATTATATAATTATAATGTTTGTTAATATTATATCATTTTTGTTAATGTATATTACAGCAGTTAAGGGATGTTAGGATGTCAAATATACTTGCATGCTGCTTATAAATGATCTATGAATGCATTATGAATGCATTATTAATGCATAATGATGGTGCACTGAATGCATAATGCATGCATTATGATGGTACACTTAATGTAAAGCGTTACCACATATTTTCCCAGCTTTGAGATATTATTCATTTTATCTTGTTTTCTTTTTGGCTTGTATTTGGTACTGTCCCAAATCTTACAAGGATATTAACTATTTGCAATATACTGGTAGTATGTTATGCTTAAATGGATCATTTATTTGACAATGGTATGCAATGCAATACAGTACTTTGTCTGTGTTTGCAAAGTGGAATCTCTCTACCTCCTTCAAGAAGTTTTGTTTATGCATCTGTTTATCGAGTAAGCAAATGATCTTGCTCTGAAAACCAAACAGCTCTGTAGGTACAGAAGTTTCCTTTATTGCATTATTTACTGTTTTCCAAACACTTTTATTGTGAGCACTGGAATGAAAATGTGACTAAAAATAGAACAAAGTAGGAACATCTTATATCTGAACAAAGAAAATGGTTAAAGGTTGCTGGGGGGTTTGCGTCACAGAGGCAGAGTTCTTCATTCAGATCAGTGATGGGTAATTTTGTACAGACATAATTTCTACATGGCATGGTGATTCAGCTGGTAGTGCCATTGCCTCACACTTCCAGGATTGGGAGTCAGAATCCTCCCGCCAATCTGCTTGTGTTGTATGTTCTCCTGTGTCATACGGGTTCCCTGCAGGCCAAAGACATACACTTACACTTCCTGGCATTGCCCATAGTGTATCGCCCCTTGTGATGGACACACATCCCGTCCAGGGCATAGCCAGTCAGCCTTTCACCCTGCATTGCCTGGGATGAATTCCATGCCCCTCTGTATCCTTGACCAGGAACAGTAGCTGGATGGATGGAAGGATGGATGGATGGATGGATAATTTCATTACTTGGGTATTAAATATCCCAGGAAACAAGTGGGCTGAGCGGTCTGCTCTTATCCAGATCATGTTCTAAATTTATCACTATCAGTTTCGCACCACATCTGAGACTTGTTACGTGATTAATAAGCTTCCAACTGCTGATCTACCCCCTTCTCATTGGAAACAGCAAGATACCTGTTTCAAAGCAAGCTGGCAGGGGCTATTCTGCCTTATTTGGTCATCAAAAAGCCTTTTGTTAAATCACCAAACAACCATTGAAAGCAACGGTCCACACTGTGCAGTGGACCGCAATAGAACAAGACAGAGATTATTCTCAGGGTCATAGAACTGGGTTCTTTGAATGAGCATAACCAGTACAGCTTCTAATTGGTTTGGTCTAGTGAGGGAGGGGGTCATTTTCGCAATTCCAAAAGAGAGCTTTTCTGTTTCCTTCGGCCCCTGTTTGAAAAGGGTTAAACTGCTTGTGAGAGACTCCCTACTTACTGAGACCTGTGCAAAAACTGTAACATATCTGGCTAGTTTTACTGGCTCGCAGTAGAACTTTCTTACTATATATATATATATATATATATATATATATATATAAAACTATATCTATTATATATTTTAGGGATGCACTGAATATTCGGCCGAAAGATTTTTATCACCGAAACAACACGCCCGAAACAGTATGTTGTGATGACGCAAACAGAAACCGGGGCCTGCACGTGCTTGTCTGAAGCAGCATGTCTGCGGTG
>JAODUD010010086.1:0-12629 GCA_026784285.1 Stomatorhinus walkeri
AAGATTCAGCTTGCACTACGTTATCAGGAAGACTATTCCGCTCTCTGACTACACGCTGTGTAAAGAAGTGCTTCCTTAAATCCAGTTTGATATGTTCTCCTGATAATTTCCACCTATGGCCATGAGTTCTTGTATTTGACGAAATGCTGAAGTGACTATTTAAATCCCATATATTCAGTACTGTGCAAATGTCTTAAGCAGTCAAAGAAGATGATGCTTAAATGATCTTCATTTTGGTGTAAAACACATTTTAGAGTCAGTCCTGCTAGAACGCATGATATCACACCATGAATCTGTTTGAACACGACCTATACACTATAGTGACCCTTTGCTGCAAATATATAAAATCAAGCACCAAGTCATGCAGTCAGGTTTACAAACATCTGTGAAGGAAAGGGTCGTTCAGAAGTGCTCAGTGAATTTAAGCATGGTACTGTCACAGGATGCCACCTTTGCAATATGTCAGTTCATGAAATTCCTTCCCTGCTAGATATTCCACGGTCAACCATAAGTGGTATTATTGCAAGATGGAAGCATTCAAGAGCAACAGGAACTTAGCCGCGAAATGGAAGGTAAATTAACAGAGCGAGGTGACCAAGTGCCAAGGCACATAGTGCATAAAAGTCGCCAACGCTCTGTTAACTAAATAATTGCAGAGTTCCAAACTTCCTCTGGTATTAACCCCAGCAGAAAAACTGTGCACTGGGAGCTTCATGGAATCTTCATGGAAACTGTGCACTGGGAGCTGCCATGGCCGATCAGCTGCATGCAAGCCTCATATCACCAAGCACAATAGCAAGCATAGGATGGTGTGGCGTAAAAGCACACCGCCACTAGACTCTGGAACAGCGGAAACATGTTCTACGGACTGACAAATGAGGCTTCTCTTTCTGGTAGTCTGATTGATGAGTCTGGATTTGGCAGATGCCAGGAGAACATTTGCAGAAGAATGTCTGACTGGATTGTGCCAAGTGAAAAAGTTTTATGCAGGAGTAGGAATAATGCTATGGGGTTGTTCTTCAAGTGTTAGGCTAGGCCCCTTAGTTCCAGTAAAGGGAATTCTTAATGCTTTAGCATGCCAATACATTTTCAACAATTCTATGCTTCCACCCTTTTAGGAACAGTTTTCCTGTTTCAGCATGATTGTGCCCAATGCACAAAGCAAGGTCCATAATGATATGGTTGGGTGTTGTTCAGTTTGATGTGGAAGAACTTGACTGGCCTGTACAGAACGCAAACCTCAACCCCATCAAATACTAGAACTAGAACGGAGATCGCGAGCCAGGCCTTCACGTCCAACATCAGTGCCTGACCTCACAAATGCTATTCTGGATGAATGGGCAAAAATTCCCATGGACACACTTGTCTTGTGAAAATTCTTCCCAGAAGAGTAGCAGCTGCAAAGGGGGAACCAACTCTATATTAATGCCTATGGATTTAGAATGGGATGTCATAAAAGTTTCTGTAGGTGTAATGGCTAGGTGTCCGTATAGTGTACATGGACCATTATGACTCATTAATGATGAAGGAACATGGGATCGATACATAACTGACACTTAGTTTCTGATTAATTAATGCATTAAGTAAGATTGTACCATTATACTTTTGTGTGCCCTCGAGTAAAGAGTTACCAATAGCTTTAAACATTTCCTTTGACTGCCTAAGACTTTTACGTGGAACTTTATATCCATTCATCTTAAATCTATAAAACTTACTATAGGGTTATGTTGAGTCTGGAGCTTGTGGCAGCACATGTAGGGTGTTCCCAGCATATTTTAATTAAATTTGACAAGACAATCCTAGTTGCATTTACAAAAAATCATGTAGTTTTAAAGCGTTGAGTATTTCTGTCAGATAAATGATCCGTTTTGGATTACCTGGATTTTGTGCCGTCAAAATAGTATTGCTGCAAAGTGGAGGAAGCTGTGTTTGATTATGGATTTATATTTCATTTTGGCTCCAGCTTCTGTTGCCCATTTCTCTGTTTTTTCTACCTATGTCATTCTGCAGGGTGTTTTATAAAATCAAGAGCCGTAACGCCCACATGAAGACTCACCGTCAGCAGGACGAAACGCAGGTCTGGAGGCCCCAGAAGCCACTGGGTCACATGACCGTGGAGGTGGCACCTACCAGCCCCCGCATGTCCCAGGTGCCCATGGCTCTTCTCCAGCTCCCCTTCGACCACATGGGCCTGGTAAAGCGACTCAGGGAGGAGAACAACCACACGGAGGATGAGGAAGAAGAGGAGGACGAAGAGGATGAGGAGGAGGAGATGGGGAAAGGCTGCCCTCTTGTGGCACGTCCTGTAACGCAGGCACAGAAGGGAACTGAATGACCCCGTAGGCAGGAGAGAAGGCCTTGCTTCAGAAGGGAGGTCCATATTAAACACTTTTAGTGAGAGTCCAAAAAGCTGAAAGAGTGAAGGCATTCAGGGTTTATTCTCTTTATCTCAGGGTTGGTTTGGATTTTGTTCTTCTTTGTTTTTATATTACAGCTTTTTGGACTTCTTTATACAGAATAACAAATACATGAGTACGTTAATGAGCTATATAAAGGATTCTAGGTACTGAATCTTTTTTTATGACTATCAAACATTGTTCTTAGCATGTAAAGGTACAACAGTTCTCACCGTTCTCAGAACAGTGATGTCCTAGACCAGTGCTATCCAATCTGGTCCTCAGGACCCACAGACAGACCACGTTTTTGTGAACTGTCTGGCAGGGAGCTTGGAGGGAGCAAAAACATGGATCGACTGTTGGTCCACGAGGACCAGATTGGGAAACACTGCCCTAGACAGAAGTTAGAAAACAGAGACCTGGTCAAAGATCAAAACACGTAACTCCAAATAAGAACTGATGTATCTGCCTACACAGCAGTTACCATCTCCTGGAACTGCAGATTGGTACCCTCCTGCATCTTCCTGTTTATCTAATGCTTTATTCTGTAAAAGTATTGCAGAAAAATCATTTATGCTGATTCCCACATACTGCATAATTATAAATGTGCACAACCTCTATGGTGACGCAGATGTTTTCCACTCTATATACTTCACTGCCTTTCTTTAATGTGTCTGTCATAATTGACAAGTTCACAAGAATGATGCACAAATAGTCACTGGCATTTTTATTGCACTTGGGGTTAAACTTCTTCCATGCTGTGCCTGCGCATTCAAATAAAGATTATTTTTGGTACGAAATAGGTCATGAATATGAATGTAAAATCTTTATTTTGAATATATATAAATTTAGCCAGTAGGACGTAATATTCATTTTCTTTGTTGCACTACTGAAAAAAAAATTATAAAAGACTGGTATAAAGGCTACTCAGTGGGTCCACCAAAAAATGGGAAATTAATTTATGTTAATATGTTAGAGAGACGTTTATAAAAAGTACATTTCTATTTCAGTGGTTTACAATTTTTTAATTTTGCGGTAATGCTGTTGTATATTTTATTTATCTCCTCCTATATTTATTCGCATTTACGATGATTTAGGAATAGCCTTTCATTCAGCTGGTTGCCAGTTCCAAAGCCAATTCATTTCTTTCCAGTCAACGTTACATTGTTGAAGTTAACAGTGTATGAATGTTTATATGTTTCCTGGGATCTGTATCACAAAGCCAGATTTAAGGTACCCCGGTTTAGATGGACTTATTTTTAGCCCTGACCACCTTAAATACGACAAGTTATCCGGGAAGCAAGAAATCCTGCTTTGTTATACAGGTGTTTTACTCGGTTCAGAAAGTTGAAAATACTGCACTTCAATTGCATTTTTTAACCAAGTATTATTTTCACTGTATCGTTATACCGAAATTCCAGCAGCCTCAAGGTGTTTACTTGAATGTTGCATATTTATTTTATTTACCTTCGATTTTACTTAGTCTTACTGACTTCTTCAAATGAGCACTTGTACACCAAGTCTCCATTGTTTCCTTGGATGGTCGGGTGAAATTGTGAATGAAATTAACGTCAAAAATTACGTACGGCTACAAATACAGTATTGGAGATTAAATACTTTCTGGATTTATTTCTTTTATTCTTTTCTGTTTTGTTTTTTGCTTCTGGCATGTAGCAGGTTGAAATGATCATACGCCTTTAGTGCGCACCTTCCTCTAGACAGTTCTAATGTAGACACAGCTGAGGAGCACAGCCACTATTCTGCACTGGGATGATTCTGATGATCCAAGCACAGTCTTTCCCTCTGGAACTATGCCTGCAGTTTCCAAAACTGCCCAAAGCAATATAATTGTCAGATGGTGTCTCGCTGAACTGTCACTGGGAATGGTCAAGCCTCACTGGAATCATTTGCAAGTGACCTAGGGGCAGAAGGAAACTTTGATATAGCCAAAGAATGGTAAGGGTCTATTTGAGTGGTCTTTCTATGTTATTTTTTATACTTTTGTAGTTACCAATTACCATTTGTTTTGCTTGTTCCTTAACTGGAGAAACAGCCTGGTAGTGTTTAAAGTGAATTGTTAAATACTTTAATTAAAAGGATAAATAAATAAGTGCCATGCCTTGCTCGTTCGAGCCTCCCATGTACCATACCCCCCCTCGCTACCTCGTGTGGAATCCCCGTGTTACCAGCTATGTCTAGTCTTGTTCAATGTAGTCTGTTGTATTTAAGTGCTTCCTTGTTCGTCTTTCCCTGTTCCTGTCATTGTCGTTGCTACCTGTTTTGTCCTGTGTGCCTTGCTGTTTCCCCAATAAATCCCTCGTTTCCCTGACCCCCTGGACTCCCACTCCTCTGTCCCCGCTCTGTGCCCTTTCACCATGTAACAATGAGCCCTAGGGCATCCCTGTCAAATGATCGAATACCACTGCTTTAATTTTACCACAAAGTAATATAGATAATCAGAAATAATGGGAAATTGAGAAATGTCTGTTTTATAAAAGTATAAGATAATATAATTGCTTGTGTTTGTACGCATGGTTGCCAAGATATTTCTATTTCTCTTTACCTGGATTTTCTTTTTTGTTTTGACTGAAAAGCTTTTGTACAGTGAAATTATCTTTCTTTGTATTGATAAAGATATTTTAACAACTTTTGAATGCCGTGTTGTGTCTAAATGTGTGGGATATTTATCCCTTGTTGCTCGTGTGACAGACACTTATTCTGCTATGTGCAAAGGCCGTCTAGTGAAACCAAGTCAAGAATTTTTTTTATAAACTCCAACGGTTATCGTTCAGTCATTCGCTATTGCCTAAGCGGCCTATCACTTCGCATGCCAGATTTTAAAGATTTGAAGACTGCTATGTGTACAGGTCACATGGTGCACTTTTTTCTGTTTGTGGAGCTGTTGCAAAACTGTGGGATAAAGGCAATAATGCAACCGGTAGTGGAGACAAATATCCAGTGTGGATAACAGCAACTGTATTCATAGAAGATACACGTAAAGAGCGGTTATTTGTTTGTCTTAATGCTGCGATGACCTCCTGTCTTGCCAACTCTGATATTTTTTTGTTTTATGTCCAGGCCTATTTAATTAAGAAACATAACACAGAAGATGATTGACTGACCTATTAAATCCACCAATAGCTACAGGCATTACTCATTAGATGGGCATAGATGTTATCTGTAGCCTGTATGTTTAGCTTTTGTAGAGAATGTTTGATTTGGAACCTAGGCAGGGAGAGTCTGAATGAGATTCCAGGGCTCAATCACATCCATAAGCCACACGTGTTTCAGCCTCAGTATTCATGTGCTGAAACAAGCCTCAGTATTCATGTGCTGTACCCCGGGGAAAATCTCACGTTCAAATTATATGGGTACTGGTGGGTGGGGGCCTGTGTCCCAGTAGAGTTTTATGTCCAGCAACACCTCTGAAGTGAAAACTGCATTCAGTAAGCAGTTTGGATGGATGGATGGATGGATGGATGGATGGTTTAGTTGCGGGCCATTCCTAGTCATGGCCAGGAAATATGAAGCCATTTATTCGTTTATTTATTGTTGTTTTAAAACGGAATTAATAAGGTGAATAATATCTGTATTTATCTGTATTTTGTGAAAATAATTCAGTATTCCATTTGGGAAATTTTAAACAATTACTCACATTTTAGTCCTGATTTAGTCCTCAGTGTCTGATTCACTATTAAAACAAAGAAGCGCAGAGGAAGCCGTCGGTACAGATTGTCTTCAAACTTTGACCTTTAACAGCAACGAGTGCAATACAGTACTTGTAACATTTATTGTCTTTTACAGCTTATCCAGACTGGATAAACTGTGCCGTCTCTCTCTCTCTCTCTCTCTCTCTCTCTCTGTTGTGTGTGTGCGCGCAATAAAGGTATGAGGGAAGTGGGGGGTACGTAAAAAGTTCGGCAAAGTAACAATAAGAATCAAATACACTAGTAATTCAGAATAAAGCTTGGAAGACACGTGGAATAGCCATGGATACCGAAAAAGTAGATATCAATCTACAGGACAACGAACGAGAGAAGCATGAGCTTGCGGCTGGTACAGGGAACAGCGAAATTCCCATAAATCAAAATGCGAGGCAACGAACCGAGAAAATGGGCAAAAAATGCTCTAAGCCTGTTCATTTATCTTTCCTGCCGGAGAAATATGAGCCATTGATAGAAGATGACGAAGAAGTTGAAACAAGGAAAGAAGAAAAGAAATATAAGAGGAAAGAAAGGAATAAGAAATATAGAAAGGTTGGTTTATTAGGCTGGACTAAATCAAATTGGCAGTCAAAACTCTGCACAGTATTTGGGCATGGAGAGTCATGTTAAGTGAAGGACGTCGTTTCGAGTCCCATGCATTTAAATGTGTCTGATTATTTGCAAATATTTAATGTGTACTGCGAACAACATCATGTTTCTTTTGTTGAAAAAAAAACTCTAAGATCCCCGAGTCAAAGTTAATAATTAACATAGCCTGGAATGTTCCTAAGTAAATAAAACATTAGAAGAACCACACATGAGAAAATGTTAAAGCGACACAAGCTACGTAATCAAACTCACTATAAATAGGCTTATCAGTTGGGCTTATATACCGTAGAGTCAAACCTTTGAAAATTATATCTGTCTGACGTATATTTGTATATATTAGAAGTCCGGGTAACTGTTCCGCAGTTAACGGGTAAATATGCAGGAAGTAAGCAGCAACAAAGGAGTAGTGCTTCATTAACACCTAAATTAGTACTATTCACTACTAAGGAGTTATGATTAATTACTCAATAGGTAACAGTGAACTGATTATTGTAGTAGTTCGCTAGTACTTCATTAGGAACTATTGAGTATTGCAGGTCTCACTGGGAATGATCTACTAGCTATGGATTATTTCTAGTAATTACTACTTCATTACTCGTCAAATGAACAGTGTTTTTTTTTGGACTAACTGGGATGTATATTCCTTTTGGAAAAACAGGCTTGTTTCTTCCTACTTGTTTGTAGTTTGTATGACATATGACTTATTCTACAAAACGTTACTGCCTAAAATATGTATATAGTACCTACATTTTAATTATTTACCTCACAGTCTGTGTGCCAGTGTTCTTCAAACTGTGCTTTGAAGTCTAGCTGAAGGGATGGTCAATCAGAGATTCGTGTTTTTCCACATGATGTGCTCTACAACATATTGTTAATCTTTTCTAAACATTAGGAAATTAATGTATGTATTTTAAATAAGAAATGAAGTCTTAATGATATAATAAATAATAAATAAAACTAATTGTAACTCATTAGTAATGAATGTGGCGTTACTGACTTCTTCAATAGGAGTTACTAAAGAACAAGAATTTGTTTCATTAAATCCTGAAATTCCTTTAATACGACCACCATCAACTTTGGGTAAAATGTGTAATTTCCCTTGCATTCAACGTTTTATGATTGTTTGCTTCTGTCTGCCAGAACCTGGGCAAGGCTCTGCGATTCAGCTGGAAATGTCTGGTGGTTGGGCTGCAGACCTTAACGGCAGGCTACGCTATACCCATCTCAGCTGCAGTCAACTTAGCCTCTGGCTTCCAGGGAACAAAGTCCAAAGCCTGATGGGATTGAGCACCCACGATCCTAGGCACTACTGGAACAGGACCCTCCAGCTGCTGACCCTCGGAGCACCAGTTAGCAATGAATGTGATGTATTGCATTTTGGGGTCATTGGCACATTGCTGTTTGCTCTGTATTATTGTTTGGAAATCATACTGTTGTTAAAAAATACAGGACACTCCCTTACCCATCCTTCATAGGGTCATTGCATTAAGCTCCTTGAATCGTTTTTTAAATATCACACTAATCCTTTTTCCGTCACTCTCTCCAAGAAAAACATATAAAATGGTTTTGCCTTTTTTTAAAGCATCTGATTTATCTGACAGATTCATCAGTTTAATTAATTTTGCTTAATTTTGACTTTGAATTGCTTTTTAAAATGTGAAACTTTAGAAAACTTAAATAATGTTCACAAGCTAGCTATGTTTCATGCTTAATCTGATGAAAACTCAGTCATGTTCGCGTTTGAAGCCTTTCGGGAAGTTCCAAATTGTTTTCTAGGGTTAGCATTTCGGAGTGATATAGATCATAATATTCAGTCAGTCAGAGGATCTAGGTCTCGTCTTGCAATTGCACTTCTGTCCCTGATGTAAATCAATGATTGTATTGAAGTTTCACATACTTGACCCATTACAATGTAGCTAAGATTTTTAAATCTTCTTGGTTGTCTTGTTTCACTGTTCACCCCAATCACAAAATTAAGAGATTGTTTAAAATGGTTTTGTAATGCAATGTGTGACTGACTCTCAGATGCTAACTGTAGAAAAAGATGTTTTTAGTGAACTGTCCAGGAATTCTTTTAGTACACTGTTTCTTAACTTAGGTGTACAAATGTACATAAATGCACCAAATTCCATTTTAGTCATTGGTATTGTACACACTGAAATTAATGAAATGAACATTCTGAGGAAAAATGCACAGCATGTTCTTGATTTTTAGTATATGACGTATCATGTACATGTTGCTATAGGATACTGTGATTAAGGAAGGGAATCATTAGTATGAATGTTTTATTAAAAGAAAACTGAAACTTTGTACATCCAGACTAGTCTTTTATGACAAGCAGCTTTAGTATGGAGTTACATCCATGGCAAAACTTGAGGGCAATAAAACACAAAGCAACAATAACATTCTGTGCAAGTATGAAACTTACAAGCACAATATCATGCTCAAACTTTATTTGCTTCACGAATGTTTAATTACTTCTTGACTTAACAGATATTCTTGCACGCTAAGTGGATTACTATCAGCTGCTGTCTGTGCTTGAGTGAAATTTTTGGGCTCAAATTTGGGGTGGTTTTGACACTTTGAGGCCGGATCTATGGCCATTTTTGATGATGAATAATTGTCTGAGTTAATAAGTTTCATATTTGCACTCGTGAGTGGGATATTTATACACATGAAAGTTTAAGACTTGTTGATTTATATTTTGTATTATCGCTCTCTAGTTTTGACATAGGTGTAACGCCAGGGTTGCCAAATCTCATGCATTTGGTGTGACACTCATGCTATTACAGTATCATGCTCGGGCAAGAAATCTTACGGCAAATATATATTATTCCGATATAAACCTAAAATAAGCTATAGTAAAGGGCTTGGGGTGGTTTGTAAACTCTACAGACTATTGACAATGTAACAAAGAAATGTACACATACATGTAAACGCATGTGATGTGTGTGCAGACTTCTTCTGAACTGAAAATCTCACGAATGTTGGAAACCCTGATGTGACACCATATTTTAGTGGGAAACATATTATGCTGATGATATTGAATTTCTAAGCACTTAATAAATATACACACTGTCATACATTTATTTTGCTTAATATGTTTAAGAGTTTTGAAAATGATGGTAAATCCCAACTCTGGCACCTGTTTTGAGTGTAATCAGGGCGATCTTGGCTGGCAGTTATTTTTCCAAACATTGCAGCTGTGTCTGATAAGCAGTGTCTCATCTTTCCGAATCTGTATCCAAGATTACATCAAAACTGAACTTCCACTCTGCTCCAGTTTATGTGCTGTTTTATATGTTTTCTTAAATGTGATAATAAAGCAGTTCTGTGATGCAAAGGTGGATCTATCCCATCCAATCACAAGCCTCAAACAAAGGCTAGTCAAATGCTAACCGATCACAGATTTTTAAAATATATTTTTAATTAATTGTAAATAAGAAGAATGCAAGCCAATCAAGGCCATGAACACTGTGGCCTACCCTACGTCATATAGCTGAAGCCAGGCGAGCTCATCCATGTTATATTGCAAAGCCAGGATTATTACATTTATTATAAAGTTAAGATAAGATTAACATTAAGAGTATCCCAAGGGGAAATTCTGGTGCATAAATTCAGAACGTAGTGCACAGTCAAACATACACATAGTGCCCAACAGACAAAGTGCAAAGGCAGCACACAAATAGTGCAAACAAGCAAATGTGGTGCAAACAAATTCACTAAAAGAATATCCCGATAAACAGAATACTGTACAATAAACGTGTTATAAAGTACAACAAAATGTAACATTACAGTGCTTTTTGTGATTCCCTTACAACCTTTAATGAAAGTATAAAGCCCCATCTCTACCAGGAACACATGAAATATTAGTGCTGGGAGAAGGGGTGTTGAGAATGTTCAGCACCCTCTCCGCTCGTTGATGGTAATAAAATGTCAGAATACCGTAGGGCAGCGTGACTGTAGTTTTTGTCAAAGAAAAACATAGCGTTATATTAACTGACTCGCAATGGCTCGGAGGCGATTTTTTGATTATTTCCCCCAAAAGACTACCGTTGTTAGCTGTCGACAGCTACCGATGATACAAAAGAACTTCATTAATGTCTACTTGTCGTTCCTTCAACACCCCGAGTCTTTCCGTGTTTATTTGACTTCAGCCTCATCCAAACACTGTCTCTCCCTAGTTCTCTATCCTTGGTGACTGGTATATTGGAATGGTTTCACTGGGCACTGTTAGATACTCTTTTATTTTCCACGAAGACCGAGTTCGTACTGCACTCTCTTGGAGCTATTTTTAAAATATCCTCGTCAGAGCTTAGGTTCTACAGTATTTTGTACAGACCTTCTTCTGTCTTGCACTTGTTATTGGTTACTTATTGGAAACTAGAAACACTATTTTAACAAACATTAGAAATATTCGAATATTGTATATGAAATATTAGAAATATTTCATAAGTTTTATAGTTTTCATGCGACATACTTTTAATTACCCAAAAGGCGAGCCGATAACAAACGTGGGATAAACATTCCACGTCACTTTCGGCTGCCCCTTTTACAATACAGTGAATACACCATGTATGACGTTTTGTACGTGACGTATTTTTCATGCGACTAGGGTTGCGTGTCTGTTTCATGGTTGTTTTGGGGGTGTCTTCGTTTGTGGCCATTTAGCTATATATGTTAATGCTCTTTTGAATCGTAACCATTAAACTCTGTTCAGCGTTCGATTGTACATATTTCTGAGATGGCTAAACAAAATATCAGTTCTATCCCAATCGATGGCATTAGTAATATGAGAATTACTTCGCTTTGGACATTCCTGCTTTCTGTAAGTACGCATGAGCTAGAAGCTAATATTAATAGTTAGCACTGAAGTATGTGTTAATAGTTAGCACTGAAGTACGGCATTCCTGCCGTAGAATGTATGCCTGTCTCTAAATGACCGATTGGTCGCTGATCTGAAACGAGTTGAGCTACTTTGTCGAGTTAGGCTACCGTAGTGCTAATTGATAGCCCTAACCATAACCCTAATCCCCAAACCCCCCCTAAAACCCTAGCTCACGAAACACCCCTAAAACCCTAAACCTAAGCGTTGGAGTACTTTGCAATTTATAGACTATTTACAAGATAATAAAACTGTTACATATACGTAAATGAGCAGACTTGTCTCACTCCAGCTAGCAAAAGTGTACTTGTGTTGTTTCACTATGCTCATTAGGTATAATATTGTATAAATCCTTGCGCCTTCAATATATACTAGTACATCGATATTTTAATCAGATAAAATTTTAATTACTCATTAAATCTTTTCTTTCTTTCCAGGTAGACTGGTCGGAGTCCTGGTTGATCGGACTGCAGTTCTTTCACGTTCTGTGTTTTGCCACCACACTCCTAACATTCAGATTTTATCGATTGCAGGTCTGTCATTTCTTAGTATTGGGTAAGTAGCTATAGTAGAAATTATTGTATCTTCACTTTTTGGGTGAAAACAGTGAAGCCTTTTTCCAGTTATGGAATGAGTTGTAAAGGAGATTTTGATCAAGGGTGTTTTAGAGACATTGTTATTATTGTAGTTATTATTAATTATGAATAAGTTATCTGGGTTGTTTCTTTAATGTAATTTTATTCTGCTATTTGGACATTTCTGTTCTAAATACAGTGGTACCTAAGAACTCAAATGTAATCCATTCAGAACTCCGGATCAAATCCTAAAAAGAGTTGTGATCGAATTGTTCCCATAAGAAATAATGAACAACCAATTAATTGGTTCCCAGCCCCAGAAAACAATTACACCTAAATATGTTTTTTTTTTTTTTAGCACAAAATGAACCGGATAAAACAAGACGAGCATATACTGTACTAAACACATCTAAGCACATTTATCAAAACAGTAATTTGTAAAGTAAGAAAATAAATGTAT
>JAODUD010010087.1:0-10311 GCA_026784285.1 Stomatorhinus walkeri
GGCCTGTCACACTCAAGGATAACACACACCGGCCTGTCACACTCAAGCACGTCACACACCGGCCTGTCACACTCAAGCACGTCACACACCGGCCTGTCACACTCAAGCACGTCACACACCGGCCTGTCACACTCAAGTACGTCACACATTGGCCTGTCACACTCAAGCATAACACACACGCTAGCATTTTATTTTATCATTTTATTTAAATGACGAATATTTGTGAAATTTGTGAAGTGTTTGACCCTGAACACAAGCACAGTTAGGGCCCTTTTCCACCACACAAAGTACGGTACTTTCGGTACGGTACTTTTGGTACTTTCGCTTTTCTATTGACTTCCGGTTGAATACCAGTACCGAAAGCTCCAGTACCAAAACTGTCAAACCAGCTGGGGTACTTCTTTGGTACTTCGGTACTTTGGGGTGGGACTTGCAAAAGTATTTGCTTCAATTATTTATGCAAGTAGCCTGCCGCTGAAACACAAAATACAACCTCCATCTTTTGAAACACACGGCAAACAGTAAGAAACAAAATATAAAGCAATAGAAACAAAAATATAAAAAAGTAAATTGGAAGGATGGACAAACGAGGAAACACAGGCTTTAATCACCAGATGAACAGATCCTGCATGATTTGGATGGCACGACTCGAAATAAAAAAGTTTTTGCCGTTCCGGGCAATTCAGTTTCCCTGTTTCCCCTGTCGCGCACTGATTGGTACAATGTTTTGCTGTCATTTTCACGTCTTTTTACGAAGCTCTTCAGGTAAACAATCCATATATGTTAAAACATCATATGCCTTTTTGATGTTTTTTGATTTTACAGATAATAAATGAAATTATTTAATTTGCTGGATAGAGATATTTCTTGATGAAAACGGTATAGTATTGCTAGTATGAGACTATATTATGCATGACGATCTACTGTATTCACATGTATAATAAGTGATTTTCAGACATCTCACATACATCTTTGCCTAAATATTAGGAGAAACATTATTTCCTGACATCCAGGATATTTGGTTCCCCCCTGTTAAAACAGGTATACAGCAACTCTGGGCCTCGGTACTAATAACAATACTGTATTCACATGTAATAATGTACCCGAGTGATTTTCAGACATTTCACATGCCTCTTTGCTTTAATATTAGGGGAAACATTATTTCCTGATAGACAGGAGAAACATAGGGAAACTGAACTGCCCGTGACACCGTAATACCAAGCCACTTAGAAGAAATGGGGCACACGGGAAACACCGAACAATGCCGCTTGAAAATCAAAAATATATAATTACATAATTTGTTTGCTTTCAAAAGACTGATTTAGCAGTAAGCTAATTCTTACTGCTTTGATTGGCTTAGCCAAAGTAAGTGTACCTACGCAAACGTAAATGATGGCAGCATTCATGCAATCTGGATATTACTGAATCTTATACTGTGATAGAAGCTGACATAACATGACATAACAATAAACCGCATTTCCAGCCTAAACTGTTAGTTTTTAGTTGTTAGTTTAGTTTTCGGGCTTTTTTAAATTATGATTTAACCTGCGCTTTGTGACTTTGTCAGTCAGGGGCGGTCACTGATGATGTCATTTGGCACTGGTACCATTTTTTACGCCAGTGGAAAACCGACACGAAAGAAGTACCATACTTTCGGCACTTTATGGAAGTACCAGTACCTGGTGCGGTGGAAAAACGCCCTTAGAGTCCTAACCCGCTGCCTTTTCTGCATATGAAAATCTCAGCTGTTTTTCGTTGGTGAATATTTTTCAGTTTTGCATCTTTGTTCTGGGTTCCGCTTGTTGTACCGGTGACCTTCAGGTTCCTTGCCCTGTAACCTCGGGGCTACAGGTTGCCCCTCAGCACTCACTGGTGCAGCTGTAATAATGCTAACAGTAAGTGTGCAGATTATACAGGTGTCACCGGTCACATGGTCACATGGTATCACGGCAATGCCATGCTGAATGAATCTTAAGCAAAGAGCAAGGAAATGGGGAGTGGAAGATAAAAGCCACACATTAGTTTCAGATTAACTGAAATTAATTAACTTAAATGTGCCCACATGGAAAAGGAAACAGGAGACAACCCAGAAAATAAACAGAGAGATAATTAAAAAAAAAAACACTGGCTGCAGTGTCCTCAATTAGCACTGATCTGACTTAACAAGTCACTGGCAAAAGCCAATAATTCATATGCAAATCATCGCTGAAGTAGAAAATCTGGGCATATGGGACTTTTAACGGGTCACGATGTTACAAAAGTCCATAATTGCTCAAAATGCCCCCTAACTGTCAGAAACATTTGCCAGATCAAGGAATAGAAACAGCAGTGATCTTGCAAGTGCCAGGACAGACGGCGTCAGGAGAGGGAACAGCCCGGGTACAGCCTGCAAACGGCCTGGGGACAGCCTGCAAACGACCTGGGGACAACCTGCAAACATCCCGGGGACAGCCTGCAAACGGCCCGGGTACAGCCTGCAAACGGCCCGGGGACAGCCTGCAAACGACCTGGGGACAGCCTGCAAACGGCCCGGGGACGCCCCCTGGAGGAGAGGCTTAGTTCAGTAGGCCTCCCTGTCCCTGCCTATACTAGGGGGAGCAATTATGGTGTGCCCTGGTGGAGAGGTTAAGATAAGTTTGCTCTGGCCCCGCCTTTGCTAGGGGGGAGCAGTTGCGGTGCCCCCTGAATGAGATGCTCAAATGGGTCAGCCGTTCTGTTTCTGCCTCCATTAGGGAGAGCAGTTATGGCGCCCCCCGCCTCCAGCGGAGACGTCCCTCCTCTGAGATGCTGACAGTGGGTCTGTCTCTACAGGTGCAGCCCTGTGGTAGCGATAAGGAGTGTGGCGTGGGACGCTACTGCCACGCCCCCCTGCAGGGCCCCGCCCGCTGTGCCGCCTGCCGCAGGAGGAGGAAACGCTGCTACGGCAACGGCATGTGCTGCCCCGGAAGCCACTGCAGCTACAGTATGTTGGGATCTGCAGGGATGTTTTGGGATCTGCAAGGATGTGTTGGGATCTACAGGGATGTGTTGGGATCTGCAGGGATGTGTTGGGATCTGCAGGGATGTGTTGGGATCCACCAGGAAGTGTGGGACCACAGTGGGTCCTTGTGGATCAACATCTGTGCATTTAAGTTCCCATTGACACAAGAGGACATATCTGCACGTAGAATAAATCTTTTGAATTGTGGTGATTTTGGTGGGAAAGCCCCGATTACATCCCTGAAAGGGAGGTGTTTGGCCCCCATGTGGCCAGACTCATAGCTGCCTCTGCCTTATAGAGCAGATGTATGATAGCATGAATCTACACTTCATGCGTCCATATCACATCAACCTGCTTATAGTTGACCATCTCCACCTTAATGTCTAACAATATTCCTCATTTCTGCCTCATCTTGATTCTCATGTTATTGTATTTTTCAGTTTTTGTTCAGTTCAGTTTCTTTTCTAGTCTAAGAGTTCCAGTCAAAGGCCTGAGACATGGTCTTTATCCTGAAAGACAGGAGATACAAAGATTCTGGCTGCTGGATCTGCTGCAGGTCCCGGCAGATAGATTGTTGCTGGATCACGGTTTCAGTGCAGGGCTCTCAGCTCTATTTTGAAGGGATACAGGCTCTTCCTTGATTTATATTCATGTGTCTCGTGTTTGATTTGCATGTAGTAACATTATCTGTGGTTGGATCTGCAGATATCTGCATTGCCATCTCCGAGAGCATCCTGTCTTCCCAAGTCACAGCACCGGAAGATCATAACAAGTATTCAACTAAAGGGAGCATCTGGAAAAAGACCAGAAGAGTGAAGATTTCCTTTGCCAAAGGTGAGCTGTACAGATTTTCTTTAAGTGACTGGCATGACCACAAGAATGCCTCATTTTTTGAGAGACAATCCTTGGATTCCAATGCAGACTTACAGTCACAAACTCAAATTAAAACGGTTAAAAGAATCCTCCTAATTTATGAATGCGTGTGAGCATTGTGGTTTCAGGATGTCTAAGGGATGATGAATTTAATGAAGTGCAATTTAAAACCATGAAGTAGAGATTGGTTTTCAGATGCTGGCAAGCTTACAACAAATAACTGGGAGTGAATCAGCAGGCGGAAACGCTGCTGATAGCATCGTGCAGCGAACATGTCGCTTAATGACTCGTGCAGTTGGACCTTGAACTGTGATGCCATCTACCTCAAATCTCAAAATTAAAGGCACATTTAACATTTCACTATGATTAAAAGGTGAATCACTACATGCAATTATTCTATGCATGAAGAAAGATAGAAGTCGTTTTGGAAAAACTGCCATAAACGCTATTCTGAAGGAGATGTGATGTAGGCACTGTAGTTGTCTTCTGGTGTCTAATCCTTGTTCATTATTGTCCTCTTAAAGAGACATATAGACACTGTTCACTATTCAGTGGATATGTGGTGTAGACACTTTTCATGATTGTCTTCTGAAGGAGATGTGGTGAAGACACTTCATTATTGTCTTCTGTTGGAGACATGGAATAGATGCTGTTCATGATTGTCTTCTGAAGGGGGTGTGATGTAGATATTGTTCAGAATTTCCTTCTAGTGTCTAGTCCCTGTTCACTATTGGCCTATGAAACAGACATAGTGTAGATTCTGTTCATAATTGTCCTCTACTGTTCATAAGTGTGATGTAAATGCTGTTCTTTGTTGTCTTCTGAAGGAGACTTGGTGTAGACACTGTGCACGATTCTCTTCTGAAGGAGATATGAAGACACTGCCTTCTGGTGTAGATGCTGTTCACGATTGTCTTCTAGTGTAGATGCTGTTCGTTATTGTCTTCTGGGGTAGATGTGGTTCACGATTATACTCACATTCATATTAACAGCACACTAGCCAAAGAGTATCAAGGATTCACCTTGTTACCTTGGGATTTTAAATTCCCAGGCCAGCAACGATGTGCATTAGAGAGGTGAAGCTGTATTAGATTATTTGTGTTTGAACGTGATTGAAGGTAAGTGGACTGAAACACTGGATTCTAAGCATTAAGTCAGATGGGGAAACTGGCAGGAAAAGATAGAATAGCATTAAACAGAATGGAAACTTCTTTTGCTGATTAACATCTATGCTAAATGTTTTCTTTGCTAATTACTACTTTCATGTAATGTGAAGCACATGATGGGAATATCTCATAGCTGGAGAGCAGAGAGCCCCCCCCCCAGTTGCTAGCGGCCTGCTTCCCCCCCGAGCCATGTTACTCCTGGCTGCCCGACTCCCTGACCGGCTGCCGTCTCCGCATTTCTGCGGCGCTCGTGTTTAGCGCACTCCCCCCTGTCGCCCCACAGGCCACGAGGGCGACCCCTGCCTGCGCTCCTCAGACTGTGCAGACGGGTACTGCTGCGCCCGCCACTTCTGGAGCAAGATGTGCAAGCCGGTGCTGCGGCAGGGCGAGGTGTGCACACGCCAGCGCAGGAAGGGCTCCCATGGCCTTGAGCTCTTCCAGCGCTGCGACTGCGCCAGGAACCTCACCTGCACGCCCTGGAACGACGTCGCCACCGGCTCCAGCTCACGGCTGCACGTTTGCCAGCGGCCGTGACGGCCAAGAGGGGGCGACGGGGAGCTCCAGGGTGCGGAGGTGCCACCAGGTTGGAGCCAGGGGTGAGGTGAGGAGGAGGGGGATGTGGAGAGCCTGACTGAAGAGCGATGAAGCACAGCTGAGCTGGCCAACGGCCTCCGTGTCTCTCGGAGAACAGACACGTTAAGCAGGGTGTGTGCCCAGCGGTCATGGGAATAGGATTGCGTGAAAACTGTCGCATTCACATGTTCACACGCTAAGTCTCACATGTTGAGCTGCATGCCAGGATGCTGCGCGTGGTGCTGAGGGACTGGCAGTGGCTAGAATTTCCAGAAACCCCACGCAAGGACAGCCACCGTACGGCCGAGGGGAGGCGCCGTACAGCACCACGCTACAGGGGCCGGCAGATACCCGCAGGTCCTTCACAGACAAGCTTTCACAGACAACACGCCGTATCGATATCGGCCCGGCAGTGAATCACAGAATGGGACGGTCTGTTTAGAATGATTTAATGTCCTGCAGGGGACCTTTACCTGGTCAAGCTGGGAGCACCAAGGCCCCTGTGCGGTTGTTCTGGTACATTCTATAGCCATGTTACTTCTCATCATTGGAGTATAGTATCTCAGAACAGCCAGCGTCAGCAGTATCTGTGCATGCTTGGGGGGCCGGGGGTAGGGCTGAGGAACTGTGAAACAAATGTAATTAAAAATTATTTATAAGAAGTGTAATATTGCTTTTGTTACTAAGTATTTCATTGATACATGAAGGACTAGGGCCTTTTCCTTTTACATAATGTGGCAAATGTGTGATTTGGCTCATTAAAATGTCATATATTGCAAGTACAGGAACCAGTATCAGAGAAACATTCTTTTTACTATTTTAACCAGATTTTAAACAGATATTTTAGTGACTTCAGTTATGGTTCTTACCTATTCTTAAAACCAAATTGCCCAGATTCCCCTGTTAAACATTATTATTGAATATGAGGGCATTTGCATATAATTGCTTAAATATGAGCTGACAATTGTTTGAAATTATACTGAGCTTTAATTTCCTCTTTACTGAGACATTGGAAATGATTATTTAGGTCTTTAAGGTGATTATATATGGTTTCATATTTAACAATTACTTTTTTTCAAACAGTACAAACATTTTATATAGTTATATTCAGTTTTCTGTTCCTTTAAAAGATGTTTTTAAAAAATGTATTAAACATTTCATCTCATATGACTTGATTTATTATTATTAATATTATTATTATCACAGTAGAGAGCCTCTTTATTATAAATGTTGTGTGATTCTCACGGAACAAGAATGTTAATTTTGAGCTGCATATAAGAGGTTTGCTTAAAAATGTGGCATAAAGATTTTTTTATTTGAACAGAACAACAATTATTCAAGAGGAAATTACGGTGAGTAGTAGGAAATGCACATGAGGCAGTGTGCAGGGTCCGAGTGACCAATCCAGACACACGTCAGCTCCCTCTGTCCCCTGCAGAAAAGCAGAAATGCAGTTTGTACACAGGCCAAAGATTCTGCTGGCATGAAGCCAGAGCGGAACATGCAGCATCTCTGCCAAATGGTGAGGCTCCCGCTTTAAGGTAAATCATATCAGCCCAATCTGCCTCGGTGCCTCTTTAATGTCAGGTCATATAGACTGATGCGGGGTCTGATTAATCTCTAATTTACTTGCACTAATCAGCTTTACTGCACACTCAGTGTTAAATTAAAATGTCATCATTCTGGGCCGAGGCCTTTAAACAGCATCCATGATCTTCAGCATTGGTACACTTATGCAGTTACCATAAACATGACCATCACGTCCAGGTCCCACTCTTTTGGCTTGGTACCGGTATGGTCCAGCTGGGGCTTTCTTTCCAGTGCAGCCGTCCACGGCCAGTCAGGCTGACGTCTGAAAGACAAACTAAGTCAAGCGGGGAAGAAATCACACTGGATGTTGAGTGGGATTTTGTCATGTGGTTTGTTTCATAGACTCTTGTAGCTGTGGGCCAGATGAATGGTGAATTGTGGAAATTGAGAGATTGCAGCTTAATTGCAACAATGAAATGTTGGACCGTTAATAGCAAACCATGTGCAGAGTTCTGTGAAAATGAGATCACGATCTTGTGATGAGATGCAGAGGGTACTGGACACAGTGATCAAAGGTCATGCTTGAGAGGAACGCCGTGACTGATGCTGTGGCTGAAAACGAGCATATCTGTGTAGGGAATCTAACACCAGGCAGGCCGCCGCCGCTTAATCAGACACTGTGCAGATGTCCCTGCAGACACTGCGCAGCTCTGAGGTTAAGTAAAGACAGGCAGCACCTGTGTAGAAATTCTTACAGACTTCATATTGTGCAGCTCTGAGGCTAAGATGAAACCTGAAGCATCCGCACAGAAATACCTTATTCCCAGTTAATCTTCCATCAAGTTTACTGACAGGACAGTTTCTAATCTTCTGTCTAGCTAACTGACTTTAATCTTTCAAAATTAAAGAATATAGAAAGAAAGATAACACCTTAATTTAGACCACAGCATCACCCTTAAGATATGCCAGGATGACGGAGCAGAGCTGTATGCACACTGCAGCCTGTGACCAGCACCTTTCCTCAGACAGATGCAGCCTATTCCTGCCATGTGTCGCTCAGGGCTGAAGCTGGTACTGCCAGCTGATGATGGGCCCAGAATGTCCCTGACCTGCAGCGCCTTGTATCTGAGAGCTCTGGAAGACTTTAGGCAGAACACTAGGCCGGGGCTGCTTGGTCCCCCCCCACTGACTGTGAATACCGACCTCTTCCGAGAGATTAGAGGCTCCTTCAGCATTAATCCTTCGTCAGAGCAGAGCAGGCCTGGGATTTAATTGGACCCTCATGTTCCACGCACGGGACGCCCCTGTAACCCTTCCCGTCTAGTCACCTTCATCTTCACTGCTCCAATTACGTTGCCTTCCAAATTTTCAGAAACATAACCCTGTTTTGTCCAGCTTGTCAGGTTTTCAGATGTCAGTGCCGTGAAGGTCTTTGGTTTATGACTTTCGAACACATCTGAACAGGAGTGCCCTGGGTCACTGGTATTGATCAAACTGATATAAACAAATTGCTTCCTTTGGGCCTTGGAAAATCACTGCAGATAAATCTGTGTTTCCAGATGGAGGCCAGAGATGATGACACTGCATTTCTGTACCCTACAAAAAGTACTATAGTATTATTATCAAAGTAACAGCATAGTAGTACCACTATGGTAAGACCATTGTAATTTGGCCATCTATATACTAACATATACTACACATTATTACAATGTATCTTCAATTAAAATACAGTGGTCATCTGTTAAGCTTTATTTTATTTTTCCGTTATTGTTTTATTATTATTCAGTTGTTTGTTTTTCTGTTATTTATTTTTCCGTATTGTACCATAGTAATACCATCTTTTTAAATATGTTATACTATGGCAATATAAGCTTATTTTCAGTAGTATCCACGTTTACCATAGTATTGTAATGATACAGCACTGAAATTAGACACCATAATTACATTAAATGTAGCATGCATGAAATGTGTTTGTTTTGGCTTAGTGAAGAAAATTTAACAGTTTAATAGCCACATCCATCAAACCAAATTGAAGGAAAAATTTTAACCAAAAAACTGTTCACATTTTAAATTGTGTCATTTGAAATGACAAAAACAAAATGCAATGTTATAATTATTTATTTCTGCAAAGCTGCTTTAGTGAAGTTCAGCGATTCCGTCACGAAATCTGGCACAATTGAAATGACCGCAGGACAATGTGTACAATGCAGTTACTTTTTAGTCAGGGATCTGTATTATACGTCATTCTTGGCAATACCATGAGTACTATATTCTATAGCACCCATACAGGTGGGAAATAAGTACCATGGGATGCAAAAGAATACTATGGTATCAGAACAAAGTACCATAGTATAAAATAAAAATAGAGTTCAAATACTAGGAGTATAGGCTATATGTATATCATCATACCGTAAATGTACTATGCACAAAATTGAAGAACAAAAGTACAATCCGGTGCAACCATGGTAACACGACAGTAACTTTTGTTAAGTGTCTCCTGATTACTGACTGCTCCAGCATGTCACTGAGAAATCTGGTCTTTTTCACAAATGAACCGCTATTAAAACCCTGTATAGCTGCTATCCATTTGAATCTATTTAAGAACAACTTGAACTGCTCTTAAACATCTATTCGTCTTGAATAAAATTTGAATTTATATTGGTGACACATTCTAAAGAATTTGACTTTGATGTGTAAAAGTGCAGATCCTATCAGAACAGCCATCAGCGTCAACAGGGAACAAATCAGCCTCTGAATCAAAGGAACAGAATGCATTTTGGTGGAGATGTAAAGCTCTCGATTTGGCTCTTCAAGCAGAAGACAATGTGGGTGCTGTTTGGCGCGGTCTCCTGTGGTCCCGTGGTGCTCAGGTGCTCTCTGCTGTGGTCGCATTCATCATTTATCAAAATATTCATGAAGCACCTTTTGAAGCCGTCACAAAGAAAAGCATTTTGCGGATGCAAACAAAGCCTGTTATTCAGCCCAAAGTGTTTTATTTCATTACGCAGGGCTTTACTCCCCATAATGCCCTGAGTCGCATGGCTGCCTGCGTTCACGCACTCATCATGAGAATTACCACCATGCATTTGTGTGGATGGTGTCTGCGTTACTTGCTAGCAGTATCGGCTCCTTCACTGTGGATGGTGTCTGCGTTACTCGCTAGCAGTATCGGCTCCTTCACTGTGGATG
>JAODUD010010088.1:0-12596 GCA_026784285.1 Stomatorhinus walkeri
CCCTACTTCGCGGAAATTCAGTTATCGCGGTCGGCCTTGGAACCTATCTCCCGCGATAAGTGAGGGATTACTGTACCTATTAATTAGAAGCGTAAATATGACATAAGTTGATTCAACTGCGATCCGCAAGCTATTCGATCAAAACATCATGAAAACGATTCGATATTTTGATATAATCGAGGACTTTCTAAAAGTGCACCGAAAACAAGCAAGTAACTGGAGGAACTATGTACATAACGGTATGCATTAAATAAGCTGAAACGGTGCCTACCTGGTATCACGGACCTCCGCAGTTTAGGGACGAGCGATTCGATCCAAGGTTAGTATCACCGACAGCAAAATGAAGTGTCATCGCAACACCGACGATAAAACGTGCAAGGGAAAACATTCAATCGTTCCATGGTGTCTGGGCTTTTTCTCCACTCACCCCGGGCGGTAATGCTCGGTAATGCTCGGTAATAGTCTATGTCCTGTTCTCGGTAATAACAAACGTTTAAACTGCCAGGGGGGAAATATATTTGAACATTACAGTCAATTCTGCAAATTAAAACCCGATGTCTCAGTATCGATCTGCCCATCACTACTCCGTAGGCTCTTTACAGATATACTGCTCATTTCTCCAGCTCCTTTACAGCCATTAACAGGTCGTTTACCGGGTGATACGGGATGGAACCGACGAACTCGGTGCTGATTTCTTACTGCTTAGAGCCACGTTGACGTCACCGTTTCATGTGATTTGCCATGCTTATTTTGTTGCCGAAGTACTTCATTTATGTCCTGCACTTTCTGCGAGGAGTGCTGCCCGTCTTCCGTGAAGTTTCTATATGCCTGATTTGGAGTGAGGAGCATCCAGTAATCTCTCGCTCACTGGCGTTAGCTAACAGCTTGACCATGTATGATGGCGTCTTACTTTAGCATCGATTCAAACTTTGCTGCTCTATCCAGGAGTGGATTGTCGATCTGTTGAATATATAGGGAAATTATAACTGTAAAAAATATTTTATCATCTGGTATGCAAATTTATTTGAAATTACAGTGGTACATCGGTCCTCAAACTCACTAAAACTCGAATTTCTTGAAAGTCGAACAAACCAGTTAGACCTAGAACGCTAAATTGTATAAATTGTACGCATACTACAATGCAATTCTTACTTCAATGCCTTCTTCACAGACTGGACGTTACAAACATTACAGTAACTAACAATAAATAAACCACTATCTTACATGTACTATTAGAGCATTTATGTAATTTATGTAAACTTTATTTTACCAGGTAAATTAACTGAAAGCCAGTTCTCACTGCTTTATGTGATATTCGGGAGAAATAGCAGATTACGCATTGGAACTGCCTGGGATACAAACGTCATGCGTGTAACTAAACTCTTCAGGCAATAAGGGCAAAGGTGTCTCGTCACGGAGGCGGTTCCAGTTTGTGCAGCCGGGTGAGAGATCGCAATGTATCTAACTGTAATGTATTGCGTCAGGATCAGAATGCGTTGCTTTAAGCCAGCGATGTAAGCAAGTCGAACGCACCCAATGACCGAACTGGGGAAACAAACTGAAACACGGACAGTAATTATTATTATATAATAAAATACATTTTAAAATAAACATTTCTTATTAATAATTTTAATATTACTAATAAACCATTAATACATTTAATTATAATAATATTGTCGTGCCGAGCGGGGACGGAATGGAGATAAAGGTGCAGACATCAGGGTATCGGTGAATATGGGGTTTAATTACAGGTAAGGCAGGCAAAACGCAGATGGACAATACAATGACCAGATTAGGGAAACAAACTGAAATGCGAACTAAATACAGAGGACTAATGACAACAACCAGAAACAGCTGATCACATGGGGAACCCACACGAGGTTAACGAGGGGGCGTGGCACACGGAAGGAGCGGACGATCGGGGCAGGACAGGGGTAATGTTAATTGGCATAAGATCTTTACCGTTTTGGAAGTCATTAAGAGAAAAATGCTCTTCTTGTTTTGTCCTGTTCATTTTGTGTTTAAATGCTAAAAGAAAAACATATTTAGGTGTAATTTTTGGGGGCCGGGAACCAATTAATTGGTTTTCCATTATTTCTTATGGGAAAAATTAAATTAGAACTCGAACTTTTTAGGATTCGTTCCGGAGTCTGGAACGGATTAAGTTCGAGAACTGAGGTACCACTGTATTTTAGTCGATTACAGCACTCCAAAATCTATGCAACTGAATTACCACTTTCTGATAGATTAGTCAATTTTTACAACCCTTATAGTAATAGTGTAAATCAGGAATTCCCATACAATATAATGCATTCATATATGTTAAATCGAGCCAGGAAATGCAACATTTTGGGCATTAAATACATACTTAAAATACCGTTAATAACTGCTATATAGCCAGTATTATCTTTAAGAGAGGATCTACTGTCCCACTTTTTTGGCCTGCATGTAGTTTTTGTGATTGTTGTGTTTGGCCTCTCTCAGGGTTCAAGAGAATGTCAGGGATGCCTTCGATATATCTGGTCTTTGTTCTCCCTGACTTTGCACAATCCAAATCAGCCTGGGAAACTTTCTTTGGAGCTGGCTGGCTCTCAGCTCCAGGAGTTATTAGATCACTACTGGTTCATGGTTCATTAGGCAGGCAATAACACCTCCACTTTTCAATCGTCAACAGTACAAGCCCATTATGGCTGCTGTGGAGTCAGTGGTCAACAGGTCCTTTTGCTATTCCAGCCTCTTCTCCATGAGCATGTTGGGGTCATGGCTCTGTGGCTGGGACAGTTCACCCCTACTCTTTTTGTACTTTGGTTGGAGTCACAGGCATGCTGGATTTTCCACATTCAAGCTTCATGTCTGGTAGAGGGCACTGGATGTTGCCAATTGACACTGGCCATTATTTCTAGTGTTCCAGGTTTGAGAAGAAGAACAATTTGGCAGTCAGATTAGGCCAAAATGGCTCATTGCAGATCTCTTTCTTATGGCTGTTGGTCTTTATCAATTCATCTTGCACTTGCATAGTCATTGTCCATTAGTGAAAAAGCTACTGTGCATGCATGCATCTCCAGGCTTAATTTTCTAGTCACTTAGAGATAACTGGCTGTCGAATCTCTGAGACCTCAGCCTTTTAAAATGGCATCTTCATACCTCTGCATTGGAGGCTGAATTCTCCACCATATATCATGCCTTTCTGGACCACATAATGTGAACTTCATCCATTGATTTCTCAAAATAAAAAGCCGCCATTGATCCTCCAGGATTTCTCTGGTGCAGAAGGTTGAACCTCCCCCTGCCTCCTCTTTCTGCTCCTCAGTGTCTTGGGATGCTGCCTGATAGTCGGAGTCTAGGATGCAAGAGGCTAAAGCCTAGGTCATACTTCACTTATCTGCATGCTCTTTCAGGCTGGGGATGGTCGTATGCGCAGCAGCTTGCGTTCATCCTTCATTTGACTGTGGATGCGGACGGTTGCAGTCGATGCATGTATATGGCGGTGATATTACATCAGACAAGGAGGGGGCAGATGTATTGCGACAAACACAAATACAAGCAGCGTAGTGAAACGGGTAAACTTTTATGAACAGTTCTATAGTTATTAGTCAAGGCTTTGGCAGTATTATGGTAATAAGGCATACTACGGTATTTTGAAATCCTTATGACAAAATCAGCCAGGACCCCAACCACTCGGCACATCAAAATGCCACAATAGTGCTGCTTTTTAGAATACCATATGCCTCGGAATAATGTCTGGAAAGTATGGAAAATTAGATATGCAGGTATCTCCGACCCTCCTCAATAGCTGCTCACCATAACAAGAACAACTTTTCTTCCTCTACACTTTTGTCATTGACCACTTATCTCTGAAAGTTGGCCCTGGGGAAGATGGTGGCGCAGGAGGTAGTGCTATTGTTTGGCAACTAGAGTGTTGCCGGTTTGAGCTCTGGTTCCTCCTGACCCGATCAAAGTGTCTTTGAGCAAGACACTGAACCCCAAATTGCTCCCGGTGTGCAGGTTGGTGCCTTGCATGGCAGCTTCTGCCACCAGTGTATGAATGTGTGGTATGGATGGGTGAATGTGAGGCATGTATTGTAAAGTGCTTTGAGTACTCTTAGGAGTACTCAACCACCTACTGGAAATACCTAATCAATTATCCTGCACATGCTTGATTGATGTGCACGGATGTGTAAGGTTTCTGCTAGACATAAAAATCTGGGTTACACTCACACCAACTCCTGTTGACAAAATTTACAGCATGTCCCCTCATCTACAACTGAAAGTGCATGTGAAAAAATGAAGTATGAATTGATGTTAAGGTAAAGAAGTACTCAGAGCACAAAATCATTTGTATGGTCATTGTGTGCCTGCAGCAGTATTGTCATTCCAAGGGCTGTCTTGTCTTTTCTTGCAAGGTGGAAGACTGTAACTCATGGAATAGCTACAGATTCTGTAGTCAGGCATTCATAAAGAAACTGCATCAGATCTGCTTTATACTGAATGGATTGGACACCGGGATCATGGGTAAAGGGAAAGTCTTAAAGTCTTCACATACTGACTATGTGGGAGGTCTGCCTGCTCTAGAACAACTGGCTTTACCAAGTGAAATGGCATTTGGTATTATGTACTGTAAGTTTCTTTATTTTTCCTATGGTGTTTTTGTTAATGTAAACCTCAGTTGGCAAAAGTGTTACCTGTTGCTGAGTGCATTAAAATGAGGGGTTTCATTTACAAACAGTCCTCAGGCAGGAAGGCAAGTCAGATAGAGTCCAGAGGAGGAGGGTCAGGCCCTTAGTCCCTGTGTGTATTAATGTGAAACCCAAAACCCTTCGTAATGCCCCCCCCCCGGGAGCCAATAGGGTTAGGCTCACACACTGCCCCATTTGTTGTTAGAGGGAAATGACAGCCTCTGCGTCCTCACTCCCAATACATACTCACACTCACACGATTTCCGTACCATCTTTCCTGCCTAAATGGCTGGTCACGTACCCTTAGTACTCAGCCAGCCCGAAATGCAATGCCACAGCAGGGGTGGGGGGGGGGTGTGGCGACAAAGACAAGGTGTTCAGTCTTTGACTGGAGTGAGGAGGAGGGAGATTTGATCTATGGGGTGAGGTCACTACAGAGAGCGTGTTCCAGGTACTTGTTGTCCTTGTTTTTGAGAACATCTGACTGCTGCTGGGGGATGCGGGATGGAGCTAGACCTGAAAAAGTATGGCCTATCTCGTAAACTTCAGCCATGTCTCCAGGTGCATCAGTCTGGGGTTGCACCAGTACATGTGCTCAAAGGTCGAGCTGTGATTGCCACTGAGAGCAGGCCAGACAATGTCAAAATCTGGGTAACCGAGCAACAAATGGTTAGGTGGTAAATACTTTCAAGATATCGATAGCCCAGGAAACTTCCTAGATCCTTTTTTTTCCTTTTTGCAGATCCTGGTTTCTGAGACCACCTTTCTAAAGCCTTAAATTTGTCTTTCTTGGGTAAAATTGCAGCTTTGCTTCAGCAGATGAAAGTTGCCAGTCATCTGACTGTTTGCAGTTCATCTTGAGGGTTACGTCAGATTCTGATCGGGCATAAACTCTGTGCTGTTACCAGGCCACCGCTTCGAGGATGTCCCAGGGGTGCGTCGGCATCTGGTCAGGAAGAGCACCAAGGGCCACATCGTCCATGTCAGCAAGGACCACAAGGAGCCCAGCACTCGCAGTCGAAAGCTAGACCGTACCCCCCATGAGGTGAGCAGTCCTTCAAGGGTGTGCACAGAGCGCTTGAGCTTTGCTGAATATTCATACAACAGTCGTCAACTTTTGTTTGCAGAGCAAGTGAACAACACATAAAATATATATGCAGAATATGAACCCATGTGCAATTCTGAGACCACTTAATTAGAAAAACCAAAAAACCCTTTTCCCCCACTGTCCCCATGCTCTGCCTTGTTCCTGGAATTATATTGTTGGATGTTTGATGTTCATGTCTGCAGTAAAGAACAAAAAAAAACTAAAAAAAAAAAAGAAACCCCGAAAACCTCTAACTTTATCTCTGTTTTAGATCTGCTTCCTCCTTTTTCGACAGATAGAGTGAAAGAGGGAACACGATTAAAAATGGATGAATGACTTTCTTTTCACACACCAAGAGGGTGGGAGGGGGGGAAACGGGACAGGTAACCAGATACTGGGAACTCTTAAGTCTCAATCAGGAAGACATGTTTTATTAACAAGCTCCAGTCCCTGGTTGGCAAGTAAACACCAAATTTATCTCTGTGGGAGTGGGGTGTGTTTGTGTGTGTGTGTGTGTGTGTGTGTGTTAGCGGATTTGGGGGTAGAGGTGTAGGGCTCCCCTGTGGGAGTCCGCAGTAGATAACCGTCCTCCGACCCCACATCTCCACTACTTGTGCCTCCAGTCAGAGGTTCTCAGCAGCTCCTGTTCCATGTGGGTGGGTATGGCCCGAATGGACTGCATGGGCTGTGCGGCCCTCAACCACAAGGAGGTGAGGGTGTTGGGAAGCGCAGCCTAACCAGAATAGTCTTATGTGCTTTTGGGTGTGTGTGTAGTAAGGTGGAGATAGATGGGAAGAAGGGGTGCCTCTAACAAAATGGTCTGTGTTAAGAAAAATGAAGACATGCTCTTGTTAAGCATGAAGAGTGTTAGCACTGGCTAAGTAGCAGGTGCACAGGTGTTGTGGGCACAGACAGGAGAGGTGATAGACACAAGCAGAAGTAGTTTACAAATAGCTGTGAAGATCCTGCAGAGCAAAGCTAGACATAGGTTTTGACATAGACTGCCTGCAATCTGTGTGCTGGGTTTACTTTTTACTGTTCAACTAACAAATGTTCTGAAGTGCTTGTTCTTTGTGCCATTCCTTGGTTAATGGGCTTGGCTCGGTTGATGGGAGTATGAGAAGGTACTGCTGTGTCCTCTGGAAACTCCAACTGTGAGGTGGATGCAAGGATGCGGACATGGATCTGGGTTCACTTCTGATGCCTGTCTAAAATTGCTTTGCAGAATGAATAGTCCAGCAAGTCATTGTAATTTGGTTTAATATTTTATTGTTTTACTAAGAGCAAACTAAAGAGAATTTTTGTAAGGTCCTTTTCCTCCGAAAAGTATAAAAAAACAAACCATTTGGCAATATGCATTGTCTGTTTTCTCCTATTTGCCGCTACTGGTGGTTTTAAATTGTTCACCTGCTCCTGATCAGACTAATCAGGCCTATTCAGGTGTAACCACTTGGAAGGTTTGTGGGAATAGCCTGATTGGCTGGCTAATGCAATTACCACAGCCCTTTGCAGACTTGCTGAACTGCCCTGAAGCTTCTTGAAATATCAAAGATTTGTTTTTGGTTCCTTTACTAAAAGGCTTTTAATCCTGCAGATAATAGTTGACTCCTTCACTTAGTCGCTTCATAGATATTTTTAATGCAAACCATACCCAGTGCTTTATTGTTAAATTTATGTCGTGGGCATCACACTGGGTTTTAATAGTATTTCAACTGCTAATGTTTTAATTGCTTTAATAGTTTTTAGCTCCTCTACACTTTACCCACATAACCAGTGCTGCCATTGGCCTCTTGCAGCTTTGGGCAAGGCAGCCCAGTCATATTTGATATCCATTTTATGAATCTGTGGTTCATGCTGTATACAGCCATGTGTCTGCTGGTCAGTTAGTCTGCTGATCAGCTGCTATAAAGATAAACAAGTGTAGTCACCACAAGGTTGTACTCTGGGTGCCCAGCTAAAGGTCAAGCTCTTCTCAGTTCTGTCTGCCATCAAGTCATACTCTTCTGCTTGATTAAGGTGTTCGTGGAGCTGAACGAGCTAATCATGGACAAAAACCAAGAGATGCAGTGGCGGGAGACGGCCCGCTGGATCAAGTTCGAGGAGGATGTGGAGGAGGAGACGGACCGCTGGGGGAAGCCCCATGTGGCCTCGCTCAGCTTCCGCAGCCTGTTGGAGCTCCGCAAGACTATCTCTCATGGTGAGGAGGGCAAGGGTAGAATGGAGGTGATAGGAGCAGAGCTACAGAATGGTTTGGGATAGACCACTAATGGGCAGTGGGATTGGATGAAGCTTTTTAAAAAATAAATAAATAAATAAATAAATATTAGTATACCATGTTGGCGAGGAATGCATGAAAAGATGGCTAACCTCAGTTTACTGACCATCACTGTAACTGACATGTTGTGGACATTAGTAGCCTGCTGGCCTGGGGAAGAGGATGATCCAGTGGTGTGCCCTTGAGCCAGTCAAATGGTCCATCTGTTGACGATGTGAACTGACCACGTGAATTTCTCTTCACCTATATAGGAGCTGTTCTCCTCGACCTGGACCAGAAGACTTTGCCTGGCATTGCTCACCAGGTGGTTGAGCAGATGATAATTTCTGATCAGATCAAAGCAGAAGACCGGGCAAATGTATTGAGAGCTTTGCTGCTCAAGCATAGGTATGGGAATGCATGTTTATAGAAGTAGGTATATCATCCAATTGTAGAATGGACATTTTAGAAAATGTTTTCTGTACGGACCTAATATTTCTAATGTTGCTTCTCAGTTGTAGCATGTCTGTCACTTTCTCCTTTATTCCCATCATCTTCCTCCACCAGTCACCCCAGCGACGAGAAGGAGCACATCACCTTCCCCCGGAACATCTCAACTGCAAGTCTAGGCTCTCTCATGGTTCACCACAGCAGCAACCACAGCGGCCAGGCGGAGTCGTCTGTCACAGACCCGCTCATGGGGCGCAGCAGAGCCAGTTCTGAGAGCGAGACACACATTGACATTGACAAGCATGAGGTACCAGTCTGGTCTCACACTTTTGGAAACGAGTCAAGCCATAACATTTTCTGGTGTTTGCTAAGGGGTCAACTAATTTATTAATATCGGACACTTCTTGTGTGGGTTTGCATAAATCACATCTGGGGACCAAAAGGACCCCAAAGTGTGGTAAAACTAACTTTTTCTTTCTTTTGGGGACATCTTTAAATCCCCAATTGGATCAATTTTATAAAAATCTGTGAATCTGTCAAACAAGTAAAAATGCCAAAAGTCTTGTCTTAAATTTTGGTTCGTTACTTGTAGTTAGGGTATGAGCTAAGGGTTTCGTGATTGGGATTAGGGTTTTGCCCATAGAAATGAATGGACAGTCCCCACAAAGACATGAGCTCGCTCTCTCTCTAATTTAAAAAAACATGAATATTTGTATGATTTTTTTTTTTAATTTATTCAAAGCTTATCTAGTCGTAAAGATGAGATTGTGTTTATACTGCATTATTTACAAAAAATAATTCCATGTATTACCATATGCACAGGCAGTGCAATAAATCAGGTGTACATTTGCGCCACATAGTATGTCAATGGATCTAAAAACAAAAGGGTATTAGTCACATACTAACTTCCCACAGACGCACAACACTATAGAGTTGCATGTGGAAAAGTTCCAAGTACTTGCATCCACAACATTAACAAGGGTGAATACAGTTGCTCCAGGTTAAAAATTGCTGCACTGCATATCAGGGAGGAGAAGTTGGCTGAAGATGCATAAAGATCTAAAATGTTAAGTACATATTAGAACAGTCACACTTTTTCTACAGAGTTTCTTGCTTGCAGGTGGTGTTGAGTCTGACACACCTGCCTAGACTGGCTTACGCATAGATCCACTTCATGGAGAATGCAGACCTCGAAGGAGCCATCATTGTTGAAGACTGTTTGTTTGGTGGATTTAACATTCTGTGGCAGATTGTAGGCAGGTCTACCCTGATTTGAGATGTGGCTCCTATGCTTGCAGAAGGACACTAGCCAAATGATGGGTATGCATAAGTCCAAGTCCAAACATGAGTTAAAGCTACTAGAGAAGATCCCTGAAAACGCTGAAGCCACTGTGGTCCTTGTGGGTGAGTGTCGTCACTCCAGGAAGAATGTCAGTAAGAACATTTCAGTCCAGCACAACACATCACCCTTAAATTGAAGGCCAATAGCTACATGTCAATGCATCAGTTTCTCTTGGTTTTGGCCTTTCATCATATTGTTTTTTTGTATCCAGTTAACACATGCTAGAGGTTAGATTATAAAAGCTAAAAGAAATAAGTGGATGTTTTGGGATGTGAATTGTGTTTGACTGTTATTGCTCCCCAAAGGCAGTGTTGACTTCCTGGAACAACCTACTATGGCTTTTGTTCGACTACAAGAAGCAGTGGAATTGGAATCCGTCCTGGAAGTTCCAGTGCCAGTCAGATTCCTTTTTGTTCTTCTGGGACCACCTAGCACCAACATGGACTACCATCAGATCGGCCGCTCCATCTCTACACTTATGTCCGACAAGGTAATCAGAGTACAACTACATTCATATAATACCAATGCTTAATTTCCCCATGGGGATGAATAATCTTTTCGCTACCCTATCTTGTTCTCCACAAGAGAGACAGACATGCCAGTGAGAACAAGCTTAGGGGAGGGGGTGGGGAGGGCACGGCATGGTTCAGCCATTGCCGGAGCAATTGCGGGTCAAAGGCCCAACTGGTGCTCTGGGATGCAACTGGCCGATCACAAGTCCTAACCCACTGAACCACCGCTGACCCTAGCAGTTTACAATTGCATCACGGCAGAAGCCATGTAGCTCAAGAAGCATCTCTGATGGCAATACATATATTGTATTCTTGGAATCTGACTGAGAAGCCCAGCAATGTCCCTGAAATTGCATGAACGTACATTGATCTGATTACCTAGTTGCATCTAGTTCGAAGAACATAAGCCTTATGCTGTACTTGTGCTGAATAATAAACTTAGTTCCTAGTGGATCCTGTGCTTTCTTGTTGTAATTCCTGTATTTTTTTTCTGTATATTTTACACAAATAGGTTAGTATGCCTTGTATTCAAGGTAAAGTGGTTGCAAATAACCTTATATTAAAATTGTTTAAAGACACTGGGTGCCTACGTCCATGCAGCCAAGTTTAAAAAAAAAAAAAGTTGCTTTTGATGACTTAGTCCCTTGATGGGTTTAGTTGACGGTGAGAAAAGATTGATGTAAAGAGATCTATTACTCGTGTGAAAGCACTCATCGTTCCACACCCCTCACTTAGCACTTCCATGAGGCGGCCTACCTTGCTGATGACCGGCAGGATCTGCTCACCGCCATCAACGCCTTCCTAGACTGCAGCATCGTGCTGCCACCGTCCGAGGTGGATGGGGAGGAGCTGCTACGCTCCGTGGCGCGCTTCCAAAGGGAGATGCTGAGAAAGCGTGAGGAACAGGAGGTCAAACTGCTGGCGAAGGAGCCCACGGCCATTGAGGACAAAGGTGTGGAGAGACGGGACGTTCAAATCGGTCCCCATTCATTCAAATTCTGTGTGAGGGGTCTGCTGTGGCGTTTCCTGTAACTTGCCTTGGAGCAAAGCACTGTGTAGCTGTATAACTGTTTGACTATTGTGGTGTATCCAAACAAATAGGAGAAGACAAATCTGGGAATAGGACAGATTTTCATTCTCTGCCACCTGTTTCCAGAATATGACTACCCTTTCTGCTGTCAAATTTGAGATTGTCTGCATAACTTCATTTAGACGGTAATGCCATTGGAGCATCACTGTAATTCTCGTAAGATGCACAATGCTGTTGAATCTACACTACTTAAACAGTTTATGAAAAGCAAGTGTACTGGCCTCACCATAAAGTAAGTCTGAAGTGGGGGTGGATCTAGTGATTCATTAAAGTTGATTGGGTAGTAAGATCACCCTCTCACAGATGTAAATATAAGTACAGGTGCTTTTCAAGTTGCATTTTACCTCCTTGTAAACGATGAGTTTAAGATCAATCCAGGAAACCGTGCAGTTGGTTTCCAAACACAAGGGGACTGCCAAGGGCATCAAGGATGTGAATTTTCTTGTTCAATTTCCATCCTGTTTGCCCCTTCCTGCTGACGTGTGATATACTTCCGCAGCTAATTGTGTTAAATAAGCTCATCTCCCGCACAGCTTTCGTTGCTTCCTCGAAGCCCTGTGATGACCCTTTACGGAGAACTGGGAAGCCATTCGGCGGCTTGATCCGGGATGCCAAGCAGCGCTACCCCAGATATATCAGCGACTTCAGGGACGCCCTAAATCCGCAGTGCATGGCTGCTGTCATCTTCATCTATTTCGCTGCCCTGTCTCCAGCCATTACATTTGGAGGACTGCTAAGTGAGTAAGAACATGCAACCAAAGCCACCTGGAACCTTTCTGGAACTTTCAGTCCACTCTAGTTCACTATATATCCATCTACATGCTTCAGGGTTGCTGGATTCCGGAGCCTATCCTGGAAGCTATGGGTGCAAGGCAGGGAATAATCCAGGATGGGGTGCTGACCCGTCACTGGACACGCGCACACACACCATTCAGATCTATGGGGAATTTGGCAAAGCCAGTTAACTCGGACCGTGGGAGGAAAATGTATTACATGAAGGAAACACCATAACAACAAAGGAAAATATACAAATTCCGCACACACATTGCCACGGTGGAGATTTGAACCATGGTCCCAGAGGTGGGAATAGGCCAGTATTAACCACTGCAGCACAGTGCCTCCCATAGTTCACTGTATTTATAGACGCATAATCTTGAAAGGGGGGTGGGGGTCAGCAAACAGAAG
>JAODUD010010089.1:0-12594 GCA_026784285.1 Stomatorhinus walkeri
TCCTTCAGCACCTACAGGCCAATGAGCCGAATCTGTCCTTCAGCACCTACAAGCTAATGGGATGAATCTGTCCTTCAGCACCTACAGGCTAATGGGATGAATCTGTCCTTCAGCACCTAGAGGTTAATGGGCCGAATCTGTCCTTCAGCACCTACAGGGTAATGGGATGAATCTGTCCTTCAGCACCTACAGGCTAATGGGATGAATCTGTCCTTCAGCACCTACTGGTTAATGGGCCGAATCTGTCCTTCAGCACCTACAGTCTAATGTGCCGTATCTGTCCTTCAGCACCTACAGGCTAATGGGATGAATCTGTCCTTCAGCACCTACAAGCTAATGGGATTAATCTGTCCTTCAGCACCTACAGGCTAATGGGATGAATCTGTCCTTCAGCACCTAGAGGTTAATGGGCCGAATCTGTCCTTCAGCACCTACAGGGTAATGGGATGAATCTGTCCTTCAGCACCTACAGGCTAATGGGATGAATCTGTCCTTCAGCACCTACTGGTTAATGGGCCGAATCTGTCCTTCAGCACCTACAGTCTAATGTGCCGTATCTGTCCTTCAGCACCTACAGGGTAATGGGATGAATCTGTCCTTCAGCACCTACAGGCTAATGAGCCGAATCTGTCCTTCAACACCTACAGGCCGATCAGCCGAATCTTTCCTTCAGCACCTGCAGGCCGATGAGCCTCATCTGTCCTTCAGCACCTACAGGCCAATGAGCCGAATCTGTACTTCAGCACCTACAAGCTAATGGGATGAATCTGTCCTTCAGCACCTACAGGCTAATGGGATGAATCTGTCCTTCAGCACCTAGAGGTTAATGGGCCGAATCTGTCCTTCAGCACCTACAGGCTAATGGGATGAATCTGTCCTTCAGCACCTACAGGCTAATGAGCTGAATCTGTCCTTCAGCACCTACAGGCTAATGGGATGAATCTGTCCTTCAGCACATACAGCCTAATGGGATGAATCTGTCCTTCAGCACCTACAGGCTAATGAGCCGAATCTGTCCTTCAGCACCTACAGGCTAATGAGCCGAATCTGTCCTTCAGCACCTACAGGCTAATGGGCCGAATCTGCCATTCAGCACCTACAGGATAATGAGCTACTAAGTTAGCATTGTTGCCCATTATTTCAGAGTAACAGAGGGGGGTGATTTTATTAAAGGCATGTTTCATATTAAGAACGAAACTATGGTAATATTTGAATGACCACAGGTAGCAGTGTAGCAGTAGCTGTATACAAGCAGCATAATGTCCTTCAAGGTTCCCCGCTAGTCTGAATTAACACTCTGTGAAAGTGTTACTGTAACATGCCAGTCAGCATATGGAGGACGGGGGCCAGTCAGCCTTATGTTACTGTAATATGCCAGTCAGCGTATGGAGGACGGGGGCCAGTCAGGTTGATGTTTTCTGTAACATGCCAGTCAGCATATGGAGGACGGGGGCCAGTCAGCCTGATGTTAATCTTGCCCCACTCTCCATGCTGAAGACCCAGGGGCCCTTGATGCTCAGCTCACAGCTTAATCTCTAAAATGTCCCTGCTTTAAGCTGCCACTGTAGGCACCAAGGAGCACAGCGTCTACCCAGTGCCCCAAGTGGCCAGCTTGCCCTCTATATGCTAGGGGGCCTTAGGGTCCTGGGAGTTAATGCTGGCTATATGTGGAAAGGGCCCCAGGGGCCCATGTGATCAGCATGAGCTCTATATGCTGGGTCCTTCATGGCTAATTTCTCTCTCTGGCCTGGTCCATAACCCAGCCAAGGCTCCAGGGGGCGCTATCTTGGAGCATCTTCAGCCACTGGCTAATTCCCCCACCATGAGCTAAGAAGCGCTACTGGGGATATATTCTGCCTGCTATTATTATCTGAATCATCAAGTATTTAAATGTCACGTTTGGCAAAGAAACCAATAGTCTTTTTCTTTTTCCATTTTTTTGTCTGATAATAGTAGTTTTTTAATTTAAGCCACACAGTTCGATTATAGATGTTAAACTGAAGCTTTAGTCTATAATCTAATGAATTCATTAGAGTACAATTATTTATCATAACAGAAGCATCCATCTCACAAGTTGACAATCTATTGTTGAGTCATTCTTTAAAGGATATGCAGGATGGAATAGGTAAGCCAGTTTTTTTTCTGGTTCTGTGCTGTGGACTGAAATTTAAAATGCAGTTTGCAATTAAATAATTTGCAATTACAGCTCACAAGAAGTCAGGTTTTACAGTAATTCTCATCCATTTACCTCAGATATTATTTTTATCGAATACAGAAAAAACTTGATACAATTTGTTAAAGGTAAAAATTATTGATGCATTTATTATAAGTGTTTTTTCCTGATGATGTAATGAGCTAAATGTCAGGGTTAACCACGTGATGTGGGAGGAGTGTGCGTGTGTGCGCACACGCAGCCGGACAGAGACGGAGGTGACGCCACGAGAGTGAGCGCGATATACCAGCGAGCGCGAAGGAAGGAGGGAGGAGAGGTACCCTCGTGTTCTGTGTACAATTACCGACAATAAAGTACTGAGTCCTGTCCAGCTGCCCTGGTTATTGTGTGTCTGTAAGCGGAATCGACTGCAGGCACACGTGTGGATGAGTGGGGTAACCTCTGAGGCTGCACCCATTGCTTCAACTAAAAACCCAGCTCATCACAATAGCTTGTATGTTTCTCCGTGCCATTTCACTGAGAGTATGAGTGTTTTAAACAGTTTGTTTAAATTCACATTTACCTTTGATCTGCAGGAAAAGGATCCTCTCTGAAGGCGATTGGGGGCTCCATTGACCAGTCACTCTTCAGGGAAACGCAGCTGGGTACAGGGGAGTCTGCTCTCTTCATCAGGACACTGTGGACATTGAGAGGAAACAAACTCTCATGGGATATATTAACATAGATTAATCCATCATCATGATGAATCTGCTTAACTTTTTAACGAAATTAACCCATCTGCAGTGCAGAATGACAAAAAATCCCTGCCACCCATTTGGGGCAGCTTTGGTGTGTTCCATTTGCCCTGGGTATTCCGAGTCAGATTCCGAGTTTTTAAGCCGGAAGTGACAACATGATATATCTCGGAGCAGCACAGAGAATCCCAAGTTCAGAATGCAAGATGGCTGCGCCCTTTATCAACAGAAGGGAAAGTTGTAGTTTTATCCTGTTTAAGCACTACTTCTCATTTATGGCTCATTAAATCGGTCGTACACACTATACCGTCCAACTTATCTGTGAACGTGTTGCTACAGAGTTTTATACGTAAAGCACCGCGCGTAATGTGTTATCAAGTGATATTGATAACAATGGCAATTAATTGGATTTCATGATTAGTCGGATTATTTGTAGGATTTACAGTAGTTCGGGCTAATTGTAAGTATACGAAGATAAAGACCATTTTAACTGAGGTACCTTAAATACAACAAATTGTCCGGCTAAGCAAATAATCTTGCTTTTTGATATGGGTCCATGGTATTGCACTTCTGTGGCAGATGGAATGCATCCGACTCGTGTTCAAGATGTTACATGTTCAAACATGTTAAGTGCATATATATTACCTTTTTCTTGAGTCTGTTTGCTCATGCAAAATGAAATGCGATTTATAAAGATTAAAAATGAATGATATTTAATCGTGATTAATCGAAATTAATCTACAGCAACCCTGTGGTTATTCTGATTAAAAATTTGAATCGTTTGACAGCACTAGTATAAATATAATTCATACAATGTGGACGGCATCACACTGCTGTTTATCTTCTGCTCTGCCTTCATGTACTTAGATATGCTGTGAAGCTCTTGATGTAAACAGACATATTTACAGTCAGCTATAAAGTGAAATAAATACTCACCTAAAAATTCTATATAAAAGGTTTAGTATTATTGTTAAAAACCTCCATAACTATACTTCACTGATGTCACTTATTAACTGTTTATTTGTTTAGTTTTGTCATGTGGCCATTATGTATAGGAGGGATGATCTGTTACTTGCCTCCAGTATAAAAGAACTGGCTGATTTCAGAAGATAAAGGTGAATTAAGAAGATGGCGAGGTCTTTTTATTAAGCTACACATATTACTGCCCACTGAGCCAGCCCAAGCTAGGAGCCCAGTTTACTTTATGTTATGGCCTGACTACAGACCCAGAGAGACATGCATGCTAGTGGCTGTAACCCTGTTACCTCTCAGGGCTCTTTCTCTTACACTCCACAGGGGGGTGCATTTCAGGAGCAGTTCCATCCATTTTTGTGCTGATCAAGACCAGGTGATTTCTGCTGGGGCCTCTGTGAACATGAAGGGTTAATAGACACATCCTATGTATATTATTTGAATTGTATTGCATAATAGCGCTGTTATTCTCATTATTTCACAGAATGCAAATGCGACTAATTCAATAATTCAAACTGCACAATAAAGTACAACTTTCCACATTGATGTATTGCCAAATTTAAATTTTACTGGTGTTCGAACGAACCACGCAATCGTCGGTGTGTGTTATGGTAGCACAATTTGACAAGGGAGCAAAACCCGTCAGAACATCGGATCCTGCTCTTCCACTCCCACCTTGTCTGCACTCCCTGTGCGCATCTATGTAATAATGTTCTTGCTGCGCTCACGTGTAACTTATGGAATTTACCCTGAAAAAACAAATGCTATTTTCTGATTGGCTAGTAGGTGTCTATTAACTCTGTATAACTCGGGACAGCTATGAACTTGGTGGAAAACTCCACTCTGATTGCCTGCGCCTTGTCCATTAATCCTATATAACGGGACGCTGTGGTGAGTTTCATTTCTTACTTCTGAGCGTGAGAAACACAAGATGTGGTGTGTGACCTGGTTTGAAATGCATGTTTCTCATGGTCAATGCGTGAGACCTGAGAGCCCAGTAACTAATAAATGTCAGCACAACTGGATTATGTTGTGGCATCGGTGAGCCACCGCCGTCTGGTCTATTTGTATAATTCCCAGCATGCCACACGGTCGTACTGAAAACAGCCACTGTCTATGTCATGCATGTAGTTAATGTTCCTGGTTCCATGCATTGTGTGCTCTGTACTAATGCACTGCTTAAGTTTAAGCTTTATCCCTGTGTGTTGTGTATAAATTACCCACCACGTGTAGTTCCCACTGTTCTTACAGTGACCCTTCCCCTGTTTCTCTAGTTAAGGGATAATTAGATATGTCTCCTTTTGTATATTGGTGTACAAGTATGTGTTGTGGTGATTAGTGTGATTTATAGTCCTGCTAAGCACTACAAATAAAAGAACTTCAACCAAACTGCATAGTTGTGTTCAGCAGATACTGCAATATACTGTATGCTCTCTTTGCATTTGAAAATGTGATATTTTGGGGTATCATGTTGATGATTTCTTCAAAAATGTTGATTCAGGCTTTTAAAAAGTATGTTATAGGCCAGTTTTTTAAAATAGACAATATATCTAAAAAACATATGATTGTGTGAAAAAATTAGGACACTCCATTAAATATTTAGTTCTTTAAGACATGGCACCATATCAGTATGAAATCTTCTTTCAAATTATATCTGTAGATAAAGGTGATGTAATTGCATCATCTATGCACAAACAAGAAACAAATTCAGTTTATATACAAAAAGAAATTGACTAAGATGCTAATTTCCACTAAATTCATCACTATTTAAAATTCCTAGAATTAGATTCAGGTGGCACCTTATCAGCTGAAAATGGTTAGAACATCGTTAAAGACCTTTTTGGTGGAGCCTGTCTTATTTAAACCTCATACATTTAGTTTGCTTTGCCCTTGATTGTTGAAATGAGTGGTATCACCATGGTGAGACCCAAGGAGCTCTCTGAGGCCTTCAGAAAGAAGTTTATAGATGCATATGAGTCTGGTAAGGATATAAAAGGATCTCAAGATAGTTTGGAATCAGCCATTCCTCTGAATGGAAAATTATTTATACAATAATTCACATTAAAAACAACTGCCGGCATGGTCAGGGCGGGCTGTTCTAGCAATTCAGCCAGAGAGCCGACCACAAGATGCTGAAAGACATCTCTAAAGATCCTAAAATGTCATCATGGGTCATACAGGAAGCTCCTGCCACAGTTGATGTCAAGGTACATGCATCTAGCATCAGAAAGAGACGCACACGTTTGATTTACATGGAGCTGTGCAAGAAGGAAACCCTTGCTGTTAAAAAACATCTGGGTAACACTGAAGTTTGCCAGAGACCCACCTAGACAAAGACTGAGACTTTTGGAACAATATGCTTTGGACAGATGAATCAGAAATTGAATTAGTTAGGCGCAGTAACCGAAGACATGTTTCGTATAGACCAAAGACACCTTTTGCGCAAAAGAACCTCATACCAGCTGTGAAGCTTGGGGGTGGAAATGTCATCGTTTGGGGCTGCATTGCGGCTGCAGAACCTGGCCAGCTCACCATCATAGAATCCACTATGAAGTCTTCATCATATCAGACGTGCATGTGCCAAGGAATGGCTTTACAAGAAAGATATAGAGAGCTCCGGAATGGTCAAGTCAAAGCCTGGACCTGAATCCTATTGAGATGCTGTGAGATGATTTGAAGCAGAAGTGCATGCATGACACTCTTCAAACATCACACAGCTTAAGGAATTCTGCATTGGAGAGTGAGGAAAACGTTCAGCCAAAGGGGGAAATGCTAGCTAAGTTTTTCCTTGGTAGGAATTGGCATCTTAATTTCCTTTGTTAAATAAGTGAATTTGTTTCTTGTTTTTTGCATAGATGATGCAATTACATGACCTTTATCTACAGATTTGAAAGAAGATTTAATCTTAATATGTCTTAATAAAGAATAAAATATTTCATGGGCTATCCTCATTTTTTCACATGACTCTACTTATCCACACGTGGAAAAGACCAAAATCAAACTCCATACTTTTCCATACTGCATAGAAACCCTGTAAATACATTTCTCTATATAATTTCATACCATTTTAAATAACTTATTTATCCTAAACAACGCATCGTCCTACCTAATCTGTCCGGTACTAAGCCTGTCTTTACGTAAAAATATCAAACTGTTTATGAACCAAGAAAAGAAAGCAAAGAAACTAACCCGGGTTCTTCGGCATGCTAGCAGTCATCCCCAACATCTTAAAACATGATTAGGATAACTTCAAAGTACTATAATCTAGCCCCACGCACATGTTTAAACAACACTATATATTAGGCAAAATCAGGATTGAGGGAAAATAATGAAATATTAGTATTATTGTTGTTAACTAGCTTCAGATTTGAAAGTTCAAAATATTCTGTGACAGTTATTGTAATGCACGGAGGTTTTATATTTAACAACTAATTATGTTGAGAACTATTAAATCCCAATATTTAAGTCAGTTAACCATGTATGTTTTACTATTGGTTTAACCTGAGTATCTTACCTGGAAATAAAAATATCTTTTTATTTTTCCAGAATCATATTCATGTTTCTTGACAAAATGGTGACTCCAGTTTTAAATCGCTTTCACTTTCATTTACAGACAGGAAGTTGTTTTATCAGTTTCGTATCAAACGTGGAAGCTGTCAAAGCGGAAATGGACGTAGATTCAATGGTGCGGCCTAGGATTTTAGCCCCCGCTCTGCACAGCATCTGAATGAGCCCCACAGATCTGGATATGGATGGCAGTCACCCCTTAATCTCCCACTGCTGGTCACTCAAGTTTATGTTTTATGTTTCCTGATGACTGTCTACTGTTTCATGTGGGGTGTAGAACCGTGGAGCAAATGGCCGACAAAAGAATAGGCCCATTGATTCCCAGGGGAATGATTTTAACGCAGGGAGAATTTAGCACAGCTCTGCTAGAGAGGCTACTGGCTTCTTCTCCGGGTCCGTGATACATTAGTTCGAATGTAAAGCGAGAAGCATGGAGCAGAGGACCACTGCCAAGCCAGATGCGCTCAGCACAGCAGAGTGATTACCGGTGTTGGTGGAAAGGGCCGCGTTCCTGCTCTCACCTCCCTGTCAGGCTGTGGTTTCCATGGCAACCTGGTTCTGTGGGGCACGGTACTGGTGCTTACATGTTACCCACTGTTCTGGGTGATTCCAGGATGTTTTTAAGAAGGGGGGCATGACAGGGACTATAATTCATGCAGTGGGGGCCCATATTATCATTAGCCAATGATATATTTAGAAATGGTAAGTGACAGAGGAGGTGCTGCAGGGGCCAATCAGCAGTCAGGGACATTTCGGCCCAACATCATGGCACTATTGGGCTCTCCCTCACCCTTCCATTCAGCCTTCCATTCTTGGACTTAGGCCCAGTCCAAAGAACACCAGCTTTTTATGATTAAAGTGACAAATCTGAGGGCCGTGCTAGATGACAGCAGCACAGAATTAATGGAGGAGTATTGTTGGTGCTTTTATGTTGACACGTGATCGACACCGCATTAATGTGTTTTTTACGCCTGTCCTTTTTGACACGCTAAAAGCGCCTTGATGTCATGTAATTCTCATGTGTTTAAGGTGTAAAATTCATGTGCTTGAGGCGTTTTTGTGTGTGCGCTTCAGACAAAGCCTAAGTTGAGGCACTTATGACTCTTCTGGCATTCCATACATTAATTGTCCCCGGTGACCTAGTGATGGGGTGTCACATGAGAGCTCCCTGGCTGGCATTGTATCCTTGTACCTCCTTCACTGTGCCGCTGATTCCTGCCTATGCTGTCTGTGTTTCTCCCTGTGATCAGGGTTAGGGAAGCGCACTTGTAATTGAAAGGTTGCTGGTTTGAATCCCCGACCAGCAAGACACCCCTGAGGTACCCAGAGCGAGATACTGCCCCCAAGCACTGCTCCCCGGGCGCTGAATTAGCTGCCCCCTGCTATGTCACATTGTCACATATGGGTTGAATGCAGAGGACACATTTCCTTGTTGTGCACTGTCTGCTGTGGTGTGTCAGCAATCATCACTGATCACCAAATTCTAAAATGGGCGGACACTACGAGATGAGTCGCCGGGATTGGCTGGGGCTGGGGTCACGTTCTGGCTGGTGTGGCTATGTGGCAGTAACAGTGGTCAGAATTATGTCACACTGCATAGCAATGGTGGATCCAGACAGTTTTACGTGGGGGTAGAAAAGGGGTAGCGAGATATTATGGGAGGGTGGTGAGGAGGGCGGAATGGGGGACTTCTCATATAGAAATATAACTGTACTTCTATAGGTAAATTTACCCAACGAAAGAACCACAGATACATTTTTACAATATTTATTGGCATTATGTTAATGCAGACGCCCCAAGTTTATCTTAAAAACTAACAAGAAGAACAGACCCGTGCAGCTCCTGCTGACTCATGTCTGACCACATGTTTTCTTAAGACGCCGTAAGGCAACGGTTGTCGTGCTGAGCAGCAGAACGTTTCACAAACATCTACATTAAGTGCTTTTGCAGGCTGGTTCTCAATACTGAGATCAGCTAGATTCCACAGACGCTCATCTGCCACAGTTGAGCGCTGGTTATTTTTTACAAGTTTCGATGCTGGAAGGCTGCGCTCACACCCTGCAGTACTGACTGGCAAAGCAACAGCAGACACAGAGGATAAAGTCCAAAGAAGACCTCCTCAATAGAGCACAGATCCTCACTAACTGGATGGCTTCACTTTACGATTTGCTCTGTTTTTTCGATTCTTAATATCTGCTGTATCTCACTTTCCAAGCCTTGCAAATCAGAGCCACCTGCCTCAACAACTAATTATGAGTAGTAATACGAATGTGAGTAGAGACCCACTAATCTGGGGGGGGGTGGGGTGGGGACCATGGTCCTTTTGAAAGCACTTCACCAGACCATATTCATATAAACTTATTTTATTGTTCCAAAAACAAACATAAATGATACTGCTATATAAATTAAACTTTAAATTAAATTTTTTACAAAATGAAAATTATTCCAAAACATGATGAATGAAGGTAATGGACTATAGTGCAAAAAAGAAAAGATAATAATCATTTTATGCAAGTAATGGTCATAAATGCTGTGATAAGTTGATTTTTCCTCCATAAAACCCTGTTTTTATTTATTTTAAATCCATCCATGTTAATAGTATAGTAGAGCAGAAAAATTACTAAAAATATGTTAGTAAACGGAACCATAAGAGAAATGAGAGGGAAATATAGCGCATAGATCCGGTTCCTTTTAATTTAATTCATTGTATAGAACGTTGATCTGCAATAAATAATGAATTCACTGGTGGATTGTTTAATGGATGCGTGTGTGTGCATTCTTACACGTCTATTAATATTAATAATAATGCATGTAGATACATTTAGTGGCTTTTGTCATTCAGGGTTGGGAGGGGGCAATGGATTCAGTATCTATCTATGGCACATGCGGGGTTGGGGTAGTAAGGGTGCCTGGGCACCTGCCCCTTCTGTAAAACTATTTAATTTATTTTAACCAGCAACACGTCACAGTGACACTGAGGAGTTTAGATAAACCCCAAACCCTGGATAGAGAGGCTCAGTGAATGAGGAGGTGACCCTGTGCAGGAGGGTCAGTCCATCAGAGGAGACTCTGTAGAAGGACAAAACACCAGCCCCCCAGTCCAGATACACTCCTATTCTGCGGGGGTCTGAGGGCTCTATGGGTATGCGAGTCTGTTTATTATTGTGCCAGACAGAGTAACTGTCAAGACCACAGCACAGAATCCATGACTTGTCATTGGCTCCAAACTGACAGTCTCTCCCTCCTTTCCTCCCTATTCCTTTATAAACCACTCCAATCAGGGCTCCATATCCATCCCACTCAGCCTCCAAGTAACAGTGGCCAGTCAAATTTTCTCTGCACAGAACTTGGGGGCACCAGTCATCAAATCTCTCTGGATGATCAGGATATGGCTGCTTTGCCCCCCATGTCGCCTTCCTGTTCCCCCCTGACAGAGACAGGTGTCTGTTTGCTGTGTTGGGGTCCAGTGTCAGCTGGCAGGCGTCTGTAGACAGGAGGAAGAATTATAGAATACCATCAGGGAGACTGGCATCTCCGCCATTTTATCACTTGCATTTAGCCTGTACTTTATGTTTCTATACAATATAAAAACAGCACAGCATGCTATAGCATTTGGCCATTCAGCTGCTTCAGTGTTTTACTATCCCACCATAATAAGAAAAAAACTTTTTATGCAAGTTTTATTTCAGCTCTGCTGTTCTTATGGGTGTTTACTAACCAAAGAACTGTGCTTATGGGTGTTTACTAACCAAAGAACTGTGCTTATGGGTGTTTACTAACCAAAGAACACGGTCATGGTCCGGACATGCAACAAAATGAGAATCAGTGCAGAAGATCTCATTATCCTCATCCCTATCCAAAAGTAATTGGTTTTGATAACTCCAAATAATTATCCTAGAACAAGCATACTAGTTAAAGTAATAAGCCTATACATTTACAAAATGCCTGGTCTGGTCCATCAGTCTGGTGTTATTCCTGCCCTCTCAGTCCCCCCAGCTCCAACAGCCTTCAGAAATAATTTGCCTATTAGGCTAATATCTGTCTTGATAATAGAGTAGATCTGAAAGTACAGCCTAATTTCTAACTCACCTCTTGGTCCTGCACGCTGTACTGATCCTGCCATCTTCCTGCTGCCTGCACACTGTACTGATCCTGCCATCTTCCTGCTGCCTTCACACTGTCCTCATCCTGCCATCTCCCTGCTGCCTGCTCACCTGCTCACTGTCCTCATCCTGCCATCTGTCTGCTGCCTGCTCACTGTCCTCATCCTGCCATCTCCCTGCTGCCTGCGTGTTGTCCTGTTCCTGCCATCTACCTGCTGCCTGTGTGCTGTCCTCATCCTGCCATCTCCCTGCTGCCTGTGTGCTGTCCTCATCCTGCCATCTCCCTGCTGCCTGCGCACTGTCCTCATCCTGCCTTCTGCCTGCCTCCTGAGTGCTGTCCTGTTCCTGCCATCTCCCTGCTGCCTGCGTTCTGTCCTGTTTATGCCATCTCCCTGCTGTCTGCTCACTGTCCTCATCCTGCCATCTCCCTGCTGTCTGCACACTATCCTCATCCTGTCTTCTCCCTGCAGCCTACGTGCTGTCCTGTTCATGCCATCTCCCTGCTGCCTGCGTCCTCTCCTGTTCCTGCCATCTCCCTGCTGCCTGCATGCTGTCCTGTTCTTGCCATCTCCCTGCTGCCTGCGTGCTGTCCTGTTCCTGCCATCTCCCTGCTGCCTGCTCACTGTCCTCATCCTGCCATCTCCCTGCTGCCTGCACACTGTACTGATCTTGCCATCTTCCTGCTGCCTGCACACTGTCCTCATCCTGCCATCTCCTTGCTGCCTGCTCACCTGCTCACTGTCCTCATCCTGCCAACTCCCTGCTGCCTGCGTGCTGTCCTCATTCTGCCATCTCCCTGCTGCCTGCTCACCTACTCACTGTCCTCATCCTGCCATCTCCTTGCTGCCTGCTCACCTGCTCACTGTCTTCATCCTGCCATCTCCCTGCTGCCTGCGTGCTGTCCTCATACTGCCATCTCCCTGCTGCCTGTGTGCTGTCCTCATCCTGCCATCTCCCTGCTGCCTGCGCACTGTCCTCATCCTGCCATCTCCCTGCTGCCTGCACACTGTCCTGCACATTGTCCTCATCCTGCCATCTCCCTGCC
>JAODUD010010090.1:0-12578 GCA_026784285.1 Stomatorhinus walkeri
GATCGTCAGACCATTTTCTAGAGTACTCTGTCCCAAACCTGACGCCTCTCCAATCGCTCGCTAACCCCAAAGTCTCCGTCCCCATATCCCTTCCAGGTACACGTTTGGGGGCTTCCTGTGAGGACTTTGCTCCCAATAGGCGATGATTATGAAAAGAGATGAATATGCCTGCACATTTATTAGCATGAATGAATGTCATCGGTCTGCGAAGACAATCAGCTTCGTATCATACGAATTAAATCATTTGGCCAAGAATCCAAATAAACGGCACACGCTTGTAAATTTCATTAGTGATTTTTATATGTTGTTTTCTTTCATTGCGTTTCGGTAAGTCTCAGTATCGAATTGAATCGTCATCGATCGCTGGCTGCTTCCCGCCCGCATCACATGACTGGCCGCCGCACAGAGTGACGTCACGGTGCTGTAACGCGCCGCCCTGCTTATGAATGAGTGGGGTGACTAGTTAGCGTGTCGCCACCTTAATCCCAGAAGTGATATTCTCCCGGTCCCAGCTGACTGCCCCGGGGTCATCTAGAGTGCCCAGACAGTCCGTGCCGTGACCTGTGTCTGTCTGCAGGCTCGGGGTCAAACCAACCCCCCAGCTCCACCCCCCCCCTCTGTCGATACAGCCGGCACTTTCATTCCTCCTCCAGCCCACGTGTAAGCACTGCCTCGACCTTGACGGCAAAGCAAGCGGGTGAACGCCACATAGTAAAATTACAGGGTCTGAACACACCCACCTCAAAATTTGTTTGCTCCTGATCAAGTCTGCCAAGTGGACCCCCCCCCGCACACACACACACCCAAAATGTAATTCTGGCTACAGGCCTAGTGAACATAATTTTGTCTTTTATCAGACAAGCATAGTATGTCTTGTGCTGAGAATGCAAGAGGTTTGCGGTGTGGGGGGGGGCAGTTTATGTAGGATTTTCCCTCCCACGGTGTTCCTTGGGTATCGTTATAACCATTTTTTTTTGTGTCTCCACAGAAGATGCTGGATCAGGTCTGTAAGGTGAGCTTCAGAAGAGATGGGCCTCTTCTCTCCTTCATGATCTGTATCCCTGGGAGGGCCCGCATCACTGATCCCAAATCAGTGGTCTTGTTTCACCACCCGTACTGATTTGCTGTGAAGATCAGAACTGGCTGCTTTTCCAGTGGATAATTTATACTTTTAAATACATCTAAGAAAAAGTTAACCAGGCATGTAAGTAACTGGCAGCATCATGAAGGATGGGTAAGTACTGAAAGAAGAACATTTACTCTGTTTTCAGGATTTTACTGTTTTACGTCACAGATGGGGGCCCGTAAGCTGCTGGTTTCATTATACTATTCCCACTATCTGAGCATTTCTTAAATTATCACTCTTCTTTGAGGTGATAAAATCTTTGAAAAGAAATGTATTTTGACACCAGCCTATTTTTACACTCTGCCGGAGAATTTAACACAGTTCCCACTTTGCCGTGAGGTATAAGCGATCAGGATCTACCGGCTTTGTAATGACAAACCGCAGCATGAAAGCACTTTTCTGGAGAGCGGCAGAGAATGTTAAAGCACAGATTTAATTGATCCCCAGACTGCACAGGCAATGACAACATCTAACTAGGAGGATTAAGAGACGACACAGAGGCGTGCCAGTATTTAGCTATATTAAAAACACCTTCATTTTCACGCAGGCATATGCATGGGCAGACCTCTTTATCTCCCAAGGGGTCCTACGTTTCATGTACTACATTCTGTTTCTAACCAACAAAGCAGCTATCCCGATTCCCTCTAACAAAATTTGCCGATTTAACAATAAAATGAAATGAAATGAAATGAGGTTTTACCTTTCATCTTTTATCTCTGATGTAAGCCATGCGTTGTAGTGTTATAAGCTTAGTAGTAAAAACTGCCATCCTGTCTATTGTAGTAACCGTCATATTTGTGAAGTGTGTTCTTCCAAAATCATGTCAATAAAACTTTTTGAAAATGAACTCTCCTTGCCTTTCATCTTTATTAAAAAAAAAAAACCTTGCTAGTAGCTTATGGACTGTTTGTGGTATAGATGCATTATTATTGATTTCCAATTTCCCGAAAACAAAACGGAAATGTGCCTCAAAGGAAAGACACCACAGATGGTCACAGCAGCCGAGGGGTGACTGGGCACCCCGACGCCGTGCATCCGGACGCTCAGATCGTAACTGGGCCTGACTGGATATCTGGGTGTACCCCTCCCCCAGCTGCTACTCAGATCCTCTTCCTCGTAAGCAGAGGGGAGATGATCTCAGCCCTGCCGCCCACCGACTGCATGGCATGGGGTACAGACCACCCATCGAGGCTCCACTCAGCCGTGACACGACTCCGCATGGAGGCTCACAGAGCATGCCAGATTCCGCCGCGTTCACGGGGATGAACTTCAGGGTGGGTGACCCTGTCTGAAAGGGGCTCGGGAGATTTCAGTCGAGACAGCTCCCCCGCACCCACTCCCCCCCCCCCCTAAGGCACCGGGTTCCTTAGACTCCTTTCTAAAACCTCTGTTATGGGGGGTTAGGCCAGACCTCTCGCTGTATCCACCCTGTGATGAGGCAGGGTGCCATTTAAGGAGGACAACACTGTGAGGAAGATCTTTCTCAAATGCATCGTGAAATGACTGTAATACTGTAAAATGAATGGGTGCGTGTCACGCCGCCCTAAACAGATGCATATGCAGTCCGGCGGCTGGAATGAACAGATTAATACACGTCCGGCTGAAGTGGAGAAAACGCCATCGGGCCAAGTGAGAGGGATGGGAAAATGGAAATGCGGCGGGGGGGGGGGTGCTCAGCGGGGGCCACGTGGGTGTCGTTTTGTGGGAAGAGGTGCTACTTGTACACACTTCTAATTAAGGACTTTAGTTCCAACCGTTATTATTTAAGAAGTTCGGAGGAGTTTTTAAATGGTTAAATTCAGAATACTACAAAATTGAACCTATGTCAATAGTTCTGCAATATTTCCACCAAAGCTGAATTTCTTAAAATTTTTAATTCTCTTACAGTGTATTTCTTTGGTTGATCTTGATACTTTGTACTGCATGCTCTCTAATTCACCTGTAACATCTGCCTCTCAAATTATATAATGAGCCTGTGAAAAAGACCTACTAACAATCTAAATGACAGTTTTGATCAACTTTAATCCTGTTCACTATATGTTATATGATGCTGATTCAGTTCTTGAAATCCTACATGGTTCCAGACCTCCACTGGACAGGCATATGATGTATGTTTCTTGTAGCACAGTGTGTACTTAGTTCCCTGAAGGAAAAAAGGTGCTGAAATCCTTGAAACAGCCAAACCCATGAGACACACCACACATGCTGTTTTCAGTAGACAGCCCAGTACTCATTTTCACCCCCCGTAAACCTGAGAATGGTACATTCCAGGTGAACCTGGTGATATGGGTGGAACACGGCTAATAATCCTGAAGTACTTTGGAGAGGCATTAAAATACTTTCCCTGCCCTAAAGGAAAAAGAAAATAACGTCAATTTAGTCTATAATGTAGAATAATTCTCCCAGGTAATACATACATAATACAGATTCCAGTGGTAAGCCTGTGTCTATTACTCGCGTATAACCATCCAAATAGCCTTTCTGAAGAAAACCCAGTGCAGCTGTAACTGGTGCAGGCAGCACCATTTCCCATGGTACTGGAAATGGTCAGGTAAAACACGATAAGGAACATACCCCTACCGAGGTGAATCGCTCAGTCATTCACAGGGACGTAGAATGGCAGCAAACTAAAGATACAAGCTGGAAGGACATCGGTGATATTTAACAGCTATTTTATATAGTATGAACACTATATATTATGCCACAAGAGTAATCCGTTATCTACCATATATATATATATATATATATGTCACGTGAATTTAAATAAATGTATTTATAGTGCAACTGCACTAAACTAACTGGATAAGTAAAGAGACTTCTTAAATATGCCATTTTCACATCTTCAATTACTAAAATTTCTTTTATAAAAGTAAAGAATGCATCTGGTTTAAAATTGAGTGATAAGATTGAATATATATCATACACGTCCTTTAAGAAAAGTGAAGCTTATTTTTTATAGGTTTAGTTAAAATTGTATAAATTTTAGTATAGAATAACTGAATAATAAATTAGTGTTTTTTCCTGAGTCAAGGGACTATAAAATAATCGTTAAGTGAAATAGTTAAACATAAATTATCATTTTTAGAAGGCATGAAGAAGCACTGTGAGGCGATTTTTGTTTTTATTGTGGAAGATGTGGATGTCAGGATGTGGGTTAGGGTGACTGAAATGGGACCCGCAGTGTACTGGGGGGGGGACATACTGGGGGGGGGACATGCTGGGGGGGGGCAACCCACTGCGCAGCATGTGACAGAAAGCGACTCGGCCTACGGGTAACCAGGAGCCCATCTTTCTCCGTGCCGCGGTTTCTCACCAAATGTCTAACGAGCGAGCCCGGTTCACAGAAACCCGCTGCGTGGAAGACAGACTTAGCATCGCTCCCCCAACGAAGGAACGGTTTAAGCCCAGTCCTGCTCTGCATGAGCCTTACATGCACACCTAATACGTGTCCTTTAGTTCCACGTACCCTCGTTCAAAGCGTCACGGGGGGACAGGCCACGAAAGATGACTGAGTGTTCGAAGATCAGCAGGAGGACTCTGCAATGCCCAGGAGTTCGTTTAAATGACGATGATATGATCAGAATTCATCACATTTATGACAAATATATGATTGTTCTCTTAAAAAATACTTAATAAAATGTTAACAATTGATGTTAATTGCATAGTCCATTAAAATGCTCAATTCAAAATGGTGAGGTCGTTCACTGCCTCCACCAGCTGAGTGGGAATTTGAAAGTATATAATTTAATTTACAATAAACATGTAGGTCTATACTCCAACACTACACGAGAGCTGAAGTCTGCAATGTGTTTTTCTGAGTGACTTAAAAGCCACTTCAGTATGTTTCATGTTAAATTTGAAGATTACTTAACATTTCTCATCAGATTATTTCTGTTACAAAACAACACATACGTGAATATGTAATGTAAATGGTCTTTATTTTCTATAAGGAAAAATATCTGTATACATTGAGTTAATCAGGACCTGATCCATCCTGTGTAATCTGATTAATTTTAAGTAAGAATTGCTTTTCACCTGCTGCTGAATAGACTGTTCTCTGTTTCTAAACCACTCAGGCAGTGTAGTTTATTCACTTGCACACTGATCCAGGATCAGATGGCATGATCCCTAAGCTGACCTCGGCCATTTTGTGCTGCAAACCGATCTATCCTGGAGTCCCTACTTGAGGGCGCTATTTGAATTTTAATTTCTCAGTCTTTCACCATCGCTGCCATCCATGAGTTCAAGGGCCCTCTCTCCATAGACAGCCCGCCCCTCATCCCCACCCAGCTAGAAAAAGCCTAATTATGACTGGAGATGTGAGGGTGGGGCTGCAGGACACAGGCTGCAGTCTGTCGCGCAGCAGTCAGTGCGTCCGGGTTCGAGACAGCGCGAGCAGGAGGGGGGCCAGACCTGAGCATTCATCATGCTAACTCTCCCGGCCAGCTCGCTTCTGCCATGCAGTGGTTGTCACGGCGATGGCTGCAGCACGGTCACTCTGCAGAAACGTCACTGCCTATTGTCTGACAGCAGGGGGCCCCGTCGCTGAATGTCACTGAGCGAACGTCACGGGTATGCAGCCGTTCGGAGAGAGGCGACCGGTCCATTCGCAACGCAAGGCTGGAGGTTCATGCTCATAACGCACACCTAGTGTTACATACACGGAAAGTTACGGAAGCGCTGCACAGTGGCGAGGCACACGTTGACTCTTTTCCAGGAGTCCAGTGCTGTGTGTCTGAAATGATGACCTATTTCTGATTTCCCACTCTATGTAAGGGTGTGTAGAAACCTTTTACGAGAGCTCTCCTCTGTAAAATGAATAAATGTCACATTCTTTTCTCTTAGCATTTTAATAATCTATTTAAAGAATCATTTTTGGGTTGCAAGTTACTAAAATAACTCTCCTGCTTCATGCCCCGTGACGGACCAGCACCCTGTCCGTTCTGTTCCCCTGCCTCATGCCGTCCGGGCTGTTCCCCTGTTTCATGCCGTCCAGGCTATTCCCCTGCCTCATGCCGTCCGGGCTGTTCCCCTGCCTCATGCCGTCCGGGCTGTTCCCCTGTTTCATGCCGTCCAGGCTATTCCCCTGCCTCATGCTGTCCGGGCTGTTCCCCTGCCTCATGCCCCGTGACAGACCTGCACCCCGTCCGGGCTGTTCCCCTGCCTCATGCCCCGTGCCACCTAGTACAGGCTCCAAACCCCTCATATCCCTGTACTAAATAAATTGTCAGAAGGTGGATGCACATTTTTTTGAAAGTTGTTTAATCAGTGCATTTCTAAAACATATGTATATTTGACCTCGATTTACTAGAAAAGTAAAAAAACATGCTGGCACTGTTTCAGAAATGGGGTTATAAGCATTGCTGGACAGGGTGCAGGGAGACGGCGCCTGCACTTGGGGATCCAGCATGGGGGCTGCGTCGGAGCGCCTTTCCATGCACTCCATCTAATTGGAGCCTCGCAGTAATGCGGTGACCTCCACGCCTTCGCGGTGCTCACGGTCCGTAGGAGGCGAAACGCCGGATCTGTAAAACGAGCAAGGATGGAGGAATGGAGAGAGTGGGGGGCAGGGCGCTCAAACCGTATCTAATGCAAATCTCAGCTTTGCGAATTAAAGGGATTTCAGTGGGATTCTTTTTTGGCCGTACAGAATGCCTACCAAATATACTGTGATTATGGACGTGAGCCTCTTTCCTCATAAAGGACTGATGTCTATCTTTTCTTATCATGAAAAATATTAAGTGCATTGTTTTGGAGGAAGAGAGGAATTAATAATGTACATACTATTGTCAAGAGTGAGAAGTAGTTATACACAAAACAGCTAATTGTTATAATTATGTTCGGTTTTCCAGAGTAACACCATAGCAGGTGAAGTGGAACACGCTATTTACACGTCTGCCTTTCCTGTGTTTTTCCCTGTCAGCAGTGTGTGTTAAAAGCACAAGGTGTATCGCCGTGAGATTGGCGGCCAGGAGGATCTGGAAGGCCAGCGGTGCAAAATGGCCATCCGCTTCTCGAACGTTCAGGCATTAGGACCTAGGGCGCGACACCCGGCTGCCGGCTCTTTGCTGGGAGACATTAGCATCGTAGCTCGACCAGGATGGCGAGCATCACGGCGTCTGACGGGACGTTCGGTTCAGATGAGGGCTAACGAACAGAAGCCTAGTGAATGCTTTGTTAGCTGCTGCGGCCCAACAAAGCCCGTTTGCGCAGGCTAACACAAATAAGGATCCTCACTCTTCCCCCCCACCCCCTTAACGTTTTCCTTGCATTTAGTGATGGATGGAATAAGATGCATACATAAGAAAACCAATTGTTTTCTGTTTCCGTACTTAATTTAAATATATGCAAATTAGGTTTTCATCTCCTGGCACAAATCCAGGTACCTATGGCAACGATGCCTTGCCGGAGGCTCCGTCGCCCCCCTCCCCCATCAAGGGTACTCCTCGCATTTCTCTGCACTTTCCATTCCTCATTGCTCTTTTGTTTATGCGAGATGCCTGGGCGTCTTGTCTTTGGCGTGTGGTGACAGCAGTAGCTGCACCTTTGAAGGCGTAGCGGTCAAGTTCAAGGGTAGACCGAGGGAGACATCGGGACACCCCCCCTGCCCGGGCGGCCGTACAGGGGCACCCGGAACCACTTTTACTGCTGTGTCTCATTAGACAGAGAACACTGAGGGCTGGTGACTCTGTACATTTCCTTTGTCGGATTTTTAATTGCAAGTCAAGGAACGGCCGTCGGCCTTTAGACGAAGAAGAGCTCTACAGCTGCAGCGGCAAGCCAGAGACATCTGTATTATCAATAATGAATGCTTCTCGAAAAATTCAAATAAACACCCAACTTTCACAGCCACGCGCTAATGAGATTTCCTGTTAGAGTCACTAATGATGCTCGTTAGCTAATTACAATAGGTAATAAGATCAGTTAGTCATGCAATCGCTCGCTTCACATTATTAGCGGTTTACTGCTGCCTTCCCACAACAATGACAAAGTGAAAAGCTAATCTGCACGCGGCTCCCTTTGCTTCTGAATGCGGGAAATGGCAGAAACACAGATTTTGCGTTACGGTGCCTACCCCTTACTGCCCCCTAGAGGATGGTCTAGAGGCGGATACACCAAAAATTCATCCTGAAATGGCAGAAGATGAAGTGCAAAAGACAGCAACAGATTTTGTAAGACAATGTGAGATGATCTACGAATTGAAAATGTTTCCATAACGATATAAGTTCGAAATAGTCAGATCAAATATAATTAAAATGGCTTAGTCCGAAATGGCTTTTGATTGGCGAATTAAAAAAATAATGTTGATCTATAGTCCACTGGAACACTTTGGTAATGCGCATCAATAGATAATATGTAGCCTAGCACTATTTAATATGTCGATATTTTTAAACGGTTTTAAATTAAATATCATTAAATTAAATTAAACTGTGTCCATTTATAATATCATTTTTGCTTTAAGTACCCAGTACTTGTACATGGGATAAGTAGCCTACATTGAGCGCCACGCTGTCTATATAACAGGACCAAGAGGTATCAGTCGTCAAGGTCAAGTTCAGGACAACCTCGGCAGGGCGGATTAATCTGCATTATCTGGAGGGGAGGGGTGTGCGGACCTCTGCTCAGGATCTGCTCTGAATCCCATCTCCTCTGCTCTTCCAGGTGTCAGTCAGGTGTGCAGACTCAGACTTTACCCGTGACCATCTGTAGATTTGAGCTAGACCTCCGCACTCGTTTTAAATTAAAATCCTTTCTGATAAATCTTTTTGTTTGTAAGAGATTTAAGCGTTTTTCCCTTTTATTTCTAGGTATGAACTCATATCCAGTTCGTCCTGCTGTATTCTGGATGTGTACAGAGATGATGCGGTAAAATGAGTGAATACATTTCCAAAGTTCCAACATATATATCTGTCACTTATCCATCTGTGTTGTTATTGAATTTATTCATATTTTGAAAATCTCCAGTTCCACTTCTATAAATATCTAAAATATAAAAAGGCGCTTTCCAGAGCTTCCGATGGATCTGCTACGTCAGCATATGGCGGACAGTCACACAGGCGCGAGCTCCAGGAGTCTGACAGCTGATGAAGTTATTCCAGGGAATGGGGTCTCAGAGACGATCCTGATTATTCTGCCTGTTTCCTATCCTCCGATGATGATTCACAGGAGAAATCTATAGTGACCACGCCTTCATCAAATAAAGACAAGACAGAACGACAATAAGTTCTGAGATATGGAAATCTGGAAATGGGGAATACAGTATCCCTCACCAGGAAGGGATCAGGGCGGGTTGCCTTTTCCAAAATAATTAGCAGGGGTATAACCAAGGGCATAGCTTTGGGTTGAGCATTGGGGGGTTTGGGTGATATTGGCTGGTTTTTATTATTGGGGGGGGATTAAATCCTCCACAATTCCCCATAATTTACGCAAATGGGTGTAACAATAGGCTACTCACGATTTGTTTCGATAGACGATTCAGTACTCACGGACCAATACACTACCAATATTTTCAACAAAATAAGACAAGGAACAAAGTAAATTCTCACTTCTTTTGTTCATTTTTACTCATGTAAACATACAAAAAATGTTTTTAAACCATTCCTTGTTTCTTTCAGTTTTTTTCCTCAGGCTGCTGACTATAGAGCCATCCACCATACCAGCGTGATGTGAAAGGGACCTGCTGGCTGCAGCCAGAGATGTACAGAGAAAGTGGGTGGAGAGCTTGCTCCCGATGGCCCGAAGAGTTCATCCTGTCACGGTGGGCGGTGGTGGTTTACTTTCAGGCAGATGATGCCAAACAAGCCTCAGGAATTTCCTGGCATCAGACTCTGGCCAGCATGCATCGCGAAAGGCTGCGAGGTCGCGACACAACATGCCTTCGCATCCCACCAACGTGAGCCGTAGCTTGAGCTGAGCTACAAAAGAGGAGCCTGACTGCGCCGGGAACTGTGAGGAGGAAATAAGGCAGAGCTAGCTAATGACCCACTGAAGATGCGGCCCAGGTCGGCAAATCCTTCACAATATGCTGCCTGCATGTGACACCACAACTGTCATGTTCTATTGGCCCAGGATAACAAGAGAATCCTTGTTATGAACACGAAGCGCGAAGATACACTGTAGCAGAAACCACAAATCACCCCGGACTACAACTCGGGCAAAGCAAAGCCTGACGTGTTTGATAAGGTGACAGCAAAGTGCAAGAGCAAGTGTGCAGTGGCCTGTTGTTGCTGTTTCACAGAAATGTCGATGTATTTGCATATAACTCTCACATCGCCTGGACTAAAACAATCCTATGGAGGGTTTCTGGGAAATTGCATCGATGTCTTATATTATTGCAGAGAATTGACAGGATCTTTGCTGCTACCTGGATTTTGTGGTGAAGCTGGTTGACGCGATACATGGCAGATCTTTACATTCTCCAGATCAACTTCAGCAGATACAAGTGCTGGGAAAAAATATTCAGATATGCTCCCCCCTCTGCCCAAAGCAGTATTATCAGGTCCAAACATGTATTTTTTGCCCAGCAAAAAAGTAAAATGTGAAATGAGTGGAAAACATTGTTTTAGTAGAGTTGAGGGTCTAGCATAGTGTTTCTGGGGAGACGTGAGCATCCATCCATCCATTTTCTATACCTGCTTACCCTACTGGGTCACAGGGGGCCAGCCCATCCCGGAAGCAACGGGCACAAGGTAGGGAACAATCCTGGACAGGGGGCCAGCCCATCGCAGGGCACACCCATATACACACACAGGCAATTTAGTAACTCCAATTAGCCTCAGCATGTCTTTGGACCGTGGGGGGAAACCGGAGTGCCCAGAGGAAACCACACAGGAAGAACATGCAAACTCCACACACATGGAACCCAAGCAGAGACTCAAACCCAGGTCCCAGAGGTGTAAGGCAACAGTGCTAACCACTGCATCACCATGCCACGCCTGAGACATGAGCATGATTTTCTAAACTTTATTGAACCAATTATTATTATTATTATTATTATTATTACTGAACGGTTGTAACACAAATTCACATGCAAACTGTACTGGATACATTTCTGGAAGATGGGTGGAAATGTTATCATTGATGAGTTATTAAATATAGCATTTAAAATAATGACGTCATTTTATATTTTCTTCATAAATAAAAAGTGGTTCTGATTTGGTTTGGCTTTATACTACACTAGTGGCCAGAGCTGGGGAAACATCTAGCATTCTTGAGCATTGGGCCTTCAGTTTAAAATTTACTACACGAATATCTGTGGTAATGTTTATAAGCAAAGAATGTTTAAAAATATCCTACATTGGATGATTAAATAAGTAACCAGAGTAACTGGAATAAAGTTCTACAATCTCTAAAAATTGGAAGCGTTTCCACAATTTTGGCTACTGTTGTATCCGTTTGAGGCGCAGCACAACGGACAACGCGTCCTGACATCCTGAGGCATTAACTCACGGTCCACATCCTGACTTGCGCTTTGCAATACTGCCATCTAGTGGGAACAGTTTTCCTGCCTAAATGGCGCTAATGAACGATGAAAATACAGTAGGCAAAACAACAAAACAATATACATATACATATATATAAATATACATATACAATATAAATATACATATATATATATAAATATACATATAAATAATATAAATATACAAATTTCAAAGAGCAAATAAGGAGTATGTCCAACCTTTGCCTTCAGAACAGCTTCAGTGTTTTATTCTGAGCTATTTGTAGAGGTATGTAAGAGATATAGGCAGGCAGCATAGAGACAGGCAGGACAGAGACATAGGCAAGCAGGATAGAGGCATAGGCGGCCAGGACAGAGACATAGGCAGGTAGGACAGAGACATAGGCAGGCAGGATAGAGACATAGGCGGCCAGGACAGAGACATAGGCAGGTAGGACAGAGACATAGGCAGGCAGGATAGAGACAGGCAGGACAGAGATATAGGCGGGTAGGACAGAGACATAGGCAGGCAGGATAAAGACATAGGCAAGTGGGACAGAGACATAGGCAGGCAGGAAAGAGCCAGGCAGGCAGGATTGAGATATAGACAAGTGGGACAGAGACATAGACTGGCACGATAGACATAGGCAGGCAGGACAGAGACATGCAGGACAGAGATATAGGCAGGCAGGACAGAGACATAGGCAGGCAGGATCGTGACATAGACTGGTGGGTTAAAGACGTAGGCATACAGGATAAAGACATCAAGACAAAAAGACCAAATGAAACTGCGCAGATAAAAATAGTGTGCTGATGTGTGCTATCAGCATTCAAATTACTAAAATATATTAGGGAATTACAGCACAAAACTCAGTTGTGCAGTACAAACTTTTTAAAGTGCTAAGATGTGACATGACATTTTTATTCCCTTATATAAAGAGAAACATTCATGTGCAAAAATGGATGTTTTGTATAAGCGATGTACTATTTGGTTGACATTTTGGATTATTT
>JAODUD010010091.1:0-12557 GCA_026784285.1 Stomatorhinus walkeri
CTCGGGATTCCCCCAGAGGAGCTGGACGAAGTGGCTGGGGAGAGGGAAGTCTGGGTTTCCCTGCTTAGACTGCTGCCTCCGCGGCCCGATCTCGGATAAGCGGCGGATAATGGATGGAAATTGCACTGAAATTGAAGCAATGGTGCTTAGTAAGATAAAAGGGGAAGGGTGACTTAGATTTACACTAATGCTTGTGAACAGGATCACTATATTTGACATTATTACCTTCTTTACTCTATTTCACCTTTGATAGATCTTACTACCATAGCGCAAAAACATTATATGCTTGAAAATCTACACCTCATAAACCTGAGGCCTGAGCAGGTGGTAGCAGTCTGGTATTTGACAAAATTCATCATAAGGTACTCATAAGGGGATATTTTGTCATCTTACTTAGCCCTAATCCAAGCCAGTCGTGGCACATACCCGCTGAACAGAATCACATTAAGACAAGTCACACAAAGTGCTCCAGAGGCGTCAGATAAATGGTCTGACCTCACACTCGAACCTCAGGCTTCACTCTCAACTTTGCATAAACTGTATGTTAGTGTGTATGTCTGAAAAGGAGAGGAATTAACCACATTTAACCATTCAGAGCATGAATTCAGTCATCAGTCAAGATAAACTCACTTTTCCTTGTCGGTTTGTGGGCAAGGAATTGAAATACTGTATGTGAAATGTCAACAGTTAAAATACTTTGATTTGTAAATACTGTTCTTGTTTATTGTAGCTAATCCCAAATTGGTTACATATTGTAAATGAAAAAGTTTATTTTATTTATTTTGTGAAAGGAACATGTCAGTGCAGTCTTTTCAGTAATGTGAGGATTAGAGTTTATACCCACCCTCAGGTAACAACCCATCACAGGGTACACACCTGCAGGCAATGCGGTAACTCCAATTAACCTCAGCATGTTTTTGGACCATGGGGGGGAAATGGAGTAGCTGGAGGAAACCACATTTTAAATTCTACATAAATTTGATATACCGAGGTGGGTCATCAAACCAGTGAGCATCCGATCACAAGCACAGCAGCTCAAGTCACTGAGTCACCCACTGCCACAACTAGGACTGACAGCATTCAAGTAAAACACATTTATTATTGGCTTTCCCATTTACAGGTGATCCATCCAGTAATTCTAGTGATTGTACAGGTTGGGGAGTGTGGGAGGAGTAAGGATTTGATGGATGGGGCAGGTGATGGGGCTGTCCAGGGAATACAATGCTGTAATTTCGACAGCTCCCATTCTAGTTTAGTATGAATTGTGGATTTCGTAAAACAGAAGTATGGTGCATAATGTTCAGTTTGGGATATGTTGACTGCAGTTTCTTCCTGCAGAGATTGATTTGATGGTGATTCATTAAATTGACCTCTTACTTGTTTCCCTCCTCTCTGTCATAAAATCCCATAATAGCAGGGAGAAACCACTGTCAAAATGATTTACAAATACCTCTCATTTCCCCACAGCCAAGTTAGCAGAAAGTATCAATTCACCACAGTTACCAGCATAAGCCTCCACAGAGTGAGATACAGGCAATGGTTAGCTGGCTGGGGGTGCTATATTCTGATCACTCCCATAGCTCAAGCTACAAGCTGCAGAGTAGAGCCTGAAAGTGCCTGGCTGTGAATGACACTCATTTTATTCCTGCGCTGATTATGGAGATGAGCTGCAGCTGAGTATAATTTAGCTGGACCACAGGGTGCTGATTTGCAATTAGCATAGCCAGGAGTTTGTGGAAAGCACAGAAGGGCCAGCAAGCTCCACTGGGGCGGGCATCCATCCATCCATCCATCAATCATCTTTGAATAACTTCAAATGAATATGTACAGAACTAAACAATCAATTACAAATCAATAGCAACAACTGATTCTGAATAGCTGACTTTTTCTTGTTCTATATGTGATGCTTGGTTTTTGTAGAGCCCAGAAAAATCTGTGTTAACAGCTGGAAGCTAGTCTATGCAATTGATATGATAAAAAGAACCAGGTGACAGTTAGAAGGAATGTACATAATGGTGTTAGGGAGGGTGATGGCAGGCTTTTAGTTCTGTAGCTGTCTTCTAAATCTCCTTTAATGATACACTGTAGTGAGTTTGGGGTGTGAATGTGTGTGTCCATTGATGGACAGGCATCCTATCTAGGGTGTCCTCTGCCTTGTTCCCAGTGTTTCCTGTGATTGGCTCCTGACTCATCATGACCTGGCATCAGATAAATGTGGACAGAAAATTTGTCATTGTGAGATAGTATGGTGTGGGTATCCCAAGGCCGGGAGAATCAGAGTATAAGGAAATATCTCCTCTTCCCCAATGCTTTAATATACACTGCTCAAAAAAATTAAAGGAACACTTTTTAATCAGAGTATAGCATTGAGTCAATTTAACTTCTGGGATATTGATCTAGTCTGTTAAGTAGCAGAGTGAGTTGTTAATCGGTTTCAGCTGCTTTGGTGTTAAAGAAGTTAACAACAGGTGCATTAGAGGGGCAATAATGAAACGACCCCCAAAACAGGAGTGGTTTAACAGGTGAAGGCCAGTGACATTTTTCCCTCCTCATCTTTTCTGACAGTTTTTTCACTAGTTTTGCATTTGGCTACAGTCAGTGTCACTACTGGTAGCATGAGGTGATACCTGGGGTTTCATTTATCAAGCGTGCGTACGCACGGTTTTATGTGTAAATCATGCGTACGCACAATTCTACTAATAGAATGCGATTCATTAATTTGTACGTGTGCGAGAAAATGTGCAAACATTTAGAAGAACTCCTGACTGTGCGTAAGCAGAATCCCCTAGTGGTACAGAACTGTAATCACATATAAACCCAGTGCCGTTATACTTCACCACTTAAATGTGTTGACAAATTGATTACTTGATTAATTGAATACAACCGGTGATTCTGAGTTATCTGGAACTGTAAATAATATAAAATCCACAATTGAAGAACTGGTTTTGGAAATGCAGTGACTACAATGGCAGACCTTGCGCTTCTTGAAGATTTGCAACAAGCACTTTTGCGCAGAGATCGCGTTTTCAGGGACCGCACAGACGTACTCGCTGAGAGTGATGAGTGGCTCATTAGTCGTTTTCGTTTGCCATGGGCAATTTTGCTTGATTTGTGAGGGTGTGGTCGGACAATGGGTCGCATTTCAAAAACAAGCACCTCCAGAAGGTGGAGAAAGCGCTAGGATTAAGACATGCATTCAGGGCTATGTATCATTTGCAGTCCCAAGGAAAAGTGAAACGAATGAACGAAACAATAAAACAAAAATTGGCAAAAATTTGCGCACAGACCAAAATGAATTGGGTTGACACATTACCATTGGCACTGATGTCAGTAAGATGTTCCATAAATTGGGGGACCGGGTTCACCCCCTTCCAGCTCGAGACAGGCAGGCAGTTACCAGGACCCCAGAGAGGGCTAACCTGGACCCCCGATGAAAAGGGGGAGAAAAATCCGAGGGCCTATTATGATGGTTTGCAATTTCTCATTGCAGATTTCTACAAACAGATTCAGGAGGTGAAACCGGAGAATCAGCCAGCCAAACCACACACGGCAGAGTGGGTCCTCCTGAAGGTCATCAAATGGAAGTGGTCAGAGCCCAGGTGTACCAGCTCCTTCTCATCACGCCCGTAATAGAGAAGTGGGACAATACTTATGCGCAGATGATGCCACTCCTGTCAAAGGATGTGGGGGAGGACAGTCCTCTTGGAGACATCTTCTCAACCGTTAGGGTGATCTCCTAGCGGAGATGAAAAGGGGGAAGCAAAAATTCCACGAATCATTGCCAATAATCAGGGTGATCTCCTAGTGGAGATCAAAAGGGGGAAATTGAGGGGTTGATTCTAAAATAATGCACCTTACTAAAATGGGGACTGACCAGCGTGCTGCAGGGCTGGGTGACCTCACCACAGAGCCATTGTGAAGTGGAGATAGAGGGTGTGTGATTGCTGAGACGCTGTTTTTGCTTTTTCAAGGGAAGGCCGCTAAGCACTTATGTGATAAAATGCTGGGAGGGGCGACATGCAGTAATTGGAGCAAATGTCAAAAATGTTGCTGTAACGCGGATAGAAAAGACTGGGAGAGGGGGCTATAATATGACAGAACCGATAAGTATTGATGAGCTTCCTTCTGTGCATGCTGAATCAGAGCAGGACCTGGAGGAGTTCTACTACAACACAATGTAGCCGTTGCTCATATTTCTTTATTATATAAGGCTTCAGTGTACGGTGACATTTGTTAGGCATGCATATTACTTTTGTCCCTCTTAAATTGGAGTAAGCGTGGAGTGAGGAAATTTTAATGCAGCGAGGAGCAGTGTAGAGCAGAGCGGCTTAGGGCAAATTAGAGTGGAGGATCAGGCAGAGCCAACAGCCTCGTGAGCGTGGAGTGGAAATTATCATTGCTCCACTCTGCTCACATGCTCTGGCACCGACAAAGATCTCCGACATTTCCTCCTGCTGGCGAAAGCTCCATTTCTTCTTTCTCCACTTCCCTTTAGCCAGGTTCTTGGATGCCTTAGCTGACGGCTGGTCATGCAGCCCATCCTCGATAGCCGCCTGATTTGCTAGCCATACCTGTATTCTTTCCTGCAGTCGCAGGAGTTTCTCCAATAATTCCTCCCACTCTTTCGCTTCGCCAGGTAGAGAAATCTCCTCAAGGATGTCCCAGCATCAATTAAGCGCATAGCTGTCCTCAGTGTCTTCTCGAATGCCTGGGCTGTTGCAGCCAATAGAGTACCTCATTGGAGATTGCAAGATACTCTTTTTCTGCAGTGCTGAGGTTTGCTCCTTTGAGATCCGTTATTCTGTAATATCCGCTACAGGAGTAGAGAGCAGGGAAGCAGATTCAGGAGACAAGGATAAAAAATGGGGTTTATTCACAAAGTGGGCAGCAGCACAGGACAAATGTTAATGACGGATCTGTGGATATGGACTTAAATACACCAGATAAAACAAACTGACAGAAAACAGCTGGTCACAATCGAGGTAGCACACGTGGCTAATGAGGGGGCATGGCATACACAAGGATCATACGAACTTGTCGTGACAGTATCTTTTGAAAAGAATTTCCTCCGCGAGCAATAAGGGATGTTGCCAATCACGCAAAACCCTCTCTGTATGAAATTGATGACAATTGGGCAAGGCCATAGCTGATTAGATTTCAACGCACGGACAATGATTACATGTGTGAGCTAATCCTTGTTTACGCTGAACAAAGCTGCTCGGAGAGGTGGCCTGTACTACGAAACGGGTTTACTGGCTTATCGGGGTAACTTCGCCAGTAACTTGATGATGTGTGGTGTAACTTCACAATTAACCTGTACTGCAAAAGGTGGGTAGTTTTTAGTCAAGGCATGCTGCTGTTATGTAGAGCTAGCCTACTATCACTGACTGGTGAGAGAGGTGTGGCCACTGTGGTGCATCCAATGAGAACGCAAAAAATACCTGTATGTTCTCCGGAACTTATAATAAAGGGCTTGAAACAAGGCTCTGTACTTGTATGCTTGTGTGTCGTCGGGTATCTGAACGCACACAACCAAAATGCCCAGCACTGCATATCGCTCTTCCTTCTCCATTACAACTAAACCCACGTTCTAAAAGATCTGCATTGTCAAATTTGTATAATTCAGAAGGGGCTACCCGGGTCTTAAGATGTGGCTGGAATAGCAGGGAGAGGGATAAGTCGAGCAACAGTCCTAGTGTAAGTTTTATCCTTCACTTGAACATCCACTACTCAGACTCATCAATCCGCTCCTAGGATGACCTTGATAACACGGCCTACTAGCCAGAGTCCACTATCAAAACTACTGCACCCAACTGCAGTTGAGAGGCATCCTTTTGCCACTTAGAACGAGTCCGAAGAGCTGGTAGATAATATTTAATAAAATCTGCAAGAACCTGTGAGTGCTTCCAGCAATGACGGCTTTGGAGCTCTGCTTCGGTGTACATTGCCTGAGGCAATGAGGGGTCACGCTACCCCATGAGCAGAAGTTTTGGGGTAACTGCGTCAGGGTCAGCAATATCGGTTGATACATAGCCCAGTGCCTTGGAATTTAGAATCCCTTCTATTTCAACTAAAACCTTTCTTAGGATCTCTTCTGTAACTGTTTGGGCTTGCACTGTGGTATATAATGCGACATTGACTGACTTGATCTCTCATTCCCAGACCCCTCCAATGTGAGGTGCACAAGGGGGTTTGAATTTGAAGCTGATGTGATGCTTAATTAATTGCTGTTGTAGTATGGGGTACAATGACTGAAATTCCTCTTGGAGCTCTTTCTCACCTCATTTAAAGTTTGAGCCCTGATCCAATAAGAGCTCTGCTGGTTTTCTTCTTCGGGCAATAAATCGGCAGAGGCCCATTAAAAATGAGTCGGTGTCCAAGTTGCATAAAATATCTACATGGACAGCTTTCGTGGTCAGGCATTTGAACGATCTCCCGATCCATACCATGAAGGGCCCAAAGCAGTACACGCCTGTTGAAAAAAATGGGGGCTTTAACAACTGCAGCCATGCAGGGAGTAGATCTGCCGTCTTAGGCACAGATGGGCTTGGTCGCCGTCTCTGACAGTCGGGGCAAGAATGCTGATGCCGCTTAACAGCCTCTCATCCATGTAATATCCAGTATTTTCGCTGAAGCTCCGCAAAGAGACGTTCTGTGCCTGGATGCTTAAGGCTTTTGTCAGTGTCCTGGATTATCAACTTAGTGATCTTGTGAGCTGGATCTAAGACTACTGGGTGAATGGCATCATGTTCAAGCTCATCACTGCAGCGGAGCCTACCTCCTACATGGATCAACTGCACTGATGCATCATATTCCGGTGCTAGCGTGACCAGCCGACTAATAAAGGATACCAGTTTCCTTGCTGTCAGGTAGTTGTAGTCATCACTGAAGCTGTCCAACTGAGCTTGCCTAAGAATGTCTCGCTCTGCTGCTTGATAGTCTATGGTGGAAGGACAAGGCTGCTTACCTGCCGCCCCATAGTGGGATTACCAGCCCCTTGAAGGAGGAAAACTGCTCATAATCTGGCAATGGGAGATTAGTAACCACCTCGGTTAGACAACAGAAATTGGGTTTTCGTTGTTCGGTGGAATCTCTCTGAGCATCTGCAGCTGGTTTGGTGGGCCAGAATTCTGGAGAATGTGACAGAATGGCTGGTCTGTCATGCCAATGGTTTCCTCCCGCCAGGTCCCTCAAGGTCTTCCCCTAGGTTATTGGCTGAATCAGCATAATGCCAGGCTCCAGCATTAGTCAGCTCCTGGATTTCTGAAATTCAGGTGCCGACAAACACTTTAAACTGGCACAAATCAGACTGGAGCCAGGGGAGCACTGTCATGGAATCAGTCCAGAGAATCACATCATGTATGGTTATGGTAAGTTCCTTCAACAGAAGTTCTGCTAGTTGACTGCCCGGCAGTGCAGCACACAGCTCTAATCGTGGCATTGATAGCTGACGCTTGGGGGCCACCCTAGATTGTGCAGTCAGGAATGCCACTTCTACCTGTCCCTGGGTACCTTCAATCCGTAGGCAAGCAACGGAGCCGTATGCTTGCTCCGAAGCATCACAGAAGATGTGTATAGTTTGGTGACTATTGGAATGGTCGATTACAGGGCTTACATAACAACAAGGCAGGGTTACCTGTGGGACATGCTGTAGCTCTTCTACCCATGCCGATCATGCTTGGAGGGCATCCTCTGGCCGCATGAGCCATTCTCCCATTCTTTCTGTTTACTCCACAGGTGCTGCGCTAAAGTCTTGGACCCTAGTGATAAAGGGGATAAGGAAGCCTAAAGGATCATACAGACTGGCCAGCACTCTGTATATATTTCTCATAGTAGTGATGGGATATTCCACCAGGTGGCATTTGTATCCCAGGGTGTCAGAATGACATGACCAGCGAAGTCCCAGGGTTTGCTCTTGAGAGTCTGCCCTTGACCCATTAAGCCACAGCACACTACTGCCTGACCTTGATTCACATTCTAAATAGCTGTATCGGTGGAACATGCCTTTTATATCACTGCTGAAGGCTATAGAATGTTCCTGGAATCTCAGCATGACACCTAATAGAATAAATGTTAAGGTCAGTCCAGGCAGAAGCAAGTCATTAAGAGTATTACCCTGGTAGGTGAAGGAACAATTAAAGACGATCCAATTTTTCTCATTATGACTCACAATGTGGTGGGGTATGTACCAGGATTCACCGGTTTGGTTCAGCTCCTCCTCCGAGACTTTAATGGCATACCCCGCTTGCTCCAACTTTTGAATTCCGTCACGGTTGTCAGCTTCTTTCTCTGGCTCTTTGAGCAAGCGTCTTTCTCTGCTATAGAGATGTGCTAGCACAGCTTCCTTCGGTGCATTGAGTTTGGGCATGTTCCTTACCTGTAGCAATGGGGTGACATAATGCTGGACTCCTTCTAGTTCTACCTGTGCTATTTTTGCCTCCAGCAGCCTCATAGTTTCTTGGTCCTGTTTGGATCAGGTAACCAGCTTCTTGTTCCTATAAGGCAGCACATCCAGTTGCCAGAGTCTTTCACCATGTTGAAATAACTCCACAGATAGTGATGAGGTGGACACATGTAAACACTGCATGGGCTGGAGCTGCTGCTGAATGAGCTTGGTAGGTCTCTGGAGGGTCCAACCTAAGCTAGTCTTTACTGCTGCTGGTCCCCCAGGTGGTCCTAAATGCACAGGCTCCACTGGTGTAATTAAGTGGAGGTAGTCGGACCCAATCAACACTACAGGGTGGGCATTATTGAATGCTTGAAGTGGGAAACCCCTTAAGTGCTTGTGTCTTCTTTGCAGTGATTTAACGGCATAAGTGTGTTCCACTAGGCCCAACTGGTCAGCAGTGAAAGCGCCCTAGATTCTGAAGGTCTTCTGGGGTTGACTGGCTGGGGATATAGTGAATGTGACTGATGTACCATGAAAAACTCTAATGTCCTGACATAGTGTTCTCAGAACAGGGTCCTCGAACTTCCCTTGAAGCTTAAGGGAATGGGCAGCAACAAGAAGTAGGATTGTGTGCTCCGAGCCATCATCAAGGATAGCATAAGTTTCCAAATTGTGTTCTCCATTGGGCAGTATCACTTTGCTGACCTTCAACAGCACTTGACTACAACCTGCTCGCCTATCTAAATAGAGGACCTCATTAGCAGGGCTGACAAGAGATGTGGTGTTCCCTTGTTCTGGCCTTGTGTTGAGCTCATGGAGAGCCTTGAGGTGTTTCCCATTACATTTCTTACAGGTCATCTTTAAACAACACTGTGCAGCTTGATAGGAGTGACCACAACGCCAACATCTGTTATTCTTGTCTTCTGATCTACAGTGAATTGACTGAAGTTTCCACACTAGTTCAGGTAATATAGCAAATTAAATATGCTGTGCACTTGTCTTGTTGCTTACTGCTGCTAGCTGAATGGTGCTCGGCTGTAGAGATGTTCACCGCCTGATCTGCCCCATGAAGTATGGTTGCAGTCCGATTAGGTTTAAATAGCTTGTGTTGATCCCTTTTCAGGTCTCCATCACCTCTTCCATCATCTTGAGAAAAACAGATATGTTGTGGATATAGATATCTCTTATCATCTGCGGTCAGGTGTAGGAAACACACTTTCACAGACTGGGGTATGATCACACATTTATTCAAATATCATAAACTTAATTCATGGCAAATAAATAATTTCTTATATATTTGTTTTGCCATTGCACTCATGTTTATTTTAATATATATTGTAAATATGTCAGATTTTTTTAAGTTTGTAATTTGACATCAAATTATAGACATTGTAAAATGCAGTTTGGAACACTTGCAGATACATTATAAAAGTACATAGTAAGCAATGCTGGCAGTTTGTTTTGTTCCCAGATATCTGATCACCAAAGTCTTGGCTACATGAAGATGACTAAATGGTGTAGATGCAACATTCATTTGGATAAATAAATGGGAAAATGGTAACTCATGTCACTATTTCTGACTCCTTTCATTGAATATGTAGCAACTTTCGTGTGTATGAATGAGCCATTGTCACCTAGCCACGTCCGGCTCTCCCTTTTATAGCGCTGATGGCGCTGTATCTGGATCGCATTTCACCATGCAAATGTGATTTGAATACGCACTAATACGGCAATTTAGAATGTGAATAGTGATCTTCGGGTGAGAGTGGTACTACACGCACCCGATGCTGGTAAAAGAAAGATTACAGATTTAGCCAGCATTTTTTCCCATGATTCTACATTAAGATTTCAGCAAGATATAAACTGAAATAGACGCGAAAAGTGCGCTGCTTCACCGACGACACACTCCACCCCTGAGGGTTAAATTCTGCCCGCATGTCCTGCGGGAGCTTGGACAACAGCTGAGTGACGTGTGAGCCGCACTGGGGCTCGATGTGCCCACTCTCTCCCAGCTGGTCAAGCATGCCTTTCAATGCCCTCACTCTCAGCGCAAACCACTAGCATCACTACTGCGGATATTGGGAGCATCCATCAGTTCTGCAATTCGCCTCAAGGCCAGTTGATGAGGTTCCCCATAATGCTCTGTGAGTGAGGCCACGGTGTTTGAATAGGACTGCTTGGAGTTCATGTATGAGACGACAATGAGAAGTGCTTCCTCAAACTTGATGTGATCTACTAGAATTTGATATTTGATTAAACCTCTCCATTGCATCTTCGGGCAGGATGTTGTCAAGGGCTATTTTCAGTTTTGCAAACTCTCTCAGGTCCCCCTTAGTGAAATATGGGATCGTGGACTTAGGGACCTTTTCTTGTTGGTGCTCTGGGACAATATGCACATGTTTAGGTGATACTGCATCAAAACTGCATTGTGACTCTAATTCAGAGCCACCCTCTGGTTCACAATAGATTTGGGTTAGATGCTGCCTCTCATATGGCATTAGTTTCGGTGCCCTCTCCAATCATTTGAGCCAGTCAGTCAGCTCCTCCACCAAATCTTGTGGTATTTCAGTAGTGAGTGATGGCTGAAGCGCATCATGTACTACTTCAGGAGGCAGCAGCGGCCACTCTGCATTCTCTTCTGGCTACTTGCCTTGCCTTTTAGCTGACTCATGTGCCACCCATAGATGGCTCTCTCATTCCTGGTGTGATGGCTGAGCATAAGGGGTGTGTAACACAGAGGGTACTGGTGGTTGACTGATGAGAGTGGGCGGTGGGGTATGGACACTGAGCTGTCTCTGCATTTGCATCATAGTTAGCCGAAGTCTAGGTTATCCTGCCGGAGTTGCTTAATTGCTTCTAATATCTCAGGGGAGGCCTCTGTTACATGTTTGTGCTGCGGAGAAGAAGGAGTGCTATCATACATCAGTCCTCCATATTGGCAAACCCTAGCTACGGGACAGCACTGCTCATACTGCTGCTGATACTAGAGAAGGGTAATCTTGGCTGCCCTCTCCATATCATGGTAAACTTCTGGCATTCTAGCAGCATGGCACATCAAGTGCTTCGGGGAGTGAGGTTTGTCAAGAGCTAGGAGAGACATCATAAAGTCATCTCCCTCCTGTTGCACTTACTCCATTCCTTATGAAGTGCTTTGAACAACTAGTCTTGAAGCACATTAAGTCTGTCCTGCCCTCCTCCTTGGACCCCTTCCAGTTTGCGTATCGGCCCAACCGCTCGACCGAGGACGCCATCTTCACTGCACTCCATTCAGCACTCACACATCTGGATAAAAAAGACTCATACGTCCGAATGCTGTTCATAGACTTCAGTTCAGCATTTAACACTATAATCCCCCAACAGCTCACTCAAAAACTGGTCCAGCTGGGGCTCAACACCTCACTGTGTAACTGGTTGTTGGATTTCCTTACCGGTAGACCACAAGCAGTACGAGTCGGCAGTAACACATCCAGCACCATCATTCTAAACACGGGGGCCCCTCAAGGATGTGTGTTGAGCCCCCTCCTCTTTACTCTGCTGACTCACGACTGCACACCGTCACACAGCTCCAACCTCTTCGTTAAGTTTGCGGACGACAGGACTGTGGTGGGTCTCATTAGCAATAGGGATGAGACCGATTACAGAAGCGAGGTGAGCCGCCTGGCCGCGTGGTGTGGAGTCAACAATCTCTCTCTGAATGTGGAGAAGACGAAGGAGATAGTTGTTGACTTCAGGAGAGCGCACACTCAGCACGCCCCCCTGTCCATCAACGGAGCGTCTGTGGAGAGAGTGCGCAGTACCAAGTTCCTGGGTGTACACATCACTGAGGATCTCTCCTGGACAAACAACACCACTGCACTGGCTAAGAAATCACAGCAGCATCTCTACTTCCTTCGGAAACTAAGAAGAGCAAGAGCACCAGCCCCCATCTTGCTCACCTTCTACAGAGGCACCATTGAGAGCATCCTGACGAGCTGCATCACTGTGTGGTTTGGAGCCTGCAATGCATCCTGCCAGAATACCCTCCAACGCATTGTGAGAGCAGCTGAGAGGATCATTGGTGTCCCTCTCCCCTTCCTCCAGACCATCTACACTACCCGTCTCTCCAAGAAAGCCCTCTGCATTGCAGCCGATCCCACCCACCCAATGCAAAGCTTCTTCAGCCTGCTGC
>JAODUD010010092.1:0-12545 GCA_026784285.1 Stomatorhinus walkeri
ATGGCGCGCTCCTGGGGGGAGAGTGACTGACAGGGCAGAGGGGGCGGGAGAGGAAGATACAGACACACACACACACACACACACACACACACACACACACACACACACACACACACACATAGCGTCAGACTGAGCTGAACTGTCATGGAGTGACGAAGGCCATGATACATACATGCACACTGCGTGTAACTGACTGTCAGCAAGGACAGGGGAACTGCGTAAAGCTGTCACGCTTAAGTCTAGGTCATATTTGTCCACGTGCCTTTACGGTCCATGCATGATCGAGCACGCAGAATTACATACTACATTTGTTCACGTACACGTATGGTCACGGTCCACATGGACACTCCCGATGATAAAATTTATCATGCATGTCCTGTAACATCACGCTAAAAAGTGATATATACGAATTAAGCTGTACTGGTTCTCCGGGAAACTCTCAGTGTCACTTGTAGGCATGGCAGAGCACCAACCCGGCCTGCTGCTGAGCACACTGCGCCCATCCCTTTCCCTCGGCCTCCACCTGAAATGCCCCCTACCTTGATCCAAGAGTCCAGCTCGACCTTGTATTCGATCTGCTGCTCCTCCACCATCTTTTTGTACTTGTCCTTCTGGACCTGGCTGAGTTTGTGCCAGCGCCTGCCGATCTCCACCATGCGCTCCTTCAGACTGAAGTGGTTCAGCTCCCCGTTGGTCAACAGCTCCTGAGAAAACATCTGGTAGCCGCTTCTGTGGGTCAGAAGAAATAGGAAGCTGAAATAGGAAATCAGTCTGAGGTACGATAGTGCTCTATGGGTAGAACAGAAGACATCTGTGTAATGCTGAGGTGTTGCCCTTCACTCACACGGGTGGTTTCTTTGGTTCGCCATCAAACTTCGGCTTCCTCTGGCCTTGGCCAGACTGGGGCGTCCTTGTCTCCAGTAGCTCCCTCTGTGGAACGACAGTATGATGTCAACATTTTAGAGGCTACTATCCTGTTAAGGCAAAATAATGGTGTCAAAAACCATGTGGTTTTAGTGTTTTTAGTGTTTAACAGGGTCATCACAGAGATTTTTCCGTGACGCATCTTCCACTCTCAGAACTGCTGGTTTGTTAAAGCTTCAACCTCTACATGTAAAAGATATTACCATCTGAAACACACACAGGCATCCAGACACACATGCACACATACAAAGAAACAAACACGCAGCACTAGAACAGGTCCATTCTCAGCCACATCATGAGCAGCATTTTGACATTCCTCCTGTGGACTGTGTAAGACAGGAGTCAAAACACCCAGTCACTGACCACTCTGCTGTACTGAACCTCGTATCGCTTCTGGTCCTCGGCTGCCTTCTTGATCCAAGGGATCTTCTCCTTTTTCTCCATGGACTTCCACGCCGACTGCATGGCGCTCTGTGCTTTTTTCCGATCATTCTGAGGCAGGGGAGGAGCAGTTCAATATATTATATAATTTGGTCGTTAAAACAAGGAGGATACAGAGGAAAAAACTAACTATCCCAATGGATATCATTTAATGTGAACTCATAAGCACATACAGTCAAAGATCTCGTATCAGGCAACACTGTGCCAGATAGTTGAATGTTACTCTTAAACAAAACAGAATTAAAACATTACTGACACTTACTTTAATCGCGTTGTAGACACACTCACTAATGACGTTGGCTATTTGATATAACACAATAGATGGTGAGATAAATGACGTTGGCACAAGTGGAAAGACCACTAAAGCATGCTACTCTGCAGGCATGTGCAGGAACTGACATTTGTTTGGCACAATGCTTCTCTTCACTCTTAGTTATTTCAGTGTACTTTTTTAACAGCACTTTGTTTGACCGCCAACCGCTTCTCTTTACATTGTCACTTTCCTTGTTTCTGTACCCAGCCTGCCAAACGGTTAGAGGCCCTGAGGAGATCCCCAGACTTCTGCTCCTCTCACCCTGTACTTGGCCAGGTAGTCCCCAATGACGCTCTGCTGCCACATCTCCTCGGCTGTTTTGGGCGTGTCGGGCAGCCTGGGCCGCTTCCTGCCGTCACGCTTGTCCTTGACCAGGCTGAGCACCCATGGATCCATGTCGGCGCGCTCCTAGAATGGAACCGTCGCGTTCTAACCAAGTGGCAAGCTAGCATAGCAGATCACATATCGGTTGGGCTGCTGGATCGATCATAGCATGCATGTCTATCTTTACCCTGCTCATGGGCGACTTGGCGCGGAGAGGGCTCCCAGCTGCCCCTGTGCTGCCGGCGCTCGCAGCGCCCAGACGCGTCCCAGCCAGCTTCTCCTCTCCAAGGACCCGGTCTCTCTCTTCCTCTGGAATGCTCTGGAAATGCAACATGCCTATGAGCAGCCAGCTCTGAGACATGCTACTCAGTTTATGCAGATATATAATATGCGCTTATGCCCAGGGGGCATAGAAGGGACCTGGCTAAATCCTCACCTCAAGGAACCTTTGGAGGTCCATATCATACTGCTTCTTTTTCTGTAAGAGGAGGAAAAGGTCCTTTACAAAACGAATACTGAAGAATATATTATTATTGCTGCACAGCTCTGGTAACAATTAAGAGACCACTATATGTGTATATTTTTAGGAACCTGTATTCTTAAATCCTGGTTTAATCCTGGTTCTGCTGGCAGAAGGCTACACTGCGAGGCAGGCAGCTTCCGGGCTCAAATTTTCCAAGATGCCATATGTAAGAACAACGCAACAAAGGAGACACTGGGAACGACCAGAAAGCAGCCAGGTGAAGGGCAGAAGCAATTTCCTAATCTCAGTGACGACCGTTAAATTATCTGACAGTTTCTCAATGAATCATAAGGATGACATCAAGTGACCTTCAAATGGAATGGGAAACATTAAGTGCAGGTGTGAAGTACACTGCTAGGACAGTTCATATCAGGCTCTTAGAAGCAGGACTGTCCCATAAAACAAGAGGAAGCCCTTCAATGAAAAGCAGAGAACTAGCTTGCAGTCAGCAAAAAATATATTGTACTCATAGGCGCCCACCCATAAATGGAGAAATGAGTGAAACAAAAAAACTGCGCTGTGGTCTCAATTTTTTCTAGAGCTGTAATTACATCAAAATTGATTCATAACATGGAAACAATCTGAACTCTCCAAGTTCATCTGTGATACTTAACTAATATAAAGTTAAGTGTAAATGCACTCCAAGCTATGTACTATATATTGTTCACAGCTGTGCAGATTAACTGTCCAACACAAAGATGGGTGCATTTAAAAATGAATGATGCATAGTTTGGGGTGCATTCATCTGCTAATACCACGGTAACCACACATTTGGCTCACATTTTTACACGTCGAGACATTATATTTCACTTTAAGAACCTAAACTAATTTTTTAGTACTATTACTATTTAGGCTTAAGTGTTATTTCCTTTCAGGCAAATAGTATTCTGGGAGACCCTACCGCCCGGCAAATTTTATTGACAGTATTTCAAAATACTAGAATAGTGCTGCCTTATGAAATACAGTCAAAATATACGCCATGGTGTCAAGTCCGGACAGTATTAGAAATTACATATCGTTCAAGCCTACTACTAATAAACACCTTGGTTATATACAACCCAAACCACCATCTTTAATTTATAAATAGCCTGTTACTAAGATTAGTCAGTTGTTGGTTCAAAATTTCCTGCTGCGAAGCCCAAAGGCCAGCCTTTCTGTACAAAGGTGCAAGTAAAATGTGCAGTAATCATGATATAAGAAGGTAAATACACTCCAAGCTATGCACTGCTAATTTTTTCAATTATTAATTTAGCTTTATGCACCTCCTAGTATTCAACTGCACTATGGGTAAAACCTAACATTTATTTTTAATAATCAGTAAACGGTAGACTTGGGTACCATCTTGTTTAGGCAAGTTAGACAGTCCTGCACTGGATTACAAGTGTGTTACATTAGTAAATCATTTTGTTATTTAATCAGTAACCACAGGTCTTCTGCCTGAAACACTGTTTTTTGCTTGTACAGTTTCTGCTGAGTAACGTTTGTTACATTATACGTTTTTAAATGCACAGCTGTGGAGGCGAAGAATCACCCAACATGCAGCAAGTGAAAAAATTCATTTTTTTTCTCGCTAATGATTAAAAATCTCTGTTTTGTTTCTCTTAATATTAAATTGAGTTCTTTGTCTGGAATTTTGAAAAATGCTAGTTAGAATTAAATATTATGTGTGTGGTAATAGAAAATTAAGCATGCCTCTGACCAATCAGAATCCAAAATTCATCAATACAGCTCTGGAAAAAATTGAGACCATAGCAAAATTTTCAGTTTCATTCATTTCTCAATTTATGGGTATCCGCCCGTGTAAAATATACTTTTTTTGAAAACTCCAGCCTGGCTCGCTCCTGCTTCTCACTGATAAAGGGCTTCTTCCTTGAGTTATGTGTCTTCAGTCCTGCTTCTAGAAGCCTGTTATGAACTGTCCTAGCAGTGCATTCCATGCCACTTAATGTTCCCCATTCTTTCTGAAGGTCATTTGAAGTCATCCTCGATTCACGAGACATTGTGATAAGCTGATGGTCATCGCTGTAAATAGAAAGTTGCTTCGACCCTCTACCTCGTTGTTTTTTTTTGGTTATTATAGCTGTCTTAGAAGCTTTGAGCCTAGAAGCAGCCTGCCTCGTAGTTTAACCTTCCTCCAGCAGAATCAGGAGTAAACCAGGATTTAAAAATGCTGAATTTTAAAAAACGTGGAGTGGTCTAAATTTTTTCCAGAGCTGTATGTATTGATGCACAGTAGTTATAGCTGTGCACGATACATTAGTGTAGAAAGCCAGCACACTAATGCTAGTCTTCTCATTCATTAGGCAGTGCTGGCAGGAGCAGCTCACTTGCTCGCAGCGTTTTTGAAACATGTCCTTCTCCTTCTGCGTCATCATCTTCCATTGCTTGCTGCACAGGACCATACGCTCTGTGCTGGGTACATCCTTCATGTTCACCATCAACTCCGCACAGTACAGTGAATATCCATTCCTGGGGGCGAATCAGTGATGAGAGGAAACCCCCATTTGTTCCCCCACCTGCCGCCAACTGGAAGAAAATTCCGGAGCTACTCACGGAGGGGGTTTAGTGGGCCGGCCGTCGAACTTGTCCTTAAGCTGTCGCTCGGCTTTGGTCAGGACGGACTTGATGTGCTCGTCTGCTACGGAGTCCGGGTGGGCCTCATTGTACGCCCTCATGCTATCCTGCAGGGGGCAGATTACACACCGAGTGAAGCCGCTGATGACAGGCGGGCACCCTCTGTATGGACCGGGACCAGGGAGATGCCCCTTCCTCCAGAACCCCTCACCTCGTAGGCCTTCTGCAGCTCCAATGCCTTGCTGATCCACTTCAGGCGCTTCTTGTCTGACAGCTGCGACCACTGCCGGCGCAGAGCTTCCTTCAGCTCTTTCTGGCTGACCTGTGCATGGGAGACAGAATGGGTAAGCGCTGAGCTACCCTGTCTACCTCTGCAAGATGAGGCAATCCATTACACCACTGCTCCTAAAGTCTGAGTACTTAGTAGTTACACTATGCACAAATCAAAGCTTTAATTCCAAAGAATCCCTTAATTTAATACTAAAATACCAGTTTACAATGATACTATAAAAACAACTTCAAAAATAGCAATAGTAGCCTTAGGGGAGCTTCTCCCCGGCGTACAGGAACCTGGTTGTAACGTGAACAAAAACAGTTACTGCACGGTTCCAGCTCGCTTCAGTTTCCCACTGCAGAAGCATCGGATCTTTAAAGACGTTGCTGAAGAGATGCTTATTTACTCTTCACACGATGTACATCATGACTTACTATGTTCTAATTTCCACCAGCATGTGTGTGAGAACTGGCACCTTGTTCTAGCATCAAACGCTAGCTGAATTAGCATTCACTTGCATAAATTTGCATTAGGAACCCGTTTCTTTAAGCTGCACTATAACATTTTAAGGAGGCGGTTGGAAATTTTCAAGTTCCGAGCTTTTGGGAATGCAACGACACATCATGATATGCGATACTATTAATGATGAATAATATATAGAATATGCCACTTTCATCTTTCAGAAAATCCATGCAAATTCATGTAAACATCGGTACCTCTGTGAATTTTGACCAATCAGATGGTAGTGACACAACCAGCTCGTGTTGGCTATGCTTTCGGGCATGTCAGCACAGATACGGCTCAGGTCAAAGTTTGCATGATTTACAATGGAAAGCCGTCAGTTCGTGGTATGGCTCGGGTATAGTTTGGGTCTTGGAGGTAGTAGAAAAACACCACAAGACAATGAAAGGGCTACAATAAATGCCTCCCGCACAGCTGTTACCAGAACCAGAACTCACTTTATTGCCAGCATGTGCGAACATACCAGAACTGCTTATGGTCTAGTGCCAAACATGACAGGACAGCCCTCCACAGAATACCTCCATGCACATCCACCCACTTACATCTGGGTGCAGCTTCATATACGCTTTCTTCTCATGATTATACCAGAGCTGCTGGGGGGTTTTGGGCTTCTCTGGGAGGTCGGATTTCTTCCTCTCCTCAATCAGCTCTGGATGCTCCTCTCTGTCAAGGGGACGACACAACTGATTTATCTCCCTCAAGCCTTTGTTAGAGGCAGCAGGTCTGAGACCTTTGCTGCTATAGCGCCCTTCCAGTACCGATGGCAGTTCTATTCAGTAGACACACATTTTGTTTTTCATGCAAATAACCAAAAATCCTTACTTGAAGCGTGCCATGTTTTTCTCAAACGATTCTTTCTCACGCTGGAACTCCTGGATATACTTCAGCTAGGAATGCAGATAGAGACGGAAAAGATGAGAATAACCCAAAATTCAGACCCACAGGACAAAAAGGGTTTCAATTCATAACATATTTTCCAGTCAAACCTCTGAACTTAAGTGCTTCCCTGCTCAAATATTAAATGTCTATTAATGCTTTATGACAGTTCAAACAATAAAGAAGGAAAACAAAAATGTATAAAAGAAGCCTCTGCTGTCAGTATGTTAGTTTGATTCGTTTAATAACATCAATAACAGCATCACTACACGAACTGAACTGCAAGGGAGCGCACCTTCTTCTTCTCATTTAGCTCCTTGTACTTTTTGGAGAGGATCTTGGTAAGGTCCAAGTTGCTCATTTCGGGATGGATCTTGGCATACTTGGCCCGCTTCTCCATGAAGAAGCGGAAGTATGGCGTCAGAGGCTTCTTGGGAAAGTCTGGATGCGTCTGAGAGGGAACAGATGAATGACCTTATGTTGCAATTACAGGTCCTTGAAAAGTTTTATTAGGTTGTTACTTTGTTAATAGTTATATGTGTGGTTGTACAGATGTCTTATGTCTGGACATTGACTGTAAGCTCAGCCTAACTGCTCTTATGCTTACTGGACCACTCAGCAGCACAAATGTTTGTATTGACCTCACTTGTACTTCGATTTGGGCAAAGGCACCTGCTAAATATGTAAACAAATGTAAACGTAATGGAAAAATTTTGTGGTAACCCTCAGATATTTTCCTAATGGTTTCTAATGATTCTTTCAGCAGAATACTAACCTTCCAATAATATTCAATAGAGACTGAAAGGGTGCAGTACCTTCAGCTTCTTGCCCTTGTAGGGATTTTTCACATACTCAATGGCATCAATGATGAGTTCTGTCATGGTCCGGTACTTCCGCACCTGAGCAAGCAGCAAATAACACCAAGTCATCAGAATGGGTGTGGTCAAAGTGTTCAATTTGGGTGTGGTCAAAGTGTTCAATTAATTTCTTTTCATTGATACAAATATGTCAGCAAGACACCCTCTCCTCCTTCTGTCTGTATCTCGGCACTCTAGGAATTGCTCTGATTAGGACGTAAAACAGAACCAATGATATGCTGATGCCACTACAGCTTGTAGTGTAGATATAATATTCACCTATATATTCAGCTAAGTAGCCTAGTAAGATTTAGATTTAATGTGTTTGGAATTCATCCATTCAAATGAAACGTTCATAAAGTTAAAATGTAATTCAGGTGAATTAAATCGATGGACTTCATCCATCACTGCTGACCTTTCTGGATTTTTAAATTTCACTGTTCATTAAACTATCACTGAAAACCCTAAATATATGCTTACACGGAAGTACCATATAGTAACAACAGCATCGAGTCATCTGATATTATTTTCATGTCAGCCATGTTGGTTTGATATGTTTAATAAGCGACTGTCACAGGTCTACAGCTCAATCAAATTAAAATGCCACCTCCATAAAACACCTCAGGATTTTGTAAGCAGATTGAAAAAATGGTTTGGACTTGGGAGTCCTAGGAACCCTGATCTGAATTTTTAAATTAAGATTAACTGAACAGTTCTGAAATAGGGCTTTAACTTTAACAGTTCTGATTTAAGGTATGTTTGAGTAATAAAAAGATTAACGATTTTTAAAATAATTACTAAAAATATCATCTGCAAATCAGTCAACATTTAACTGAATGAACAGGAAATATATATGAGATTTTTAATAATACAGGGCCGTTATCACAGATTATACATTTAGAGCAATTCTATAACTGTATCTCGAAACTTTGAACACCCTGGCTGGGCTATCAGGGCATCACAGACACATACACAGACCCATCCTACATGCGGCCACCAACCACATCACTGCATTCAGCTGAGCTTAAATGAAGCCTTCAGTGGGAATGAAAAGCCGGCGCACAGCTTTCCCCACGAAGAATCGTATTTATATATGGACTGTCCCTGTCGGCCAAAATGACTGAGCAGTATGATGGAATATCGGATCCATGTATGGGTCCAGGACCTGCGAAAATAAAACCCCCTACATCAGACTAACTGCAGGGAGATCTCTGATGCTCACCTCAGTAGAGACCTTCTGCCACTTCTGCTTGCACATGTCCCCAGTGAAGCCGCTGAAGCCCACCTTCTCCCAGTCGAAGTGTGACTCTGTGGTCTTGTACTTCATGGCGTCCGCTTCGGGCAGCAGGCCGCGGATCCTCTCCAGCAGCGTCAGGCAGTCCTCCTTGCTCCATTCGTCCCTGTCTGGCTCACACACAAACACACGGACACACACGGTGCCATCAGGGCATGGCCCCACACAAGAATGCACCCCTAACCCTGGTGAATAGTGACACACGCCGAATATCCCATTTTGGTTGCACAGAAAAACACATTTAATCATAGATTCCTCAACATAAAATGCTCCACTGAGCATCTCAGGAAATCATTCCTTCCAATGGTCAGCAGATTGCACAACCAGTAAGTCACTCCATGCACATATACTACTTATTTATATAAAAACCTATTCATTATCTTTTTGTGCAATAATTACCAGCAAATCTGTAGATTTTCACCACAGTATTGTATTTATTTTCATGATCACGCATTTATCTTCATACATTTACTGATTTATTTTCACATAGAAGTTGTTCTGTGTAGAACTGTGTATTGTTTGTTTTTATCTTTTGTGTATCAGTGTACTGTGCAGTCCTCCAGGATAATTAAAGCACAGTAACCCCTTCACTCCAAGGGTTAAGGGTTAGAGATCCCCGTGAATCTGAAAATTTGCAGCTAATACTCAAGACAGCCCTAACCTTAACCCATAACAGTCTGCTAGCTTGAACGATAACATATAAAGTCAATTTATTACCAGTTTCTAAACAAACAGTAGCCGAACTGCTTCGTCATTTATAGTCTAGATGTTTTTGTATAATATACAAACCATCTAAATTATGCCCCTGTATGTTACCACTGTACACACTGTCAGCCTTATATTTTGGATTTGTTATTGAAAATGCAAAATTAACGGCTCTAAAAAGTTTAAGTTTTTGAAAGCAACACAAGATTCCATGGTCACAAAGACAGCTATTGAGAGTGAGGCTAGTTGCATGTCATCTGCAATATTCCCATTTAATTGTTCAAGCCAATTTGTGAATAATTGAAACTGCAAATGTCAAATGTGTGAATATGAAGGGGTTACTGTATTCTGATTCTATTTGGCTGTATAACAGACTCAAATGTCTTTACCGGGTCAATTCAGGTCTTGCTGAGCAAAACCTGCCATCTTCAGGTTTCATGACTATGGGCACTTTTCCATCGCACCAGGTACTCTACTTTCGGAACTTTCCCTTTTCCATTAGCTTCCAATCGAGTAACGGTACCAAAACAGGATCGAAACTAACCAGCTGGGGCACTTTTCTGCTGCTCGGAACTGGAAATATAAATAGTGGTAATAATGGATGCGTGGACAAATGAAGAAATCCAAAAGTTTTAATAGCGATCTGGTCGGAAGAGCAAATACAAGATCGGGATGGCATGACAAGAGATTAAAAAAAAAAAAGTATTTGTATAATACACTGGGACAGGATGATATTAGAAAATATATTAATATATCACAAAGTGTGTACTACAATACATAATGTGGTATTTATAAAGCTGAGAAGGAGTAAACAAATTTCTCACAAAGAGATCTGTGAGAGATTTAAACAGCAAGAATGGGAGTGATTAAGATTGTCTAGAAGAACGTAAGCAGTGCTCATGCAAACACAGAGGAAGTAAACATTAAAGTGATTTTTAAACATATTTTAAAATCTTGTATTTGAATAATCATTAAAATTGCAAACATTAACCCCCCCCCCGCACTATAATGTCCAAATAGGCAACTAGCGATGTAGGAGCTGCATGTGCATAACATGTTTAGCTAATATTAATAATCATCCAGCCCTACGATATACTACAGCCATTTTTCGAGTTCAGTACAAAAAATTCTGCCTTACCTTGTGATGCCATCCAGTACCAGTGCCAGTTTTTATACCAGTGGAAAACCAACACCTTAAAGTATCATACTTTCGGTACTTATTGAAGTATCATACAAGTACAGTATCTGGTGTGGTAGAAAAGCACCCTTATATTACCCAGAGCTTGGCCAATATGGCGTCCTAGGCCAGCGACACTGCCAGTACCTCCCATACAAGGCAAAGTTTAACACGCTGGCAAGTTGGTGCCCCCTCCAGACCCTAAGTAACCTATCAGATTGATAGGCCCTGGAGCTAGGTGTATACCCAAAATGTGTCACATGAATCTAAATGTTAACCTGGCCGTATTTGTGGAATATCTGTCACTTTTTATATGGCACTCTTTTGTCTCTTGTTGCACTGCCGTCCTATAACCCCCAACCCTACAACCGTGGCATAAGAATTTCACTGTGTTTCTTGGAACACATGTGCCACCAAACATGGGTTGATGTCAGTGACATGTAAAGCACTACAGAACCAGTGAGGCTAATAAAAACCATCTGGACTTCACTTGCATTACCCGTCCAATACGTCTGCTTGGGTGTGGTTTGGATCACACCATGCATTTGGCTGTGCTTAATAATCCGGGGGTGGGGGGGTTGTCGGGGACCTGAGAGAGCCCCTTACCGTACCTTTCTCACTCTTCAGCCGTGATCCCTGGCTACCGTTTCCGTTCATGGTGGAGGAACCGGCAGCTTCTCCTCTCCTTGCTGGGTCCCCTGAGAAGTAATTTACATGACACATTTCCCTGAAAGTTTCAATCTGCGAGTTCAGACAAGCACATCATTTTACTTACCAGTGTTAATTTACCTACAAGACCCTGTAGCAGCCAATAACGCAATACCTACCGTTAGTGTAATAACGCAACAATAATGTAATATTTTTTCCGTTCTTAGTGTAATAAAGGCCGATAAGGCAATAACTTACCAATACAGTACTAACTATTATGAATCAATAACGTATCACATTATTAAGTTGTATTACACACAAATGAAAAAAAAGTTACATTACTGGTCGTTATTAACGGTAGATAATAATTACATTATTGGCTGTTACAGACCCTAACAATCGTGACACTGCAGAAAATACGTTCTAATTCAGTTGGCAAAAAACATCAAACATGTCTTTTAGTTAATTGTCTTTCATGCTACTAGAAGTCCAAGGCAAACACTGGCATTGCAAGAATAACCGAATAACTCAAACCAAAGCAACGAAGCCCGTACTAGAGCCACCCCGTTCTATTGCTTTCAAAATATAGCGAATTAACCCGCCAACAAATTACATTATGTGAATAAAGCGTATTTGGGATATATTCCCAAACAGCATCCATCAGAGGAGGCGATGCTACCTGACTGGCTAAAAAAAAAGTCAGAATTTCGATTTCAGAAGCCAGAATTCTGAGATAAAAAGTCAGAATTTGTACTCAGCAAATCAGAAGTTCGACTTAAGTAAGAATTTTGAGATAAATGTTTTTTCTACACCAGATGGCGGAAACGGGTTTCCATAGAATGCTGTTAATGAAAACGGGGAAACGACTTTGCTCCCCTCCGGTAAACGCATCTGCTTATGCTCAGTATCGGCGTATTAACGTGTCATTTTTATTTGCGTGCAGTACAAAAGTGTTACAATAAAATTATTGTGAAAAATCAAAAGGTTAAAGTTATCGCGGAAGCCGACATATAGTTGCCAGAGAGTTGCAGGTTTGAGTCCTGGTTCCTCCTGATCCTGTCAAAGTATCCTTGAGTAAGACACTGAACCCCAA
>JAODUD010010093.1:0-12506 GCA_026784285.1 Stomatorhinus walkeri
CCCCCCCCCCCCCCCCCCCCACTGCAAAACATTTCTAATTGTTTCTGAATTGGTACAAGAGTACATTTGGTTACATGCCATGCACATTTTTGTGATTGATTACAGAGAGGTATTTGGAGAGGTCCGAGGCCACAGCTGAAAAATCAATGCTAGATTTTATTTCTTGGCGGAAAAGTTCTGCATCTTTCATCAGAAAGGCCATCCTGCTTGAGAATTGTTTTGTTTCTTTGTACTTTATTAAAATGCATAAGCTGAAAAAATAGCTTAAACATAAGCTTTTCCAAATCCACCCAAAATCTGTTTTCTGGGAAAACGAGGTCTTTATAGTTTACGGGGTGATCCTGACATGCAGGCTTTAATCCGTTATGTGACAGCGATGCCTGGGATGACATTGTGCCTCAGTTACAGTACCCCTAACACAGCTGGAAATCGTATAGAATGGTCAGGTGGTATAAAGGGTCAGGAATAAAGACTGTCATTCCGCATGGCAGTTGTGTGAAAATTGCCTCTTTATGAGGCTGAAGAAGTCCATCGTTTGTTCTGTAACTTGGACATCTTTCGAATACTGACTGGACAGTGATCATAGGTTTACTCTGAAGGTTCATTAAGTATCATGTCATGGTAGAAAACCATCACTCGGCGGTTGCAGTCTTCAAGGCTTGTGTATATATATTTTAGTATCTCATGTGTTTACTATGGTCTGGATGATCTTTACTTGGAGAGAGTCTCCTTCCTTTCCTTTGTGAAAATAGCCCATAAATGTAACAGCAGCATCAGGTCAGACTACATTTGCTTTTCCACTCACAAAAATCGACAGACATCTATAATACTTATTTTGCAATATAAGAAGTGCAGGCACAGTTTGCGGGGGTGGATTTTGGACCAACATGGAGCCTGTATTTCTATGCAAGGCCTCAGGATGTTCCAGGCCCCCTAGGGCTTCGGTTGGGGGGGGTGGGGGGGGTGACCATTTGTGGTGAACCAGAACACACCTGAGTAAACATGGCCGGATGGAACACGCCCCGTGGGAACTATGAAGGAGAGGGGGACAGAGTTTCCGTCACATGACCCCAAGCGGACCGATCTTACACTTCCACAGTCGTACAGTTTCCATAAATGCATTCGTAGTTTCTCAGGATTTCAATCCTAATTGTTGACAAGAGGAAGGCGACCAGGGTGGAGGCAGCGTTAACGTGGACGGAATGCAAACCTCTAGACTGGGGTCATTAAAACAGCTGGATGAAGAAACTCAAGAGACTAGTCATGCTGACTGGGGAACGTGAGAGCCAGCAGTTCTGGCTGGTCAAGTTCTGCGGCCAAGATCCACACAGATTTGCATATGTTAATAACTGTACATGTTGTCAGGACTCGACGCATCTCTGAACTTTGGCCTCTGACTTCAGGTACTGCAAAATTAAGACTCTTTAGTCCACTTCTCTAATTAATGATCTAACAACAAAAATGATCTAGATAGTGAGTCTGAATGGCATAGCCTGGTGAGTAGCAGGGGGCATTCTGGGAAATTTAGTACCCCTGCAGAAGCCCATAGGGGCAACCACACCATGAGTAAAAAAAAAATGTCCCAACTCCTATTGTTGACTTTTACCATCCTACCCAAACATTTAGTGCCCTCTGCTGACTCACTACCCAGTGCTGAGTCTTCTGTCCATCTCCACAACCCCACTGTCCAGCCCACAATCCCACAACACTGCAACAAGAGTACAGAGTGGAGGGAGATGATCCCTGTATGTGTCAGTCCAACAGAATACCAGCCCATGCAGAACGGACGTGTTCTCACATGGAGCCATAGTGCCATCTACTGGATTTGAACAGTACACCCTTGTTCCAACAGTATTTTACACTTTTGTCTTGGGCCCTGCTCAAGGTACAAAGCTCAGCATATTCAGGATAAATGATCAGATTTCAGTCGGCTAAATAGTGTACGGTATGTTCCATTTCATGGAATACCGATCTGCAATCTAATTGACTGGTATAAGATAGGCCTTCATTGTGTTGGGTGAGTGCCAGGTGCAGTTTAAGAGGAAGCTTAACAGACATCGTGAATTCAGTGGGAAAATGGCCAAAGGCAGTGCCGCATGTTTCAGGGTTCCCAAAAAATCTTTTATTATAGAGGACTATGATTACATGGTGGGCAGTAGATTACAAAGAGATTTTATCTAATAAATGCAAAAGTGTCAGTGTAGGTAAGTCATGATAGGAACCCATGAAATTAGTTTAAATCTTATCTAAATCTGCATATTTTATTAGGATATTCTTTGATAAAGCACAGACCGAACATTTGTGTCTATTTGTATAGGAACAGCATATATTATAGCCTATATATAAAAGTGCATATTAACGATCACTTTCCTTTCTGCACTTATTTCACAGTTCCACCATTGTCATGGGGATTAAAAGGTCATAAAAGCAAGTCCTGATAAAATATAAGACCATATTCTGATATTGTGACATTAGTAGACAATTTCCATAATTCATGATTTCCAGTGAGTGTAGATAGTTACGTTGTCAGTGGCCCCAGCTGTTGCTGTTACCCACAATGCCCCCCAAAAATCAAACTTCTGCTGCGGACCAGTGAAAACACCATCTGTGTCCTCAGAGCTTCAAACACGGCTGCATTTAATAATTTTATTGAGTAAAATAGTGTTATGCTGTAAACATATGGTCTGTCATGAGCAATGTGCCAAAGGTATTAAGATACTGTACAGGCACTTCTTAAAAGGAAGAATTGCAAATGGGGAGTAGGAAATGGTGAACAGAGCTCTAATGATGAGGAAAGCAACTTTATTGGACAAACACTTTATGTAGGGGGGTGTTTCCCATTTTTATTGGTTAATTTGTTAATTATTTGTTTGAGGTAGAATGTGCAAATGAATGCATAACTTTAACTTCCATTTACACGGGCAGCCTTCAAGTAAATATTATTCTCACCCATTTCCATTGGATATTTTCTTTGAATAATGGATATCCCTCTGACCTAATCTGGATAAGCAGTTAGATAATGGATGGATGGAATATGGAAATTAAAGCAAGGCAAAAATGGAAATGTAACTAAGCAAGGAAATAAATCATAATCTGCAAAGAAAATGTAAAGATGTACATAAAATACACTAAATCGGAGGTTATGGTCTGTGCATTTCCCACAGCTGTGCAGATTTACAAATGTTCCCTGACAGGGTGGAGCCAGATCACACTGCCGTAGCTTAGGGGAAGGCATCTGAAGAGGAAAAAAGATTGTTACTAATATCTTTCTATTATTATGTGCACAAAATAAAACTACTTTCTTAAATATCACAATAATTATGACTGTGATGTTTCGCTGTTGTTTATCCAGAAAAGCTGTAGAAAAATCTTTGGCTAAGAACAAATCAAGTACTTGTGCCCTCGTTTGTTAACTTGCATACAGCACAATGGTCAGGACACCAATGCCAAGGCTTCAGAGCAGCTGCCTTCTGTCCCTTCCTTGTCTGCTAATAAACTTCCCCATGGACTCCTCCATATCTCAGGCGCTCGGTGTCATGTGCACTTTTTTCCACGGACGTAATGAGAGCTGTCAACATTCTGCAAAACATACTTCATGTTAAATTCTTTCTTCAAAGTGGTCACTTAATTGACCAGTATTAAAATTTGACAGTACCGGGCCATCTGTCCATCCATTCTGGATGGATAGACGAAAAGGAACATCAGTACAGACCATTGTTTCTTAACCCAGTCCTTGAGGACTCCCAGACAGTCTACATTTTTGCTCCCTCCCAGTTCCCAGCACACCTGAACCAAACAATCAGGAACACTGCATACCTGATTCAGGTGTGTTGGGAGCTGGACGGGAGCCAAAATGTGGACTCTCTGGGGATCCCTGGGCACTGCATTGAGAAATTGAATTAAAATCAAGGAGATCAACAAGCTGCATAAGTTTTCACACGTAGAGGACGGTATTGCTTTCCTCCAGGCAATGTACCTGACGAAGTCGGCAAACCAATTTAAATAAACTGTATTCGACATATAGAAATGTACTATTGATCCATAAGTGCTAGATTGTTGATCAGTCTGCAGAGCTGACAGCCTCTGTATCCCTATTCCAGAGAACTGTCTGCAGTTATTGTCAGTCCACAGTGCTCACTGTGGGATATGAGATATGCATATATATTTCTACAGTGAAGATGATGGAGACTAAGAGAAGGCGGTGGAGGATGGAGGGTGGAGATTGGAGCTCCTGTATTATAACAAGATTAAACAGGATTTTTCATGATACGTACCTTCTTCACTGTAATAGTGAGGGAACTGGAGCTGAATGAGCGATGGGTCAGACAGCTGGGGGCGGGTCCGATAGTGGACAGTTATTAACCTTGGGGTGGGGGGGGGGCACTGAACCTTGTCAGGTCTTGTCTGGTCAGGATCCCCCAGATCCCCCTCAAGTAAAACACTGTGAATGACACAAGATAGCACTCTACGATAGATTCCTGTCCACATCACTACAGTGTCTTTCAAGAAAACCAAGCTAACAGTCTAGTTAAAGCAACTACAGCTAATACTGCTTTGCGTGTTTAATTACTATGACAGATGCTGCAATCTCTGTCATGTGATTTTAATGAGACAAATATTCACAGTTATTAATGGCTTCATTCTTCCAGGATTGTGGGCAATCTGGATTTTCAAAAGAACAAGTGTATTAAAAGCAGGATATTTGATCTGTAGATGGATCTGTTGTCATGAAAATGAATCAAGATATGTTGCTGACTGTTAATAATAGAGATCTGATTTAGGAAAAGTCATATTATTCAGGATGGTACTATTCTCCAGGACATAGTACTTAGTTGGTTTGCTATTTTGTATTACTATGGGGTAAAATCTTTGTATACTGCTGTTGTTCTGGTTAAACATATTTGTACCATTCCAAATTCACATTAAATCATGTTCTACTGTAGTAAAGTTAGACAACTAAAATATTCTATACCAGAGATCTCCAGCCCCAGGCCTGGAAAGCCCTAACCCTGCACAGTTCTGATTCAACTCAAGAAATGGTTGGTAATAAGTAGAAGTTCGGAGAAGTAGAATCAGGTGTGTTAATTGAGGGAAAACCCAAAATGTGCAGGGCTGGCGTTCTCCAGGACTGGAGTTAGAGAGCTCTGTTCTGTACTATTTAACTTGTTATTCAATGTAACCCAGATTTAATAAATATCTTATATTTTAAAACATAATAATCTATTTAAACATAAGTTGAAAACTATAAGTCATTTAACCATCTTCAATCTCGCTTTTCACACTAAAGAGGGCTGTCCCATGCATCGTCTCGTGCATGTGGATGACGGTTGCTAGGGCAAACAGCTGCTGCAGCAAATACACATACCTCACAACCTAGCATTCAAAATTGACAGCTCTTTAAACCAATCTTATCGCTAGCAGGATGATCCCTAAGCTCTGATCGGCCGCCATGACTGTTGGGGCGGGACTTCTACTGAGGTAGTGAGAGAGCGCTCGCGAGACGCGAAGCGATTAGTTGCTGCGGCGGATCAGTCAATTTAATGGTAAGTAAAACTCACACTGTCTCGATTTTACTCGCTGTTTCGCCTTTTGTGTTTCTGGGGCAATGCACAATGATACGCCCTTTACAACCGCTGTCAGTTCCGTGGGAAGCTGAAATCGGACAACGCTGAAATCGTATTCACCCAGGCCTTAGAGAGCATCTTCCACAGCTTGGGAAGACCGGCTAGCTAGGGTACGGCTTTGAGTACAAACATAGACACGTCTGCCTACGAGTTATGTAAGGCGATAAGTAGTTAGGGAGCTAGAAAAGTGTAAAATGACACAACATGGCAACACCAAGGCGCGCAGCCGAAGCAGTTTAGCGTTGAAGTGTTATTGTCATTATTTGCACGTCGTAAATTATGAATCTTGTATGTGGAGTTCCCCGTTAGTGGCACGGTTGCAGGCTGGGTGTGTTTCATGGTTGCCCTGGTTCTCCGGGCTTTGTGGGACGGTATGACTGAGACCTCGATGTTATCACTGCGGTCGAGGTCTACTCGCGCCTTTTCGTCCCGTGTCAGTCATTTTCTTACGGCTGCGGTGCGGTCGATTTGCCCATAATTGATCTGAATCTGATTTTATGTTACCCCCGGTTACAAAAGAGGACTGTGCCCGGCCGGTCCTGCCCTACGATGAGGGTGCCAGGTAACCATAACGACCAGCAGCATGGGATGCCAGGTGTGAAAGTGGCGGGGTGATGTGCAGTGTTTAATGGAATCGATGACGGAAAGCTTTGCAGGAAATGATGTGTATCACCATCTGTTTACCACTCTGCTGCTCGCCACCTTCATGTAGGCCTTTCTGTAAGACAAATTTGTACCAGAATAGTATTGTTTGAGTATTGTGCTTATCACACAGGAATTAAATTCAGATCAGTTGTCATATTAGTTTGCAACCGTCACACTAGTGCAGTGTTCTCACCCATATCTAGTGGCAACAAACTCCCAATATATCATGCCATGGCTCCTGATTTGAGTTATAGTGGTTTGAAAGCTTTGTGTAATGGAGGGCCAAGGAAGGCATGCAGTGAAGCAGTAAAGATAGGAAACAGTCCAACAAGCAGCCTGCTTTTGTTAGGAAATCTGAGGCAGACATGAAACTGCAGGTTGTGACTGGTAAATGGGTGTCCATAATCCACAAGAATGATATATTATGCTAGCAGTCTGTAGCAGAGTATCTTGGAGGGGAGCTGGTCGATGGATTGGTGGCAAGGCATGTTTCTGTTGCCTGCAGTGATAATTCACTGTCAGGTTCTTTGCTTATGTCGGTTTTTCCTTTTTTTAAATCCTCCCTATGTCTGGCGTCTTGCTGGCGCTGGAAGCTGTCATAGTAGTTGGAAACGCAGGCTTGCTTGCTCACCCTCTCACGCTGTGCAGGCCCAGACCTCCGTTTAATGTTCTTAATATTGGTTTACCAACCCTTCCACCTGGCGTTGGGTCCCATGCTGTTTCCGAGGGTACAGAGAAATCCTTTAAGGTCATAACAAGTGGCTATAAATATTAGTCACATGGTTCTCAGGAGAACAATACATTTTTGATGATGGAATATCAGAAGTATCAATGCTGAAGAATCAGGGGGTGAAAACACAAATACAAATAACATCAATTTTCCCTAAACCCTTATGCCACCTTTGTCATCATCTTAAATTAAGGAAGAAAAACAATAATCAAGTACAGTTTGTAAATATCGTGTATTTACTGATGCTTGCTTATCTTTGAGGTCTGCTTCCTCTTCTAAACCCAGTTAGGTCATCATCAATCTTGTCGGCACCATTAACAACGGCTCCCTCTTCATTTCCTTAGCTCCAGCATGCAGAGACGTGTGTTTCTGAGCCATGGATAAATATGAGCGTGTGACCAAGATTGGGGAGGGCTCCTTTGGAAAGGCCATCCTGGTCAAGTCGAAGGATGATGGAAGGCAGTACGTCATCAAGGAGATTGGCATCTCCAGGGTAAGCCAGTCGGAGACCTTCTGAGCGGTCAGCCATTTAATAATGGTGACGGTACTCATTTTGAAGCATTTTTTAGTTACGGTTAAACTTGCATGTGTATGGGAATTCAGTGAATGTGTATCTGAAGCTTCAGTGCGTGCGGAAACTGTGTTGTGCGTTAAAAGCTTTACGTGCAGTAAATTACGGTGGCTGTTTCAGTGGCAGTCTTGCCCTCCCCTTTACTGATGGCAGATGTCTAATAAGGAGAGGCACGAATCTCGTAAAGAGGTGGCCGTCCTCGGCAACATGAGCCATCCCAACATCGTCAAGTACAGAGAGTCCTTTGAAGGTCTGTAACACCACGGGATTCAAACAGCTACTGAGCTAATGAATACGTTGTTGAACCGTACAATGCCTGCTGCTTTCTCTACTCTGCTGTCTTCTGGTATTCTTTCTTTCCCCTCTCCCCTTTTCCCTGTTTCACGCACTGTTTTGTGTAAATGATGCCATAATTGATTGATACACGCTCTTGTCTTGTACCTTTAGTGACTGTGTTGTGAAAGGTGCTATATAAAAAATAATTCGAATTGAATATGGTTAGTCGCATAGCTAAAATCGTTACCCTGTCAGAAAAAGAGTACTAAGTTGTACATGACATGTACATGTACTGACAGTGTATGTGTCCATCATACAGCTGTACAGGGTGTTGTAATGGTGCGTAGGCTAAGATATAGATGTCTGGTAACAGTATTTTCTACGGTTATTTTTATCAATGATAAAATACACATGCGTGTGCGAGAGGTGAAAACGTAGGTGGTGTAATAACATAGTAAGCTACACAGGGCATAAAGTGGGCAGTAGTAAGACAGTAAGACTGCGTTGCTGCAGAGGGTGGCTGCCTGTACATCGTAATGGACTACTGCGAGGGTGGAGACCTCTTCAAGAGGATCAACGCTCAGAAGGGTGTGCTCTTCCCGGAGACCCAGGTGAGGCCCTTAGACCAGGGTTTCCTAATCCGGTTCATGGGGACCCGCAGGCGGTCCGTGTTTTTGTCCCAACCAGGAGCTGGAAGGGAGCAAAAACACGGACCAACTGTAAGTCCCTGAGGACCCGGGTTTGGAAACGCTGCCTTACACCCCGATCTGGAAGATACTACCTTGCTGTATCATAAGCTGTGTGCGAAGTGTAGCGCCTGGGGGCTGTATCAAAGCACAGCAAAGAGGACGGAACAAAGGTTTATTATTTACATCAGGGTAGAGATTTCAGTGAGTCTCACAGGGTCCCTGTGGAGTATGGGGTATGAGAGTAATATTTTTTACAATCAGTGTGTAAAGTTTAAGTTATTGCCTTGTGAATTCAGTTTGGTCATGTCGTTCCTAAATAAATAAAAATAGAATCATGTAGAAAATCCATCTATCCATCCATTTTCTGAAAAAATACATAAATATACATGCATAAGATAAAGAAAACAAGAGCTTGTAACGTGGTTTGTGAGGTACATGTATTAAGGATCATTTTGCCTAATAAAAGATTAATCCTTTGTAGCATCCTTACTGCGGTCTGTACATTAGGAGTCATTCCAGTTGATAAATGGTTAATCTGTTATCCTTACTGAGGTGTGGTCTTTTTGAATTATTTATTTCATAAAACGTTAATCGTGTTTAAGCTCATGGTGCCTGCTATGCTGTTCCATGGATCCAAATGTCCACCTAAGTTGTTTGAGTTACACTTCAAAATGTTTGCATGCTAATTCCAGTAACTTGCCACCTGGCCAGGCCTCCTTCTGTAAAATGTTAGTCTCGATGGGATTAAGCAGTAAACACGGCTTCTCTCTCCTGTGTGTCAGATCCTGGATTGGTTTGTGCAGATCTGCCTGGCTCTGAAGCATGTTCATGACAGAAAAATCTTACACAGGGACATAAAATCTCAGGTAAAGCGAAGCACTTCAATGCACTGGGACGTGACGTGTGATATGTGCAGGTTTGCGTGGTATTTATTCACACTATAACCATTTTGGCTCAGAACATATTTCTGGCGAAAGATGGAACTGTGCAGCTTGGGGATTTTGGAATTGCCCGAGTTCTCAACAGGTAGGTCCCTCATACAAAATCCATAGCTTGCTTAACGAATACGGACAGTGATTCTGACATCTGCTCATTGATTAACACGGTGTTGATATTTAGCCACAGCACATATACTGTAACCCTTCAGATGGTTGTGTTTATGTTATAAACCTGAAGGATATCACTGCTGTTAGTAACTGATGGGGCTTTAAAACTGAGTGAATTGAGTGATAAAAACCTGTAACGTTTTACCTCATTAGGGACATTTTTTCAGTCCCCACAAGGATAACTCAATTGTAAAAGACAAATAAAATGCCAAAAGTAGCGATGCACCGATCCCACTTTTTCTGTCCCGATTCCAATACCGATACCTGCGCTGTGGGTATTGGCCGATACTGAGTACCTATCCGATACCAGTGTTTAATAAGCTGCTGCCTATTGCCTCACTGCGTGGAAGAGAATGTGATCATTCTTTCACATGTAAGGCAACATCAGACTTAACGGAAACCTTGTATACATGCATGTGATACATTTATCATGTGTGACTGTAAAGGCTGGTTTATAATTCTAAGTCGAATCGACGCCATAAGTACGACGTAGCCGTGGACCTACGCCATTGCCTGATGTGCACCTCCCCAGAAACATAACTACACGTTGAGGTGACGCAGACCGCATGAACTGTGATCGATAAGCTTGGTAGCGTTTGGTTTTTTTTTTTTAAGATTGAAGATAAAATACACCCATATATGTATATTTGCGATTGAACCTGAAGCATTAGTTGTCGCTAACATTAAATAACTAAACTTAAAGGTTTGAAATACTGCTTCGGTTGCATTTTCTCTCGCTTTTCCATAATTTGCGCTAAAGTTTGTTTTTGCGGACTTTCTCTGCTAGCATTACCAAATTCTGTGTACTTCGCACTATAGTGCGTCGTTTGATCAAATTGCTTGTGTTGATTCAGTAGTGTGCTGTCCCTTCCTCCTCTTCACACTTTAGCATAACAGACCTTACAGTCTGAAAAAAATACCGTAGCTTTGAGTTTTAGCGTAATGTTGCAATTATCGGGCAATTTTTACGAGTATTAGTGTGAGTGCAGTATCGGCCCGATACCCGATGCCGGTCTCAGTATCGGTGCATCCCTAGCCAAAAGTCTTGTGTTTTGATTGTGTTGATTACTTATGAATAAAGTTAGGGCTGGGTAGAGCATAATGTCATTGGTGTGGAGGGTGGGTTTAGGGTTTTGTTGATAGAAATGAATGGACGGTCCCCACAAAGATAGGAATACAAATGTGTGTGTGTGTGTACAACTTTTTCTCTCTAGCACAGTGGAATTGGCGAGGACATGCATAGGAACACCATACTACCTGTCCCCTGAGATCTGCGAGAACAAGCCCTACAATAACAAGAGGTAAGGCTGGAGCTTTCTACAGGGGGCTTGTGTCCTGTGGGGGTGCAAAAAAGCTGTCGATGTGACAGCTGCATAACTGATGGTAGCATCACCGATTTTTAAGAAATCACTGCAATTGTTAGTGTGCATTTAATGTTGGCCTTCCCTAAATCGCATTTAATGTTGGCCTTCCCTAAATCGCATTTAATGTTGGCCTTCCCTAAATCATTTTGAAATGCAAAGTTTCTGCTGTGGATTTTCTTGTCATTTTTTGTAGGTTCAAATATCAGTTTGAACTATTAACAAGAAATCCTCTAAAAAGAATATCTGTGTGTTTGGTCTTAAGTTTATTATAAAAATGCACACAGGCATTGTAACAGTCTCAGTAATATACAGCTAGCCCCCCTGGGAGCCCTTTTGCGCTGCTGATGGGACACAGTGCGGTAATGTGATGATGTAATCCCTATTATGGAGGCAGAAAGCCTGTATCGACTGTCTCCTCTTTCCTGTATAATTGAATTGCATCCCATTTGTTTCTTCCCCCTTTATTCGTTTATGTTTAGAACTATATCCATTCATCCAGCTAAATACTTTAATAAAGAATTACGAGTTACAGGTGGAACATTAGCTCAGTGGATGCTTGTTTTCTCCATATCAGTTACTACCAGCAGCTCCAGTTTCCTCCCATTTCCTCTAATTGGTATCACTAAATTGGCCATAGCGTGTGATTGTATGTGTGTGAGTGTGAGCATGTGTGTGCCAGCCGGGGGACTTGCATCCAGTCTAGGGTCTTACCCTTGTGGCCCCTGTAAGCTAGAAAGTGTGTGGATTACAGGTTACCGTGACAACGATTCAGTTGCTGGAACCACACGACCACCTAATGCCATCAGCTTCTGTGAAGTAGCTTCCAAACTCGGTCATACTGCTAAATAACCATCTGTGTTATTACTCCTGTCCTGTATGTATGGCTGAATATTTTTGTTGAAATGGCTCAGTGTTCGATCCCCAGACCTTTTCGTTTGACTCTTCTGTGTTCCTGCCTTTATTTGGGTCTTTGTGCCACCTGGGTTCTAGATGAAATGTCTGTCTGATGTAGGCCCTGATGTGGGAGAGGAGCTGCCTCACCCTACCTTTGGTTAGTGCTTACTGCCTGCTTTCTGTCTCTCCCAGTGACATCTGGGCTCTGGGCTGTGTGCTTTATGAGATGTGCACGCTAAAGCATGCTGTAAGTATGCCCTTTGTACGCTGTGTGTGTATGTGTGTGTTAAATGATGATGTCTTAAAGCCCCAACTGTCCTCTTTAAGGAACAACAGTGGCATGTATAGTATGACAGATATGAACAAAAACATAATGTCCTCTACAAAGGACAAAAATGCTGGATTATGGAGTGTGAAGGGATTTTTAAGTGCTGATGCCAGAACAGTGTGAGTCCCAGTGTGTATGAGGGTGATGGCTGGTCTGGAATGGTTCTCCATCGCTGTATGTGAGTCTAAAGTTACATATGGGTGAGTCGTGGGGGGGGGGGGGGGGGGGGGGGGGGGGGGGGGGGGGGGGGGGGGGGGGGGGGGGGGGGGGGGGGGGGGG
>JAODUD010010094.1:0-12477 GCA_026784285.1 Stomatorhinus walkeri
AATACTACTACTACTGTATATTTAAAAACCCGCGAAGTCGTGAATCCGCGATAAGTGAACCGCGAAGTAGCGAGGGAACACTGTACACGAAATAATTTTGCGACTACAAAGACTAGGGGCAAGCCTGCAGACAGGGTTGCATACAGGCTTGGCAGACAGCCAATCCCAAAAAATAATTTGTCCACCATGATGATGTCATGATCCACCTGTCAGAGCCTCCTGTGTGCCACGCCCCCTAATTACCTCATGTCTCTACCGTAATGGAATCCAGCTGTCATCAATTGTGATCATTGGTTTTTGGTTTCAGTCTTGTAGCCTTCAGTATTTAGTCCGTGTCTCTATATTGGTTGTCAGATCGGTCATTGTGGTGTTACGTGGCGTTTTCCCTCGTTTGTGCGCAATAAACCCCGTATTCCCCGAACCTGCCTGCCTTGTCGTCATGCCTGCTCCACGCCGCAAGCACCCAGGCACCGCTTCCTCCGCGAACGGTGACAGATGACAAATAAGGACCCATGTATGTGGATGAAAACTGAATGTCGAATTTAATGTGTCTTTAACCAGCATCAAATTAAAAAAATAAATGTCCCCCTCATCACTACAAATCATATGGAAAATATTGAAATGTGCAATTATACAGACTTTTATACGTGTGCATTTATGCAGAATGCTGTAGCGCCTGTAGTACCCTCTATGGGCAGTTCCTGACACCAACGTGCCATTCATCAGGAGGGCAATAGTGATCCCCTTAGCAGGGTATAAATACAGACAGAGTCTGGCAGAGCCCAGCTCCGCCTTCTTATGTTCAGGGCACACCCCCGCCTCCTTCAGCCTTCGTCTATTTTCTTCGTAATGTGCCAAAACATAGTGAAACATTCAAAGTGAACGGTTTAATAAAACATCAGTGTTGCACTAAAAATAATGTTTTTTTTTCTCAGCTTGAATGTCCATTTTCATTAGTACCTCTCACCACACATTCAGTTCTCGAGTGGATGAGATATTCTGACATGATGCCTCGATTTCTGTCCCGTGCTTTTGAATTTTAACTTATTTCACTTACTACAGCCAAAACTTCACCTACTGACTAGACGTATGTGAGAAGCAGTCCGTGAATGACAATTCCTTTTCACAGGGAAATATGAATAGATAAGCAAGAATATTACTTGCTGTGATAAGCCGTTTTGGTGCATTTTTTCATTTACATATTATGTTTTAAAAAATTCAAGTAGTAATTTCCCACGTGATATGTACAATATCAATGCCAAATTGAAGAATAACTTTTTGAGCAGATTTTTTAGTTTATTGAGTATTGCTTTCAATTAGTAACACAACATGCAGTTTTATCAGCTTTCACTTTCAACATCATTATATTATAAGCCAAGTTATTCTAAATGACAAGAATCAGAGTGGGCCAAGAATATCTCAAAAGAGTTGTTTCTCCGCCCCTTCCACAAGAAATGAGCCGCCTAGGACATCCCTAGCAAGCTTCCAATTATTCATTACGTTAATCGGCATGGATGGGCTGGCACTGCCCCAGTTATAATCTCTGAACTGAAGACTACATACAAGTCATGGACCTGTGCTGGATGCCTATCTGCAGAAATGAGTCACAGTGTGTCGGAAAGGGGCCGTGGCTGGGCACAGGGAGGAAACCAGGCAAAAGATGGGAAATAAGTATCATGGTGACAACTAACAAAAGTAATGGGGGCAGGGGATCACGGGGCATAGTGCCTTCAGGAGGGGAAAAGGCAGAAGACGAACACTCATTCATATCTGTGACTCATTACAAAGTACATAGGCTATATTTGACTAACAGAAAACAGGCCCAGACCCCGCACCCAGCTGGTGCTCATTCCTTAAACCGAAACCTGTTTTGTTTTCTTCAGTTTATTCCTGTGCCTATGCTAAAGGTTATTTCTTTTGCTTTCATTCCTCTACTGATTTTCCTAAACCCATCTCCATTCTCATCCCCAAGCAAAATACTCATTCCTGCCTCCCATCTCATTGCCATCTGGTTCTGTTTGACAACCTCCCTTCGCTAATAATAGTCACATAAGAACAGACATTTGCTGCCAAAACCTTGGTAACAAAAAGGGAAAATTAAAAGCACTTGTTATTTGATCTCATCTTCTTCAGTAATCAATAAGACTGAAACAGAATTTAAGCATGTTCCGTGCGATACTGTGATATAATATATCGACACTAATTTTAAACTGTGCAGCTAGACAACATGCAGGTACATTATAACAGTATTTATGACTAGTTTCTACTTCAGGGCTGAAAAAAAAATCACAGAATATTGAAGGCTAATTGCTGTCCAAATGATATGTATGAGTGCCCATAGAACACAGCTTTAGGATTTTCACACTAACACTGCTCCGTTTACTGTTATAACACTCTTAAGGAGAAGAAAAATGCTATTAATTAGAGAAAAGGAATTCAGAGAAGTACGCAAGCCTAACTGGGAAATTAATTTACCAATTTCACTTTCTTGGGCTTGACAGCTCTGTCTATTCGCTTTCACTTGCTTGTGGATCTACAGATCTTCCCACATCAAAGCTCTTTGCCCTCAAACAATCCTTTTGCATTAAACTCGCATACAAAAATAACTCTGCACACACGCACAGACTCTGACAGCGACTGAAGAGATGACAGCATGGGAGATGTGTGCCTCTGCACACCTTGTTCTCGCCTAACAGAACCAAAACCCAACCTGCTCCAGCCCGAAACACAGCTGTGCCCACTGTCTGCTGTTTACTGTCACAACCAAGAAGCATTATACGCCACTGCAGATCTGTAGCTGTATTCATTCTCCCGTCACTCTGGGAGCTCATTGAGATTTGAGCTGAAGTGGTGCTATTGTCAGAAAGGAGAGGTGCCTGGGTGGTGAGGCAAAGGCAGGCCACGCAGATACATTATTCCCGACTGAGGCCATCGAATCCCCTTTTTATCATAAAACACAAAATAATCTCCTCCTATAAAAGGATGACATTTTCTGCAATGATGTTTCATACGCAGCCCCACAGAATGTTAAACACATACCCTGAAATATAAAGGAGCTTTTCATTAACAGACGTCTATCTAGGCTCTCCTGAAATGGTCCGCAATGCTACTTGACAGTATTCCCATCAAGCTGCCCAACCCACCTACGATCTGAATTTAAACTCATCCCTTAATAAAAGAGTGGATCTCGGATAAATAAGAAGCAACGGCGGATATCACGGTACCTGTGTCCGAGGCACCTGTGGAAAAAGGTTAAGGGTGGTGGGTCTCTTGGGCCGATAAGTATCCATGGTAACGGGAGCTATTTCTTTTGCTGTGGGCTCCGTGGTGGGTAGTGCAGCTTCTTCGCCCTGAATCTCACCCACAGCATCGATCAGTTCCAAGTGAAGCATCTCCGCCTGCAGCTTGCTGGCCACGTTCCCATCGGCCTTCCCTGCGCCGCTATTGGACTCCCGTGTCATGTGACCCTGGGAAGATTGGATAGTGGTATTTCAGTCAGAGGACTAGCTGCAGTACCGACGACAGGGAGGAGGTGGGGGGCTGGCAGGCCAGCCAATTATAGCTGAGCTTGAGAACAGGCTGTAACCCTTTAAGTGCTGGTATTTCCTGCTGTGCTCAGTGTGGGTAGAGTATGACTATGCACGACATCACGGGCAAAAAAGGACGCGATTAGACTTAAATTGTACTGTCATTTGCACACTATTGCCTGTTTCATGTATCCAAATATTTGCAACAGTAACGTTGTTATAATCAATTTTTCCCTAATATTAGCTACCGGGAGGTGGGAATTAGTAATTGTATAGATTAACATCAGACCTTTTAAAAAGGGAAAATAATTAAATAAAATAGGGAGGTTCTCTGAAGCATACGAGAGTAGGATGTAAAGACTTTAAAGGTCATCAAATTTCTCTTCACACAAAGAAGATATCCCACATCTACCTATATCCAATGCATGTGAACTTAAATGCAAACTAAATTAAAATCCATTTATAATGCATACAAACACTCAAAACATTATACAGGTGCTGCACCAAAATATTGATACACTACTTATTAATAAGTACATTAAAAGGATCATCCTGATTTAAAGCTAGATAAACTTTTTAAAGCCTGCATCACCCAGCATCCTGGCACAGCCCTGCTTCATGTAGATATTACACTGAAAATCACAGGTATCACTTTGCATAAAGAATCAACCTGCAGGTTGAGCTTCCAGCAAACTGCCCTGACACTCAACATGCTCCCATTCATGTTGATGTGGCCTGTGCAAATGCAAAGGATAGTCTGGTTATGTTGAACATCCATGCTTTTTAAGATTACTAAAGAGCAGTAAATAAAAATGAGCTGTTACGCTCCGTATTGATCTGTAGTCTGAGTGTTCGTGGGAGTTTGTGTGTAGTAACACAAAGTAAAATGATAATTGACTGGCTTGTTTCAAACCATAGCGATTCATTATTTCTCACTTGCTCCTCAAGTCAGCGCAGGTACTGGTACAGGAGTACAAACGAACAAATGAGTAACTACGTGAGGTGATGTTTACTGGGGAGGCGATATTAACAATACTAATGGCGATTAATGACAGAGAAGCTAATCAGGAACTTCACAAAGCTTGGTGACCTTTCCATGCAACACTGAAGCACGGCATCTGAAGCTCTGACTGCTCACTGTGCATTGTTTTCTGTGACATCAAATGACAGCAAAAAAGGAGTTATCTGTAAGCAGGCTGCAGCCATCTTTATCTGATTAGTGCAGATTAAGCAGGCTAAATAGATTTTAAGTCAGCATGCTAAATTCTAATCCTATAAAACCACTACATGTAAGCATTTTTATTAAAAATAAACTCATAACTAAACAAAAATTTTATTCACCCCTTTGCCTTACATTTTATTTATTACAAAACAATGTACCTTATGAATGAATTATGCTTGATGGCTTGACCCTTGAGTACTCTTACCCTACTAAATACTGCGTACCCTTAAGTGTAAAGTTTTGGAGATAAAGTTTATTAATCCTCAGTGGAAATTAAGAAAAAATGGATAATTAATGAGGGGAAATTAATAAAAAAATTAAACAAATCTTTGAATCTTAAAATAACTGTATCAGAAATATACAGCACAATTTATACGTTACAAGCAGTGAATTAATGTCAGGGATAAAATCTAATAAGGAAACGAATCTGAATGTCGTTTTGGGAGTTGGCCATGTGGGATGTTCCTCATGTGTTCCAGTGCACGAGGCTCCTTTAAGAACTTCTCCTTTGTTGCTTGGCGACCGCTCAGAGATGACATGGTTCTGAGACACTGCCAGAGGATTTCTAAGCCGGCATTGGTGTACATCCTGTTTCATTTTCCCTGCTGTGTCATATGTTGTGCATCTCAAAATCTTAGAAAAATGCACATTAACACCAAACATAAAGCAATAATGAATATTAATACAATTCTTGCAAATATATTGAATAATTTAAATACACTTGCACAATTCTTACAGGAATTACAGGAGTATTTGGACCCGGAGAACTGCCAAATACTTCTACTGTCAAATCCCTTTGTTCAACATGCACAGATTACAGTTCATGTACAGTAATTTTTTGTCATTTCCGCACATCTAGAATAAACCCAGTAGATCACTTCCAAGACTTAAAGGCAGCTCTACATAACAGCTTAACAGTTTGCCTGTAAAACGTCATTGCCCAAGATCAAAACAAATAAGTGGCCCCAACCTTCTTAATTCTCCATTCCATTTGCCATTAACCCTCACTGATCACCAGAAACCAGGGGGAGGTTTGAAATGCGCCGTGTGTGTCATTAACGGGGAACACCAGTGTTCTCCTTTCAGCCATCCTCATTCTACACTGAAAAGGGGGGTAGCATCTATGTCTCTGTACATGCCCAGTGACTTCCCAGGAAGGGATTACCTCATCTCTGAGCTCACCACTGGGAAAAAGCACTGCCTAACCTCGTAAATTAGGACAGTAAATCGTGAGCTCTAGTGTGGTGTTCATTTGGCTGGACAATGTGGTGGGCTTCCGTGGAGTGGCTGAGGTATACCTACAACTCTGATGGAAGCCATGGGAAGTGTCCATGGAGCATTATAATGTATCTGACATGCATTATAGTGATGGGGGTTGAAACATGCTATGTGAAATCAATAAGTGGGCCTTACAAAGAAAAGACACATAGGATGAATTAGGAACATGAATGCAGACAAAAGGTAGCTACGGTTCAACATGTTTATTTGAAAATGCTGAACAAGTGGTTCAGTTATCTATAATGGAGATGACTGCCATATATAGCTCATGTAATGAGAAAATTAAATAAACTTTCTATTTTGGAAAACACCACTTGCATTACTGAGGATGTCTGGGAAGCTAAAGCCTCTTATTCATGAAATTATCTGTTAGCGGTTCAGAGATACTAATGAACCAACCATAGGGCAAGGAATCCCATTTCCATGGTAACTAAATCTTTCCTGAAAGTGCACTATATGAGTGAATCACAGAGCATGCTTCTGATACTGATACATACAGACAGAAGTCATTGTAACTGTGTGGTTAGAACTTAATCCCCCACCAGCTGGTGCTGACTGGATTAACTCATTACAAGTGGAATTTAGTACACATTTAAGGCAAATTAAGCACAAAAGTGAATTTCAATTTGCAGTTAGTCAAAATGATGTCAATACAATGTCTTGAGACCAGTACAGATTTGGGTATGGACAGTAGGGACGATATTGTGGTATTACCCTTAATCTTTAGGGGTCAAGGGGGTTGGGACAGATTTTGTCCCTACCAATACTGAAACATACCAAACCTCGAAAACAAACCTAAAACACTTGAAACTGCTTGTCCTGTCAGCTTCTAGATTAGATTCTGATTAATTATCAATTTGGTCCATGCAAAAACATTGAAAAAACTCTTGAATTTCTAATTAACAAGGTGCTGTCCATTTGATATTTGGTCTATGATAAATTATGATACATGAATTGATACATGATACACGAAACAGGATATTAATAAACATGAAGTAATACACAGCGTGAAGCGTAAAGAACTTCACAGTTAAATTAAATCTGAGGATTCTGTCAGCAATCATTTACTTAACTCATGTGCTTTTAGTTAAAAAATCAATTTACAGAATCAATCCTTCCAACATTAATGCATTAATGTGACTAATATGTCCTTTTTCATTCCATGCAGGGGTGAAAGATGAACACGGATTTGCTGATTTTGAAAGAATAGCGAACAGCAATGATTTTTTTTTCATAAATTATTTATAGAACCTAGCCATTGTTCTTTGGAGTTATACTTGACCTGATTGCTGATGTATTAATTCACTATAGTTGCACAGCAGCGATAAGGATGAGAAAAGCCCTACCATTTTAAATTTCCTTTTGCCTCAATACACAGGAATTTGCTTTTAAGCTGCTGTTTGTTATTTCTGTCTGAACTGTAATAAACTTCACCTATTACACCAAAGCAAAAAGGGTTCCCAGTGATTCCAGCATTATGCCAGTGGGTCCTAGGAGTGGGACGTGATGTATTTTTAGGAACTGAATTGATCCAGTAAATATTATCCGAATATGCAAGTTCTGCCTTGTCTACACTATATGCACTGGCTGAGAATACATGCACCTTAAGAGAACAGAGTATAAATATACAAATTCAGTATGAAGCGTGTTTTACGTTTATTAATTATTAAGAGCATGATGGAATACAACCAGTAGAAAACAAATATGCAGTAAAAAACATTTTCAGTGCACTGTGCCAGTGCAGTTTTCCCATAATTCACTGCATGTCTCATGAATGCTGGAGTAGTAATAGTTGTTTCTTTGGAAAACACAAGTCATCTCTTTCACACATGTAAACAGAATTGAGTACTATTATAAGAGGACTGTTATTTGCCATTAGTCATTAACATGATAAAGATAATCACACATGGCACTGGATGTACACAACTTGCTAACTGTGTTATTTACTATTTATTGTCCAAAAAATGATCGTGAGGCGATGCAGCACTAGACTAGATAAAGGTGCAGCAACTAAGAAAAAAATGAAGCCCACTTTAGACCATTGTTTGATATATTCTTTTATATAAACCCACCTCTGCCTGATAGAAAATGTCTAGTTTTAATAATAATAATAAAAGCAGGGGAAATATCCGGGTGAATGTCATGGCACATTTGAAATATAAAACTGGGAACAGGAAGAATTATTTTAAATATTTTCTGAAAGGACTGACCCCTCACCTTTATGTCCAGGCTATTGCAGTTAAGGCTCATGCCACACTCATCAGCAATCTCAGTGATTTCAGATAGGTCTTCATCCTCAAACTCATCCAGACTGATGTCATGGGTCAGCCTGGAAGGGAGTAAAACCAGTGGTCATGTTTCTGAGAGTGTCAAAAGGTTCAGGAGCATTTCAGACTGTGTTTTACTTTCATACAGTGTATGAAATACATAGTGTATATACTGTAAAAAGAGCACACACGTCTGTTAAAATGGCAGGTTTTTGTGATGCAAAAAAATGAGACCATGATAAATTGTTTAAAAACTTTTCCCACCTTTACTTAACCTATAACCTGTACAATTCAATTGAAAAAACAAACAAATCTGTTAGATGGAAAACGTAAAAAATATAAAACATACAAACATACATACAATTGTTGCATAAGTGTACACACCCTTAAACTAATACTTCGTTGAAGCATCTTTTGATTTAATTACAGCATTCAGGCTTTTGGGGTGCTGGCATCAATTAAAGTGACTCTGAATAACTCCAAATATTCGGCTGCCCTAGCAGGATTTTACTGACATTTACTCAGTTGCATCCTACAGCAAAAGCCATAGAGCTTACAAAGCATTAAAAGGGATCTCATTGTTGAATGGTATCACTCAGGAGAAGGGTACAAAAAACTCCACAGCATTAGATATACCATGGAACACTGAAGACAGTCATCCAGAAGTGGAGAAAATATGGGACAACAATGACGTTACTAAAGAACTGGACGTCCCTCCAAAATTGATGAAATGACAAGATGGAAAACTGGTCAGGGAAGCTGTCAAGAAGCCTACAGCAACACTGAAAGAGCTGCAGAAATTTCTGACAAGTACCAATGTAACATGTGACAACAATCTCCCGACCATTTGTCTGAACTATGAGGGAGGGTCGCAAAACGGAAACCGTTTGTGACAAAGAAAAGCATTCAGACCCAGCTAAATTTAGTAAAAATAGAATTCTCCCAAAATAAGATAAGTCTCAGATACTGCAGCAAAATTCAACTCTCCCAAAACCTGTGGGAAAATGTGTTATGGTCTGATGAAAACGGTGAACTTTCTGGTTGAACTTTGTGGACACAATTTCAAAAGGTATGTTTGGTGCAAAAACAGCCCTGGGGAACACCAAGGACCACCACAGCCACGGTGAAGCAGGATGGGGGCAGCATCATGCTTTGGGGTTGTTTTCCTCCAGCTGGAACTGGGGTTTTAGTCATAAGACCCCAAATGTTCATCCAAATCAAAAAAAGAATGGCTTCACCAGAAGAAAATTAAAGTTTTGGACTGGCCCAGTCAGAGGTCAGACCTAAATCCATTTGAAAATCTTTGGGGTGACCTGAACAGGGCTGTGCACGAGAGATGCCCTCGCAATCTGACAGATTTGGAGCACTTCTGCAAGGAAGAGTGGGCAAATACTGCCAAGTCAAGATGTGGCATGCTGATAGACTCCTATCCAAAAAGACTGAATGCTGGAATTAATTCAAAGGGTTAGTTTAAGGATGTGCACACTTAAACAACCAGCTTATTGTATGCTTTTTATTTTCACCCTAATAGATTTTGTTTTTCAATTTAATTGAAGAGATTATAGGTCAAGTAAAGGTGGGAAAAGCTTTGAAATTATTTATCGTGGCCTCGTGACATCACAAAAACCTGGCATTTTAACAGACATGTGCAGGCTTTTTATATTTACTGTAAATGCGGAGAAGTGCCTGAGTGAGAACACACAACAGATTCAGTCTCTCAAAGCAGCATTTATACCAATATTGGAATTACGTTACAATTTCACTCTTAAGCACATTCTCAGAGATGCTGCTTAAAGCTGTAATTATTTTCCTGCTGAAGTGGAACCAATGCAGCGTAAAGTATTTCAGCGCATTAAAGTGCGTAAAGTATTTCAGTGCATTAAAGTGCGTAAAGTATTTCAGTGCATTAAAGTGCGTAAAGTATTTCAGTGCATCCACATTTATAAACGTATTGTTTCTGGCTACATGATCACATTTACGATTGTGCCAATTATAACACAAAAGCTGCTAATATGTGTCGTACATGGAGAAAAGTATCAGGAATAGACAAACCTGGAAGAGTATGTGTGTGCGGAGTGGGGCAAAACTCCACCCATATTTAATCTTTGAATTAAAAATTTTAATTAAATATTTGAAGCACACCATGTCTCTTTATGTTTCCTCAGTGCTTTTCTCAAGGATACAAATGAACCTGTAACCAGCAGCAAATAGCATAGACTAATTTCATCCCTACCTAATCCCTAGTTACTATTACTCGAATTTGTACTTGCAGATTTTCCATCACAAAAGTATTCCTAGTCAAAGTCACCATTGATCACAGCTGCCATTTACTCCTGGCTCATCAGATCGATAGAAACATGTAAAACAGAGTACAGAGCAATTTTCAAGTGCACATCTGAGATAAACATTAATTGTGAGAAGTTTCATTACAATCACTGTCAATTCACATTAACTGCCACATGGAAAGAGAGCTACGTAAAAAGTAATGTCTTTCTTCATTTAAACGGCCTAAGAGAAATATATACTTTGAGAAAAGAAAACAATCTGAGGCTTGAGCATAGAAAAGCCACGGAGTGCAACACATAATACACTTTCCATGCTGATTAATATTATTGGGCGTTACAACTTTAAAACTATGAAACATTATGACACATATAACATACAATGAACCTAAAATTAAAGATGACTGAAATTAAGCAGATACTGCTGACAAAGCTGAGTATCCAGTTCCTGTCAGTTTATTCACCAAAAAAACTATTTTTCTTTTAAATGCTTATTATCAGCTTAGATTGCTCCATGAACTGATATAGCTTTAGCAAAAATATCTTCTTCCTGCCTGTAATGCTAGACAAAAGTCACTATTCGGGGTTTGGCTGAGCTGCCACATCCCTTGTGTTATTAGTGAAAAAGTGAAAGGAAATGGCTTTTTAGGTCACTTGAGCTGGGATCACTGGGTGGAACGGCCAGGACTTGCAAGTGGTAGCCAGAAACATTAGGAAAGCTTTGAGGGGACCAGAACATTCTGACTTCCTGGGTTAGTAACCAAGAAAGCTTTAATGTCATCATACTTCCATATTATGAAATTTTGTTGACATCTCTTCCTAGTGTATACCATAACAGGCGGATTTCCTGAATGCTAAGGAGAAGCCTGAGACGTCCTTCAACTGTGTGCAGTAGTCAACTGACCAGAGGACACTGGGCAAGGCTTATAAAAACACGAACACTAGTCTAATAACTGGACGGTAGCTTTACAGTGGTATCCGAGGAACCCTGAAGTTGGAAGATTTATATGACGTACTGCTGTTACCCCACAACAGGAAATCTTAAGGCAGCAATAGAATTACAGAATGTGTTTGGGTTACACTCTATGGAAGGTGAAACCCATGATTTAATCTATTAATTAATTAACTAAATCAATTAACCAATCAATAAATTCCTGAGGTTTTTAACGCTCAGAGACACACAGAAATTCAGCGGTACTGCTCCACAGAACCAGAAAAGACATTCCTTCCATCCCTCTTTCAACTGTTCATTCGAGTGAGGGCCCAGGGGTCCTTAAAGGCAGAGGGACACCCTGGACACGACGCCAATCCATTGCAAGGCACATACGCACACATACGGTACTCACACCGTTATACAATATAATGAATATGGAGAGATCATTTAGCCTTTAACTGCATGTTTATGGACTATGGGAGTAAAGTGGAGTACTCAGGAGAACCCTATAGCTCATGGGGAGGACCACTTAGTGGAAGCCAAGGGAAGGGTGAAAGCAGATGACATTTGACCCTGTTAATGTGATACATTTCTACTGTTACGTCATGGAAAATGATGGTTATAGTGCAAAAGAAAATAAATAAAATACAGTTCATATACAAAGGAATACAAGTAACCACCTAATTGATGGGGAAAGATTCTGCAAACTGGTATGTATGTGGAATGTGCATTAATTCAGTAAGTGTAATTTCACAACCAGAACTCAGAGCATTCAGGTAAAAACACATGTATTAACTTTCACATTTGCAGTTAATCTATCCTATATGTCTAGAAATTGTAGAGAACATTCTTATGTGACAATTTTCCACAATACTGAAGTTATAGCTAATTAAGATTCAAGATTCAAGATTCTTTATTTGTCACGTGCAAGTTATACAGGTACAACAAGCAGTGAAATGTATCCTGA
>JAODUD010010095.1:0-31474 GCA_026784285.1 Stomatorhinus walkeri
GACAAAGCATTAGCAGTTAACCATTGATGGTTTGGACATTAACGGCAGGTTTCAAAGTGGCCCTTGCAGAGAAGAGGACAACTGTTTCAATTAAAACTCTCTGACCTGTTGATCTTAAATTATCTTAAATTGATCTTGAATTCCCTCCTGGACCATAAAGTCACCAGCTCAGGTATGCTATATATGCCTTTTGCAAATAAATAAAATAAAAGAAGGCAAGTAACAAACAACAAAAAAACACAACAAAAATCAAAACCGCACATTTCCCAAAGCATTTCCTCAGCTAGCGCTGGTTTCATTGTACAGAGGAGCCATAAATTGTTACCAACATGATACATCGCAGTTAGCCAAGTAATATTTAACTTTCTCAAGACAGCAGCGCTAAATAAAAAGCAAAGAAAATACTATAAAACCCCCAAAATACACGCAACTGCCATCAATTAGGCGAAGTCTTTGTGCCAGTGCCGTGTAAGTAGGTGGCTGCTGGACAATCGCAGGCTGGAAACAGCTGCCAGTCAGGGCTTGCAGACCTCCCCGACAAGCACTCCGCCTGCCATCTAAAGCACAAGGCTGGACAGGGCCGGAGAGTAAGCCCTGAGCTCCGTAGAGAGACTTGTGTCTGCTGGCTATTAAGTGACCCCAGCCTGTGAGAGCCACTCTGCCAAGGCCCCGGAGCTCCAGCGATAACCCTCGCTGCACCTCACTCGGCGCCACCTCCCTGAGGCATCCACTCTATTCATCCTTTTCATTAAATAGACTGACTGATGGGATTACATCCGCCAGGTCGAATCCATCCATCCACGGTCTAACCGCTTACAGTTGCAGGAGGGTCCGGATCCTATCCCAGGTAGTACAGGGTACAAGGCAGGGGCACCCCCAGGGTGGAACGCCAGTCTGTTGCAGGGTAGCGGGATCGATCATGCAAGGCTTCCAATACGGGATCGATCGCATTCCATATTGGTTCGAAACGGGACACAGAATTCTGTTTTGCATTACAGAACGTTCCTGTATTAAATGGGGATGGGAGGCAGCTCTAATTGTGGACGGGAACCTGCATAACTTAGAGAGAGTATGCAAACTCCACACAAGCATGCAAAAAAGGCAGGATTTGAACCCACGACCCCGAAAGTGTGAGGTGAGACAGTCACCATTTCACGCAACCAGCTGAAATTCACAGACAACATAAGCGTTGCGGGCTAATCTTGCACTCATTTATTTGTTTTTATTCATAGGCCTCAGTGCTCAGACTTGAACCTTTTCATTTTCTGTCTACTGAAAACCCACTTTAAAAATGTCAAACAGACAACCACACAGACTCACAGACACACACAAACCGGAAGATTGACATCAGCTTGAATTTTCCTCTACAAAGCACTCCTTGTTAACCAGGCCTATGGCAGCAAGTTCTACAACAGTCCATTCTATTCTCCCACCAGCTTAAAAAAATATGCATGCATAGAACAGACCTAGCAGTTTCAACAAATGACCATTTTTTCCCCTCACCTGTTCAATTCAGAGAACTAATCTGTTCGACTGATACTGAAAATGACGCAATGACAGCAAGACACGATGGGTTGGACCGTCTTTGCTCCCAAACTGTTTTGTTTCAGGGATTAATATCAGTTCCAGGGAGAATCAGTTTAACCTCTGGCCAAATATTAACAAAACGGCTCCGAAATGGTACAACAACGTTCTTACAACGTTCAAGTATTGATTATACTGATGATATGCTGCAGGACGAACACAGAGTCTTTGAGTGCCACACCTGAAGTTGGCTTAATCTCGGCCTGAAATCTCAGTCCACGTGCACGTCGCACGGAGCGTGTGCTATGCCGTCGCACCTGTAACACCAGCCGTGACAGCGAGTGATCATTGTCTGAAAGTTACACTGATACAAGCCAGAGCGCTACAAGCATGACTCACATTTCGCAAACGTGTACGTGACCAGAAATAAAGGGGACCTGAAGTTACGTTCCTCATTATCTAACATTCTGGAGTAACTGCACAGTGATATACACTCCAGGAACATGAAGGCATTATCTCCAGAGTCATAGAAAATAGACATCTACCCATTTCTGGAGTTAACCTCAGCTGACTTGTGCCCAATGAGAGGGAAAGATCAAATTTAATTTCATCTTAATTTCATTAGTCTGTCAACTGCATTTTTGCTTTCAGTCATTTTGGCCCGCAGCTTCGGATCACAGCGAGGCTAACAGGAGATTTTCTTCCATGCTGCTTACAGAAGATAATCCTCAGTTGTGTCCTAATTCCAAGTGGAACAATAAAGCCTTTAAGTCAAAGTTTGTAACATTTGCATAAAAGCCCTAATTCAAGCAAATTCATTCTTGGCTATGGCAAGTTCCTACCTTGAAAACGTTAAATTTATTGAATGTAGGTAAGTCTTCATATAAGACAATCAATCATGGGCTGAAAATATATGGCCTCTATGTGAACGGCACTGGCACTGAAGCCACGGATTTATCTCTTTACAAGATTTATTTGTAAAGCAGTCAGATGCGTTAAAGTTCAATGGTGGATGAAATGCCAGAGGTTCAATGCAACAGCTGGAGCTGGAGCTGTTGGGTATACGAGCGATGCCCACACAGATCGGCTCACATTCCAGGGGAATAAGCAGTGATCGTGACCGAGGGACATGGAAGTGGGGTGTAGTCACTCTGGCTGTTGGAGGAGCAGTGTGTAGGACCAAGAGGCTCCTATAAGGATCTACATCCAGAGGGTCCACTGACACCTGCCAAGTGCCGGAATGTCTGTCGCCATGCCGACGAGGGGAACATCCCTTCACCTATAGTTTGCTCGATCAGTCTTGGCACAGGAAAGCGTGCCGCCTTTATTGTTCACACGTGTCTCATGGATTTTCCCCAACAGAGCCAAGGTCTGAATGCTTAAAATGATATCAAACATTCTCAAGTGATGATATTACATACAGTCTCCCCCAACAGCCAAGATTATGCACATTTTGATGGTGGCCAACTAACATCAGCATATTGGGTCCTCAGAAGCCATTTCTTGGCGAGTCTCTTCTAAGCTCTTCAGGAATGTGAAAGCCCCAAGAATGATTTTCTGGATAATTACACTCATTTTGTCTACAAAACAGATGTCAAGGCCCCTTCAATTACAAACAATTCTTTGTGTTTTAAAGTCCGGGAACTTTCCTTTCATGCCATTTGAGAGTGGCATTTCTGAGGTCTTGGGCTGTATAATGTCATTGTGAACGAGAAGTGTGCATCATGAACCGTGATTTGCATTTCAGAGCTATGTGACAGTCTAGCCCGACTTGACTCACTGCTTTTAAAACACGTCCCCGACCACCCAATACCAGTGAGTAGCACTCACAAGGTGCAATCGACTTACAAACAAGACGCAGCAGGTATATTTAACATACTTTCCCCATCTTACATTATTTTGTGAAACACCTCAATCATTTAATACACTGTCCTTACTTTCATTTTTATTCTTGTAAAAGTGTACAGGACTAAACGCACCAGTTTAGGTTACCTCAATGCTGCGCCTCTTGTAATGGGAAAAAACTCATAAGAATTCTATTTTACTCCTCCTGCCTCCTTTGATGTCTGCGAGTCATGTGTTTGTGTCTCCCTGATGGTGAATACCTCCCCAAACTTAAGGAAATGACTGTATCTGTAAACTCAACACTGAGGCACCTATTTAAACGACTTACTGGAAAGAAGGCCAGCCGTATGTGGAGAAAACATCGCCTTGCCACAAAAAACACACACCTCCCCGCACTGCCATATGTACACTCTGGCAATGGGTTTTATTTAAGGCTGTAAAAGGGATAAATACATCGGGAGAAACAAATAGGTCCTGTTTTGCGAGCGAAACAGCCGAAAGAGGACACAGATGCTGGAATTCATTGAGGGCGGACTGAGAGCAGGGAACAGAGGGCTGGGAAAGCAGATAGGGTGGGTATTCAGCTCTATCCGAGAGAAAAGCTCAGATTTATACGTTTAGGAAAGGTGCTGCGCTGAGATGAAAACATGCAGCGGAATATGACGGCGTAAAATGTCAAATTACGATGTGCCGACTGCATTATAGAGCTTACGTCTTTTTGGACAGCTAATCACACATCTGTAAAATACACAATATAATTACTATTGAATGCTGAATAGCCAAACTGCAAGAAAAACAAGCAAGTCTGAGAAAAATAAAACGCAAAGCAGTGGGATGAGAGGCACAGTGAGGATGCCTGCTCTTCTGGCGAGGCGGTCGGCCGGCGTGACTGGAATGGGAAGGTGAGGTTTGTGTGGAAGTTTCCGGAGTGCCTCGCTGAAGTCCTACAGCTGTTTCCCCATAAGAGGGCCTCAAGGTCAGCCTCAACGGGCGGTTGCAGCGAACACCCAAGAAACTGGCCGTACGGAACAGTCGGTCGCCTACGTGGGGAATAAATCGATAAATAAACGTGCCGCACACACAATCACACACAGTAGCCTGCTGCTGACAGCTGTTTCTTCGCGATGAGCCATCTTAACATCTGTCATTTTAAAAAAAGGACCGGCTACGCTGCCGAATTTACAAGAGAACTTGTGTTTATACTGGAACATGCTCAGTGGTGGTTTTTCTAAGACCTTTTCATTTTGCAAATTGAAAAAGGAAATAATGTTTGACTCGCTTAAGTGCCTCCATATAATGCAAGTAATTTGTGCACAATTTCAAAAAGTATTAAAATAATGGTTCCAGAGCAAGACGTAAAAAGCCAAAATGAACCACCAATGAAAACAAAGAGGGAAGAGCCGTTTAGCCAAGCTGTTCCTTTCAAAGGCTACGTTCACACTGCAGGCCTTAATGCTCAGATCTGATTTTCTGCTCAGATCAGATTTTTTGTTTGCCTGTTCACATTACTCTTTTTAATGTGGGCAGTAACGGATTTCAATGTGAACGGTTCACTATAGTGAACTGGCCCGCGTGCGCGCAAAACAACAAAGACGCCATAACGCGCATACGCAAAAACAAAGGCGTCACTTTATTGATTCGAAAACTACCCGGTTACGGTATGAGCCTTCCAGTTTTGCCTCAACAGATTTATCTCCCTAAATACGTATTAAATCCAGCACCTCACTCTCCCTCCACTGGCCGACTTCTGTGCTCTCCTCCATGTTTGGCACTCTGACGGAGACATTTGGTGACTTCCGCATGTGCAGAACTGTGACGAATGTCGATCGAGAGTGACGTAAAATTCGCGTGAATTCCGCATTGCAAAAAAATCAGACCTGAATCCGATTTATGACCAAGTGGCCCAAATCGGAATTGAAAAAAATCGGATTCCATGTGACTTGTGCTGTTCACACTGGCATGAAAAAATGAGATCTGAGTCACATATGAGCAAAAAGTCAGATTTGGGCCACATTTGTCCTGCAGTGTGAACGTAGCCAAAGGGTCCTGAGAGGTCAGATATCAGACAGGGCCTGTCAGAGTCCCTCTACTGCCTGGAGGAATGAGGTAACAGCCCCAATGCACTGGATAGGCTCCAGCTGGGGGGGGGACATTAGCTGTTGTGATGGCTACAGGCAGCTCCACACTGCTTTCCACATCACCCCACAAAATCCATGCCTGATCTCACCTCTCCGTAAAAGGCAGACTCAGGCTGCTTTGACTGTATTATGCAGACGACCCTTCCAAACACCAGTCTGCACGATGGCAACCAGTTTCCAGATAAAGATTTAACCGCAGGTATAAAATCTCTCTCTCCATGTAGACGCATCTCCTTGGGTCTGACCATCATGTCTTCTCAGAGAAAATGAGACCTTGTATATTCAAGGCCATAATTACGCAGGCATCCAATTTTGTCCCTAAATGGAGAGCTCTAACCATAAGGAGCGAAACTTTAATAGGGGATCCCATTTTATTCCTAGAGTAATTACACCACTAATGTGGTTTGGAAGCATTTGATATTCTGGGAGACGGTAGTTAGGAAGGTGATTTAATTGAGGATCTCCGGCTTTGCTGACAGGTCGGAAGATCTACTATTCAGGACGACCCACAGCGCTCCAGACGTCTGGGGAATCGCTGAGGGATTGCACACAAGCTACAAAGTTGCTGGTTTTAAACTCAGCTCACATGAGATTTCCAGCCAGTTTAATTGCTTACATACAATTTATATCTGCAATGCACGCTAGACCTCAGAAGTCAGACCACACTTCAGCTACATAGGCCCTCCTGTCCTGTAACGGTCCCCGATAAAGTTTAGTCCAAGTCTTCCTCTCCTTTTCCATTTCCACAGCCCACGTCGAAAACCAAAGCCCGTCCACCCGACGTGGGCCAGATGTGCGTTCCGGTAACGCAGAACCACGAAGGGTCCACAGACACACCTAGATGAATGTTAAACACAGCTAGTTCCACTCTGTAGACTCAGCATGGGGTGTATTCGACGAAGGCAACAAGAGTGCAGAAGACGGATACTGTGAGAACATTGTGGCGACCCAGCAGGACCACTGACACCAGCACGTGACGTTTCATCTCTCCATTGAGAGGCAACTTAACTTAATGATATACATCCCGAATGGTTCCTGACAACCACCGACCAAAATGAAAAGACATGGAGGAGAGACCTAAATCTGCCAGCTTAACCATCTTGCTAAAGATATAATCACATAGGGATGGGCACAGGGGGTGGCACAGGGGGTGGCACAGCTCAGTTTACATACCCAGTCACCATGCTATTGATCTACTTTTTGTGAATTACAGCTTGTTAGTGAAAACCAAAGGAAAGACAAAATTCTCAAGCAGCTTGATTTTTTTCCTCATCCATCCAGCTGCCAACCCCCAATCCTGGACAGGGGTTTGGGGGGAGGGCTTAGAGAAGCATTCCCCAGTTACAGTTCTGGGGGGGGGGCCGTCTGCAATGCAGTTTGCAGAATCCCCTGCTCAAATACACTTACTAAACCTGGGAATTGGCTAGTGAGCTGAATAAGGTGTGTGTGTGTGTGTGTGTGTGTATTCATTCATTTCTTTTTTTTCTCCCTGGCCTAAGACCAAGACGCATTTCCCTACGCAGATCCTATACCAGTAGATCCTACATCATCTTGTCTGGTCACTGGCTGTTCATGAACATCACTGTGCCAGTGTCGGTCGAAGCCACAGGGAAGCATCCCAACCAGCACCCACCCCTGCCAAACTTCACTGCACGATTTCACTTTGTCTAGGTGGTGCACACTGTGGGGTGGGGGTGGGGGGGGGGTGTTGGCAGCGGTCTCCCCTTCAAATCTGCAATGCGGAATATTAAAATATCAGTGCGTGTTTATGGATGTCTTTTACTGCAGTCCTAACATAACTCAGATACTGATTATAACCACTGAATCGCGCTTCCACGGAGGACTCCATTTCATCGACAACCGAGGTCTTCAGAAAATGTAGCGTGCTGCTACAGCGCAAGGACAGCGACATGCTGGTTAGATGTGCGGGTAGGGGGGGTTCTGGGGGAGGTTAATACAACATTAAAGATATCCTCATTAGAGCCCCCGTGGACTCGGGTCCAGCTTCAACACCCAGGAATTCCAGGCCTTTCTCACGCTTGACCGGGTGACATGAAGCAGCAGCTTCTGTCAAAAGTCCAGCCAGTCGAGCGTACTGGGCCCAGGCACACTGGAGTGAAGTGGGACTGCAAGGGCTGCTGGGGGATTGTGGGCGGGGGAGGGATTGCTGCATAACATGGATCTGATTTTATTATCTGTTCCCATTTTCCCTTGACCTCCCCCAGCCTGGCATGCCAGAACGAGCTGTACAGATCCCCAATGCAAAGTCTGTGGATAACTGCAGAACCCCCCCCCCCCTTCCCCCCCATTTCCAATTTTCCATCAATCATTGCGTTCTCAAACCCAAAAGGCCAGAAAAAATATAGCCTTCTACTCTGCTTTTATAAATTAAAATAAAACAGACAAACAAACAAACAAACAAAGGAATATGCCTCCTTTCAATTGTCAAACTGAACCAGGACACAGGGTGGATATTAGAAGAATGGAAGAATGTGTGAAAATTTACTTTCTCAATTTAAAAATATAATTCTATTTATAAATATTAAAGCATAAATGTGTTAATGAAAGGTGAAGAAAAGGTGAAGAAAAGTGGTTAATAGACCGCAAAGGTGTTAATATAGAGAATATACCATATACGAGTTTTCCAATATACCTTTTGTCCTACATAACCAATATTCACCCTACTGTATGTTTACATCACAATACAAAGTGACTGTCAATGAGAAAATGTAATCCATCATCAGCAAAAGCTGACATAACTGTATTTAAAGTCATACAAGTGGTGAGAAACTATACCAGAAACCTCCAGAGATAGAGACTCCCTTCAATTATACCATGTGGGCACCACATTCCAAGAGTGGTTAAACAATGTATCAGACAGACCTAAGGTTGCTTAGCGCTACACTATTTATGGATGTTTGGCTTTAGAACGTTTTGCAGAAAATACTGTAAAAGCCCAATAACTACTGCTCCGACAAGTAATTTCTCAGTGGGACCAATCCGGTGCGTTGTGGTTTTGCAGAAAACATGAAACTGTAAATATTTCTGCATTGCATCAGTCCCTATTCATTCACTTTTTCACACTGTATCACCACCACAGTCAGCAATCGGGTCCCAGTTCCCAACTGTGATAGAAAAAATAAACACGGCCTCGTTCTTCACTTCACTTGCCGTGACAGCGTAAATACAAAAACAACCAGTATTCAAGACTTTGTGACGCTTGTCCCTGCCAGTTATTGACAGATTAAAGAGGCGAAAACTACATAGAATGTCAAGGAGTGGCCCAGACACGTCCCGGAAGGCTCTCGGAAACCCAAATAAAGACACATGATTGTTGAGTACATCACTGAAGGATACATCAGTCGCTTTCCTCCTTGGCTAAGAACCCACAAACCAAATCCCTTAACCAGTCCATCGCCAGCTGCAAACAGGGGAAATTTTAACCACAGCACCATCTGTAGCTTTATATACGCATATAGCAACACAGACCTCTAATGTTGTTTTAAGTCATGTTCCCTAACCAGTTTTACCACCTGTGGCTATTAATGAATTGTAATTAGGTAGTCCATGCTAATTATGTTAGGTGTTAGTAACTGAGCGAAGCTCCTATGCATGCAAGGAAAGCACAAGCAATGGAGACTAACTAAACCTGTATCTGCTTTTATTCAAGCGCATAAACATTCTGTGAAGGCTTCCAACGTTAGGAATAATAGATAAACCAAAAAGCTTGGTGTATTATGAAGGAGGAGGTAACTGGGCCATCATCCGAACTTATTTTGGATGATTAGGTAATTGCAGGGTGGGGCTGTGATTGGCACGTCCAACCTTCAGATCACGACAGGAGCCGACATGCTCAGAGGGCTGCAAATTGAGAACCGGCAGCAACGGCTGATGACGTCAGAGCCCGCGTCGACGTTAACGAAAAAGACGTCGTGCCACCCAGGAAAATCCAAAGCTTTTTCTAAGGATAAGATCTGACCTACTTAGGTTTACAGAGCCAAACAGCTGCGACAGACCTTGTCTTTCAAAGTCAGAGGCCATGAGCTCTGGTTAACATACTAGGTCTGGTACTACAACGACTGTTCATGTCAAATGAAAGACCACCGCCTTCAGATGGAAGCAGGAACATCATCCTGGATTCATAAGACTGACTATTAATTAGATTTTTTTTTTATAAGAAAACAAAACCAACATTGTACATAACAAGCAGGCAAGTCTCCGGTTTTAGTTTCTTAAGCTCTTTAAAAGAACTAGGTTAGGGTCACAAGAAATTTGAGTCTCGATTATGTACAACTCTTTCCAGAGTAGAAACTGGGAGTCATTGTTAGTCTGGACCTATGATGGATGGTATGTATTCAGATAACAGTCTACAATACTGTCCCTGCAGATCGCATACTGCCAAAGTGACCGAAGCTCTCCCATCGACTCCAATGTGATAATGACTGCTGGCTAGGAGACAAAAGAAAAGTCTTCTTAACTATTGCTGTCCTCTATGAAGCTATATTAAAGCCCTGATCTACAGCACGGGTGGTCCTGACCGGGCAGAACCATAAATAGCGAGAGACTGCTCATCAATGAAATGGCACCTTGGACAACTTGACTGACAGGGCAATACAAACTTGAGCTATTAGGAATCCCCAGAGAGCTGTACAGTCAACATATTAACAGTCCAGACAAAAATATGGGTGAGATCTGATAATATTAAATATATTATAAAAGAAATGTTACTGGAGAAGCGCCGGCTAAGAGATTAGGGGACTAAGAATGAGGCTGTAAGAATACAGTTTAGATTTGGGGAAAAAATGCATTTATACAGGTTAAAAAAATTAAATTAAACCAAAAGGCCACTTTAGCAGGAACTAGGTAACACTAGGCAAATCATCAACCCCTGGAAACCAGTTAATATTAAACGTGAAATTACGCCAGAACAAGGTGTGTAAGTCATACATTATGCGAGGTAATATACCGATATTAGGTTAAACGGAACTACAGCATAATGGGTTGCGGCTGACAGCGGCTAACGAAGCCACAGTAACAGTAAAGCTTATCAAAACGCTGCTTTCCGATGGTTTCGTACGTAATACGCGGTGAAGCAGCGCCATTGTTTTCTAACCAAGTTAGTCAAATTACATCCAATTGACAAACTGAATAGTAATTTTCCTAGCGTGATTAAATATAATGAAGGCGCATTTGTCCTAGTGAGCAACACAAGGGTAGTGTCTTTACCGGCAGCGTTATAAAGCGTACAGACCAAAAACCACTCACCAGCAAAAACCCAGTTTCTGGCATTTGATGAACATGAATATTTTAATTGTAAGAGTGAGATGTAAACCCGTGATTCTGTGTCAATGGGATGAAGGGCAAGTCAGCTCATAGTGCTTATTATTATCATTATTAATATTAATGATTGTTAATAATAATAATGACAATAATAGTCATTGTCATTGATTATAATAATAATAGCAATAATGACAATTATTGTTGTTATTGTTTTTGAGGATGATGATAATAATAATAATAATAATAATAATAATAATAATAATAATAATAATAATAATAATCGTTATCATGGTTGCTTCTTGTTATTTGAACACTGAAGTTTGTAAACACTCACTTAAGAAAGTATCTCTGACCAGAAGAGGTAAGAGCCATCTCCCATCCCGGTGGCAGGGGCAGCTCGCCCGTGACATCGACAGATTGGTGCCGGGGGTGGCACACCGGGCTGTTGCTGGCACTGGGTCCGGTTCCGACCTGCAATGAGGCAGGTGAGGAGTAGGAGCGGACGTGCTGCGCCGTGAGCCGGGCCGGCTGCGTCCCCGAGTCGGTGCTGGACTGGCGTGAGTGCGACCCGGAGTCCGGCTCCTTGAAGAAAGACTCGGGAAGGACTTTTTTCCTCCAGGAACTCGGCTGTGGGTTCATAACGGAGTTAAAAAGAGCTTCCAGATCTGTGTCAAGGTCCTTTGCAACACGGATAACTTGTTGTCCGGGAAAAGGTTGCAGATGATTGTTACTCATTTTTTTAGAAGGAAAAATACTTGACAATTTGTAGGATGATAGTTAAAATAACGACAATTGAAAAGGAAAAAGTCTACCCCAATGACTTCCCAATACAAGTCGAGTTCTCTTGTTTTAAAATAGACTTATGTGCGTTTTTGGAAGACCAAAAAAACAAATTAATCGTTTTCCCTACATGAGAAAAGTTTTCACGAACTTTTCCTTTCCGCGGTGCGCGTCGTACTAATCTGCCTGCCGGCCCAAAGTTTGTAAACTCAACTTTGCAAGTGATCTTCGTCCGCCATCTCTTATAAATTATTCATGAGGCACCGAAGTGGAGGCACGGCTGAGTTTCTTACGGCAGGAGCGCAGATTTGCCGTGTTATTTTCAAGGAAAGTAAGAAAACGACGCACATAAGGTGGGGGAACGAATTATATCATATTCGGAAATGTCTAACACCAGTTAGAATAGAGTAAGAATAATATAGTGGTATTGTATTATAAAATGTTAGTGTTTTGAAATGTGCCTTCGTCTCACTGAAAACTTTAAACTTAATAAATTCATTAGGTGATGCAACATGAACATATAAAGTGTTTTGTATTTTAAGATGCACTCCTACAGTCCTGCGAATGGTTTACAGGTTGACCGTGTCGCCCACGCATGGAAGTCAGTTTCATAACAGCAGCATAATCTAAAAGTAAAGTTTATTTGATGGGTGACAGCATGTTTCCTTCACATAAACCCCTCAAGTGAAATCGGGCCGGAAAACTATGTACAAGGAAACGTTTGATGTATACTATATGAAGCCTGTATGAAAGTATGTGGTTCTGCATTTTATACTGACAAATATATAGGATACATGGGATTTAAACACACGCTTTACTCGCTACTTGCCGTTTAGCGAGGCAGAATGTGTGTTAAAGGAAATAATAATTAAAGGCGACCCCTTTGTTTGATGGCAGCAGCCATTCTAAGATTTGACCCTGGGGGTGACGTCGCCACAATAAAGTTTGGAGGTATGACATGGATACGAAAGTCTGGGACAAGTCGCTAAATGATTTTTAGCGGTGATGAAACAAAACAAAGGGCGCTGAAGCCCCCCTAAATAGTGTCTAGAACCGCCTATATTTGATGGATTTATCGTCTAAATTAGCGTTAACCTGACATTAGCCAAGGTAGCAAGAGACAAACACCAGGACAAAGGTCATAGGTACAACCAGTTACCTTCTTTACATTATCTTTTTTTCTGATCAGTTCAAGCAAATAAACAGATACCAGATAATTTAAACTTTGCTCCCTATTAAGTACATTACCTACATAATTGAAAAACATTCTAAAGTAAAGGGATGTCCTTTCCAGATTGGTTTCTTCTAATATTTATAGTTGTGGAAAGACTAAACGTGTATGCCTTGCCACCAAGAAGACACGTAGCGTGGACTAATTGACCGTAATGTTATAAGGTCAAATTTCGCAGGAACAATTTAGATTTTTCTGCCTTTGATGGGCACTTAAGTTTCAATTAGTAGGCCTATAGACGGGTAACGCAGTAATAATTAAATAGCCTAGCTTCTGGCGTATAATTAAATGAGTCTCATATGTTGTCCATAAAGTCATCCAAAGGTATGAATCCCTTTCTGTCTCAAAGCAAATGATAGATAACTTTTGGGAAAATTTAGACTTATCTCCAGTGCATACCCTCACAAATAAAAGCTGTTTTCTAACAAGAGCAGTTAGGATGTACGGCAGGACTATTACGTACTGACACGTAGCCTCCTGCCCTCATCACGGGCCAGCTGTTTACCCCTGGGGACAGTCATCGTATGTGCATGGCCAGGACAGAGTGATTCCCTTAATCGGGAAATGCATCATCAAGCATAAATCCGCCATATTACTATCTTGCGTGCTCTCTGTTACATTGCTGGTACTTCTTTCTGGGCACAAGCCATTGCAGTGAAAGACCAGTTATTCCAAGCATATACTTCTTCATGTAAATCACACATTTCTGGACATCATGAAACCAATGTATTAAAGCGAGTATATTAATAAACCATAATAAATCATATAATTTTAAACTCTGAAAAAAAGACAAAAGTAATATAATCATACTGCCCCCTTGTGGCCATAATATATAAAATTAGTGAACAGGATCCAGTCAAGTTGGCACAATTCAGTTAACACAACAGCACATTGGTATCAAAGGTTGTACAGTGGATTAAAATTGGGTTCTTGTTCTTTCTACATATATTACCAGGTAGAGAAGGGATCGTGTTTACTTGTTATTTTTACCATTTGGCCAGAGGCTGTTCTCACCCATAATAACTGTAACGACCTTAGACTTTTTTCAAGTACAATGAATTGATCTGATATAGTAAACAAGAGATCACACAAACAGGGCGAGGTTCAACTGTCTTAATGTACAAGTTCTTCAAAGTCCACACATATTGTTGGTGTTGATTTTAACTAATTAAACTGATGTCATTGGGAGCACTGATACTCAGTCTGCCCTGTACTATGTGAAATATTTACAGCCTCACATTACATTTTACAGGCCACAAAACTAGAGGTGATAGCACCCCCTCCTGTCCCTGATGCAGGGCGTGGTCGCTTTGTCCGGTCACTGGGCCCCCAGTGGCCCCCAGCAGGCACTATTTGATGTTGCGCAGGATCCTACGACAGTGGTTTGTCTTCACTTCGGCCAGCGCCTGCTCCAGCTCCTGGATGAGGTGCAGCAGAGTGGCTGGGTCGGTCTGCAGCAGGTGGGTACGCCTGGTCCCACTGTCGTCCAGCTGCAGCTTCAAGTTCAACACGGGCTTCACTTGTTGCCGCAGTGCCCTGCTGGCCAGCTGGGGGGGGGGGGGCACATGGCGGTAATGAGCTTCCCTGAACTGGCTAGACCCCCCAATAGTTGGAAATGCATCTAAAGGAGTTACAAGTGTTGCTCACATGCCAAAAAACTAGAAATAGTCACGGATTCATTTCACGTGCAAAAGAACCAGGCAGTATATATTAGTGATGGCCAAATTAACTACTTGTTGCATTTTCTGACCCCACTAGATGGTGCACTTTGTTCAAAAAAAGGCTCAAAGCAAACCAAGGGTGCCATCTAGTGGGATCAAAAAAACACAGCAAATGGTTCACGAAGTTTCATTTAGCCATCACTAAAACACAGAATAAGCTCAAGCAGTGTACTGAAATTTATTGGGATCAGGTACTACTGGATGACAATAGGGCTCTAACAGGCCCTGTAAACCTGTGTCTATGTTCAGCCTTCTAAAAAGCACCTAATGACAGAATCCTGCTATGGAGATGTACAGGTAAAACCTTTCTACAAGTGTATGACGTTTATAGAAATCGAATTCCTGCCTCGAAAGCGGAATGTAATGCGTGTACCTGCACATCTAGCCTCCACTCCAGGTTATGGTAGTGGGGCACGGAAGGGGCCAGCTCGCTCAGGATGAGGCGCATTTCCTTCCTGTTTTCTAGATACAGCTGCAGGAGCAGTTTGTTCAGCTCTTCCGAGAATCCCAGTACCAGAACAGAGTCCTGGAAATCCACCTCGGAGATCTGAGGCACACAAACACCGTGGTCAGTACAGTTGTAGCAGCTCTCACAGAATAATAATCATTTCCTTAAACCCCCTTTCTACTTCGCTAAATAGCGAAGCTCACGGTCACCATTTTCGCATCAGGAACAAAGGGCATGGTATATAGGCAAGCATAGGGTGAGCAGATAATCCATGTCAGGGAGACACTTTGAGCTACTTCGGGTTTTACAAACTACTTTCAAACAGAAAGGCTCCTGTGCTCGGCTAAATAGTTCAGCTCTTCTTGTGCTTTGACTGGTTCGATTCCTTGACTGAAAGACTCATCCAGCTGTTTCACATTAGCATTAGTGGCACATGCATGATTATAGGAGACTGACCAATCAGCACACAGAAAGAGCTCAAGTGAAATCCAGGTCCGTTTAATTGAAAAGGTGATTTACTATTCCTGTCCTAGCTCAGAGTGTCCTCGCTGACATGGATTATCTGGTCACCCTAGGCAAGCATACATAACAGTATACAGTTATGGCACTTTGCACTCCTCAGATGGCACACGGATGTTCTTACCATGAGTTTAGAGCTTTCTGAAAGGAGGTACATAAGCCCCTCCACTCCATGCTGCACGATTTCAGCGGTCACATTTAACTTTCCTATAAGAGCGAGACATGTTTGCTCAGGCAAATTTATAGGTTTAAAAGATGGGGGGATTTGCATGACAAGAATATGGTACAGGAATAATTTAATACATATTAAGGAGGCACTGGATGACTTACTTGCTGCCCCTTCGTAAATTTTAGGATTTGATCCTTTCCTCAGAAATTCCACGGCGATTCGTCCAAACTCCCCAACAACTGCAGGCACAAGGAGAATTTAATTTGCCTTTTACAGGGAAACTCACTTTGGTCAGCAGGCTGGCGTGAGATTTTCAATTCGAGACAAGTCTGCACACAAATTTACACGTATGTAACAGTTTTATCGCCATGTAAATATGCTGTAGGTTTGCAAACTACCCAACGCTTTTGATGTAGCTAATTTTAGGTTTATAATGGAATTATGTAAGTTTGCCGTAAGATTTCTTGCGTGTGGGTGAGTCTGAAAACGTGTCAGCCCTGCTTTAACATGATCCCAAACCGAGAGCTGGTTAACTTACAACTGTAATAAACGACGTGTCAAGATACAAAACTAATTAGTGAATCTCTCAACTACAAAAATGACTTTGCTTGACAACGCAATAATGGCAAGTAAAGCTACTCTATTTCCCAGGCATCAAGCCACAAGTTAGATTCTTCCAATTAGTTACTTCACCTGCAGAGTCCACTTCTGGCAGGAACCCTAAATGTTCCTTATGCTCGTCGCTTAATACTAACAACATTTTATTTGATTTCTTATAAACGGAGAACCCAAACGCAAGCAAACTATATCAGATTAGCTAGCTAGCGTCGTCAATCCGGCCACTTGTCACATGACCGTGCCGTTTCATAAAGGTTCCGGCTGGAGCAGAATGCCGGACACTGTGGTTCCGCTTGTTTCGAGCCACGAAGTTTCTAAAAGACTTAACATTTTGAAAGATTACACTTCTCCAGTATCATCATCAGGGTTGCTCACTCTGGTTCTCAACTGGTCAGCTGGATGGAATATGACTTTCATTTCGAGATAAATCTGCACACATGCGCACGCATTTGCATGTATGTGACAGTTTTATTACCTTGTAAATAGTCTGTATGGTTTGCAAACTTACCCAATGCTTTTGATGTAGCTAATTTTAGGTTTTAAAGGGTATAACGATTTGTTGTAATATTTCTTGGGTGAGTGTCACGCCAGATGCGTGAGAATTTGCAGCCCTGCGTCATGATGGTGTAAATAAGGCCAGTATACTGGTCTGTGAAGCGTTTAAGACGTTAACGCCGACTTCATGTAGCATGTAATCACCCAAATAACCTTCATGACATTCATCTTAGGGATTGCTCGGAAATCAGACAAGTTTTACACTTTATATCTTTTAATGGCATTCACAACTATGTATGAAAGTATTCCGTGGCACAGACATTAGATATCAAAAAGTACTTCGTTACAAAAGAGAACAGACACCGAGTTACAGATTTTATTATGAAGTTTATTTTTCACACTATACAATACCGCTCTTTTAGGAACCTTTCCTGCAAATGTACTAACTTAACATTGTACAACATTTGGTTTGCGATGTTCTATGCTAATAATGTCAGCCGAACCCTGTTATCAAAACTTTACATTGTAAGCCCTAACCTATTCTTATAATTCATTTTCATCTTTAAGGGAGTAAGAATTGTATAATATCTGGTGGTTTGGCGTCTCAGTGGTGATAGTGTTTCCAGATACATCCAGAGGTTGGGGGGAGTTCCTAGACATTCTGGGCCCCGTGACAAAATGTCACCTTGGGTCCCCTACCCCCTTGCATTATAGAATTTTACATATTCAAGGGATCCATGCTCCTCCGATACCCCTCCCTCCAGGTACTCTGACTTCCTCCCACAGTACAAAGAACACATGAACTGTCACCCTTGATTAATGATGAAAAAACATGGGATCAGTACATAACTAACAACTTAGTTACTGGTTAATTAATGCATTAAGTAAGCATGTTCTGCTACATTGTGTTCCCTTTAGTAAAGTGTTACCAATAATAATGGAGGAGTAAGTTGTTTGCTGGGTTTCATTTTAGCATGACAGTGGAGGGCATTGGTGCGGTCAGTCTTTACACATGTGCCTTTACAATGTGCTTCCAGTAGTTCTTTTGGCCAGTATGCGGGCGATAGCTAGCTGCTGCAGCCAGGACCTCTCTGTGAAGGAACTGCAAAAGGGATAAGACCAGAACAGCCGATTAGCTCGCTACACAGTACTAATGTATTGTACCACAACTGGCTGCAGAGAAGTATGAAAAGGTGACCAACAGCAAAGTGGTCCTATTATTAACAGACAGAGTAACTACAGTGGACAGGAGCCATTTAATTTCAATAGCTTACATGTCAGGAGTTCTGTATCTTATTTGTATATGCTAATATACATGGTTAGTGCATTTCAAGAGGGTAATCAACTTGGTATAGACAGAACAACTTTAAGGGCCCATCCACTGCACCAGGTACCATACTTTCACTACAAAATATTTGTTACTTTCCCTTTTCCACTGATGCCCGGTGAGGTATCAGTACCAAAAGTACCAACCAACTGGGGTTTGTTTTCAGTACTTTGGTGCTTTGGACTCCAAATGTGTTCAATGTTGATCGGTTTTGCAAATAATGTTGTTGGTATTAATATTGCACATCACCAGCCCTAAATACTACAGCCATCTTTCAAATTCAGTAGCCTGCAAAATATCCTGCTTCGCATTGTGATGATGTCATTTAGCATTGGCACCAGTTTTTGCGGCAGTGGAAAACCAGCATAAGAAGTGCCATACTTTTTTGGAGTTCGGTAAAAATGCGGTACCTGGTGCAGTGTAAAAGAGCCATAAGAGGGCTCACCTTGCTACAGACAGACAGTGGATGGCATTCGCCCTGAGTGTCCGATTTCTTTGTTGTGAGAAGGAGTATGTGGAGGAAGTGAGGCTGAGGGAGGTGCTAGGTAAAGTGCAGTTTGATTGATGTTGGGGGGGAATGTCACAGGAAATAGGTACTTTAGTCGCCCAAGTCTTCATGTCCTGATCCTCACTTCCATCCAAATAGTTGTTATTCCCTTTGCTACCCCTGTAGCGTCTGCTACTGTTTGCCATCTCAGGAAGCAGCCGAGGCAGCCGCACTGGTGCATTCTGGGAATCCAGGCCAGCAGGGTGATCAGAGGGTGCAGCTAGATCTTTGCTTGTGGCTAGATCTGGGAGAGCAGGGTCTCTAATGGCACCTTCCTTAAACACCTTGTTTCTGGCCTTGGAAGTCATCCTTGGCTTGGTGAAACCATCGACACAGACAGTGCTTCCAACCATGGCTCTAAACGATGCTCCGAACGCCAGGCCCTGGGAGGAGGAAGCCTTCTTCTGGGCTTTTTGGGCCCAGTGCTTTATCTGGACATAAATCCACATGGGGAAGGTGAAGCCCTGGAAACAAGCGACTGACCACAGCTTGGAGACGAGGTGGCAGACGCAGTCCTTGTGCTGCTGTCGGATGGCTATCTGCAGGGGGGTACGGGCATCGGGATCCAGGCAGTCCAGGCTAAGAATGTTACTACTGATGAAGACTTTGAGGATGAGCAGCTGGCCGGCCTCGGCGGCGGCGTGGACGGGGCACTTATTGATTTCTGGGTGGTCTGCCTCCCAGCACCACTCACGGTATGGGTGAGCCCCCACTGGCTCGTTCGCCCGCACCCCTCTTCTCAGCAGCCAGACCGCCAGATCCAGGTGTCCAAAAAAAGCAGCCATGTATAGAGCCACTCGCTGCTGGAACCTGTGACAGAGTACACTTGTTTTCACCCCTATAGCCACTCCCCTGTGTTCTTATTTGGGGTGTAACGAGATGTTGCGTCGCGAGATCTCGCGATATTACGACATGAGATTTCTCGTGGGAGTGAAAAGCGGTCTCGTCACGGCGCTGCAAATCAGCTGATGTAAGCATGTCGGCGTCTGACGAAATTACCATAGCAGATGCCCCAGACACTTTAAAATCTTTTGTGTGGCAGCATTTTGGATACCCGGCGGAAAATATAAACGGCGAAAGGGTGACAGACAAAACACAAACCATCTGTAAGCATAGTAGGAAAATAATGCCCTACACAGCGGCTAACGCTACTACTGTGCAAAGGCATTTGCAGCACCATCATAGCTCTTTCTTTAATCCACTGCACCGGTGAAGAAAACATTAAGAAAATGTTTTATGTTTGTTATTTGTATTGTATATTTATATTCTATTTTATGTTCAACTGAGTAGTCAAATACGAGAGAACCCTGTCTTTTGAGTTGGTTTTGAAATATTTTATGGTGCTAGATATTTGTTCTGTTCTTTCCTGCATATGATGATGGTGATTATTTAAAACATTTCACCAAACATCTGCATTATTTAGCATTTTTGTCTTTAAAATGAATCAAATAACAGACTGCTTTCTAGTAATACATTTACACTTTGAAGTTTTCCTTAAAATCTTATTAAAATATCGTCTTGTTCGCGTGAACCCAATATCGTGCGTAGTCTCATCTCGTGGGCTTGGTATATCGTTACACCCCTAGTTCTTATTGGTTGTGTTCAGACGGCACTCTAACCCTATAGCCACTCCCCCATGTTCTGATTGGTTGTGTTCAGACAGCATCATCTTAAAGCTGATATTTCACTTGCAGGCCATTCGATGGTAAGCCCTCGACTCATATTGTGTACATTCATACTGATTTTAAGCTCAGTTAGGTGAGGAGAATGTGGGTCTGACCTGCGCTGTGTGAAATGCTTAAGGTGATTGTATCTGAAACCTTAGAATGGGTGCGTCCTCAGAAAGGTAGTGCTGGACTGTGTGCTTGTCGCCAAGGCGACAGCCTTTCAGGAGTTCCACCCACCCGTCCCAGACGTCAAGGTGAAGAGTGGCTCCTGGAACAATGGATTATAATCATCAGCACTGGGCCATTTAGGCGTTCTGCTTTCTATAATCCATTAAGAATGTATGGCTTGCCGTATTGGGTATGAGCCAGTCACATGAAACAGATCATACCCATATCTTTTGTAGCTGTTACCCATTTTAATGTAGCTGTTTAGCGTGTTGCAGTTATAGAGCTCCAGGCCTGTGTGAGTGGTCAGCCTGAAGGTGCTGACTGGGAGGCCGCTGCGATGAGACACCAGGGATTTCAGCCTGGCGACGGAGGCGCCCAGGTGAAGCGTGTTTCCCATCATTGGCAAGGTCTCCTTCGTCACAGAGCAGAAGACATAGAGGATCGGACGGCTCTCCTCCTGGAACACGTGGAGATGCCGCCTGTTAGTGCAGACCTGCTTCAATGTTACTCGCTGTTTACAAACTGAGTTCGTTCAAAAGGACCTTAACCTGAGCTGGTCTTTTCCTCAGATTCACATGGCTTGTGGGAATTTTACTTACACAAAAATGTTCTGAGAGCAGAACAAAAAATGATTGGTTCAGAGGAATCTCCAATCAGATTGTAGAGGAGGTGGGTACATCTGATTGGTTGATTCGGCCTCCCCTAGTTGCTTGGACCCTCCTCCTCTACAATGTCTGCCGTGGCTCCATATGTGTGGAGTTTGCATGTTCTCCCCATGTCACCGTTGAGTTTCCCTTAGGTACTCCAGTTTCCCCCCACAATCCAAAAACATGCTGAGGTCAATTGCAGTTTCCAAATTGCCCATCGGTGTGAATGGTGTATGAGTGTGTCCTGTGATCGGTCTGTGCTGCATCCTGGGTTGTTCCCTGCCTAACCTTCATAACCACCTTGATAAGCGTCACGACCAGTTTTACTATGTCATCTTTCATTAGAATGTCATGATTGTTTTTAAATGTCCATCTCATACAGTCATTGCAGTCTGCAATATACTGAATAAATCCACTGTGAGGTTTTGAATACAGAGAGACTCTGTGTGACAGAGAATGCATGTGAACATACCTTTGTTCACTGTAAGAATGATACGTGTGAAAAAACAGAGCTTCACAGCACCGAGACCTGGAAGGACATATTGCTTTGTCTATCTCCAGTGACAAGAAATGCAGTAAAATTCCTGGAGGGTAAAGTGACTGTTTACATTACAAATCACATTCCAGTCTCAGCCCCTGGCCAATGATAACATACAGTTATCTTTATTTTAGTAACGTGGGATTCTAATGTTTAAACACACGTACTTAAAATAGAGAGTCTTAGCTGGGAACAAAACACATGTTGAGAATGTTTTTTCGGGGCAGTAATTAGAGGACCTTTCTGTCATACAAATATCTGGGTGTGCAGCTTACAATGCAAAACCATGTTATTGCCATTACAGCAGGCTACAATTTTAACAGTGAGTCAACCTAAAATTCCAAATATTTGCAGTTTATTGTTCATTAGATAAACATACCATGTGGTCCAATTAGCCAAATTAGAGGGACAATAAATATTGATTATACTTCAAAATGTTGTTTTGGGGCTCTTTATTTTTGTAACAATGACATGTGATGGTTCCAAGGTTGACTGTGATGGGCCAGTACCTTCAGAAGACAGCTGATGGTGCTTCCGGGGGAGATGCCAACATCGGGCAGAGTCCAGCTGTCCTGCAGGGCGGCACCGGCGAACCTCAGCTCCAGGAACCGTCGTACCCGTCTGTCATTTAACAGCTGCGCGTGAAAATAGTCCTGAGCAGGATAAGATCAACACTTCAGAGCCATTCAGTGCTGGCAGGCTGACCGCTGCTCGGACTCTGGTTAGGGGTGGGACACGCAGAAATGCTTTAAAACCAAACTGAAAACAAGCCACGCTCAAAAACCATGACCAGAGCAGTATTATAATATATGAAAATCCCTAAAAAGTTTATTTAATTTCTTCTTTATTACCTTGATTATTTTATGTTATGGAAGACTTAATAATAGTCTATTATACTCAAGTATTTATATATTAATTCATGAGCAATTATTCATTTAGTGCTGAAATATGATGACTGAAATATAATTATACTATTAATATTATTTATGTAAAGTAATATTGCATTGACTACTATAAGCCCAAAGCCTTAGTAAGAAGAATGCTTTAATTAAATATGATCTATGATTGACTACTGAGTCAAAAGCTTTAGTCAGAAGAATGTTTACTTATGATCTATGATTACAAGCTAAAAACGTTGATTAAAATGTATTAAATTAATTTGAATCTTGGTATTTAGGTGAAAGTAAGGGGAAATGAGTTGCCATTTCTGCTGTATTATGACAACAGTAAAAAAAATAAGATATCACAAAGTATTTCGAAGGTTCGTTACCTTGATTATGGCCTTTATGGTCCCAATTGTTTGGTCTTGGTTGATATCGAAAGGCTGACAGGATCCCTCAAAGGCGATGAAGATTCTCATGGCTGAACTGCTTTTCATTATCCCGGTTGCGCAGGTAAGAGGATCTACACTGGGTTTCCAATAGAACACGTCAAGGGGAGGACATGGTGAGCAGTGAGGAGATGGGAGGTTGGTGTGGTTTCGGGAAGCCTGGGGACAGAGGGGCCTCGCAGAGAATGAGGAACGGGAGAAGGAACGGAAGACGGACTTTCCTGGAAACATGCAGTGGGGAGCATTTGCTAATACTTCTCGAAAAGCATGTTGGCGTCGTCTGTCTTCACAATGGTGCCTGGGCTAACTCTGATGCCCCAAGGCGTGTTGAGACTTGTTTGTAAGAATGGCATTAGCATATAATGAATAGAAGGTTTTCAGAACCACAAGAAAGTTTTTTTTTTTTTTAATTTACCAGAACACATTTTCTTTTTTTGATCCAGGAACAATCTGTCTTGGAATGTCATTTCAAAATGGTTTCCTCATCAACATATAGATATTTCGAGCCTGTTATAAAATGAGACTTATTTTATAACTGTGAGTAATGAACATTACTATTGTTATGCATGATTTATTGCTACATTAATTTAGCCGTTTCAAGGACTCAAGGATTTTTATTTGTCACATGCAAAGTATACAGTCAGATAATGACCTGCAGTGAAGGGTAGTCAAAAAATATCAAATAATATCAATAAAAGAATAAATCAGAAAAAATATCAGTATAATAAACATGTAATAAATAAAGAAATGAAAGTTGTATTGGAAGAGAAAAGAAAAAATGACAAATGTACAGCATGGATCAAATAAAGTGCCTGGTGCATGTGTAAGGAGGGAGTATTAAATTATAACTGTCCTAGGGGTATTTGGGGGTACGTAGGGGTATTTAGTGATCTGATGGCTTGAGGGTAGCCGTTCTTTCTGAGCCTCTCAGCAGAAGAGCTTTCCAGACCTCAGCCGGGTACATTTATAGATGCTCTGCCATTACTTTTCTAAATGACAACCTGAGCAATAAGGATTTTATGAAAAAGCAAATTATTTATTGGAATATTACAGTAGGGAAATTCTGGGGCCCGAAATGCAATGCTATTTTGTATATAATCCAAGATCCAAGACTCAGTAAAATAAAATAATACAATTATTAAGTACAACTTTTAAAGGTATATTGGCTATAAACAGTTTTTACCCATAACATATTCTACTGTTGTTTGCATTTCCATTTTGTTGGGCTGTTTTTAATTGCTGTTTATACTTCCAGTCACTTAAACTATAATTAATATCCTAACAATGGTAATAATGTTGACCGGGTTAGTGTGTAACCTCCCCCCTCCAGAGTTTCCAAAGACATTCAGCTTGGTGAGTTACTGTGTGACAATGTGCATGTGCCCTGTGATAGACTGGCACCTCATCCAAGGTGTCCCCTGTCCCCTATGCCAGTGTTACCCAAACCGGTCTCCTGAGACCCCTAGATGGTTCACATTACCGGGGGTCTGGGGGGTCCCCGAGGACCGGATAGAGAAATGCTACACTGTCACCTGGGATAAGCTCCAGTCCCTTTTTGACCATATACTGGATACGTGTTTTGAAGTCAAGTCATGTCAAGTCAAAGTCTTTATTGTCAATGTACAGGACACATAGAGGATTGGAATTATGTTACTGTCAGACCCCACGGTGAGTGCACTAACAATGATGAGAAACACAGACACGTAAGATAGACGTACAAGTATTCAGGTATATACATGTATGCAAAAAGAAATTAAACTAAATACTTTGTACAAAAAGACGTAAGGCACTGCAAGTATGGTGGGTTCTCATTGCAAATTTTTAGTTTTACAGTTTGTGTTTTCGGTAAGTAAGCAAAGTGCAGCAAAAAATACTGCAATAAAATTATATTTTGTTGACCTCTCTTCTTATGCAGCAATTTTAATAGGATAACAATAGAATACAGTGATTTAGGCCAATAAAATAAGGTAATTTCAAAATAAAGTACAGACAATGGAGAGAGGAATACAAACAAGCAGAGGTACACTGGAATTTTTCCCTTCACCGACCCCATCTTGCTCTCCATAGCCCGGTTGTCAGAGCACAGGGTCAGGCAACATGTGGGGCCCCTGGAGCTGGGGGTTTGGGGCCTTGCTCAAGGGCCCACAGACACGTGACTGTTCTGCTGAGGTTCGAATCGGTGACCTTCTGATCACAAGCACAGAGTCTGCAAAACCACTAACCACAATACCACTTTAGAATTAAAACAATGAATATAAAATATACATATGCAGACGTGGCTGTGTGTGTGTACAGTGCCTGTATTTGTGTGATGTTGAGAGATCTAGGGAGTTCAGCTCTGTGTATAACTATGATTGAGGAGTGGGATGGGTCCTTGGTTGGTATGAACTCTTGTGGTTTTTATTTGAGGATTATAATCACCTTTGTTGTGAGTTTTGTGGCAGGAGGAGCTAAATGCAATGAATCTACCTTTGTTTGGTTCCCATAGTGACAGGGAGATTCAGCAGAGCGAAGTGGAGCAAATCAGCAATGTAGCCTGGCAATGTAATGCAGAGGGTGATCCTGTAATTGCTGGGAAGAAAGCGCAATGACGTAAGTGCTGAGAATTTATAAGCCCTCGGGAGTGAGTGTGGTTAATTACTGAGAAAAGAAAAAAGAAAAGGTGCGTAACAAAACAAACAGATTTTATGAACACCAGGGAATCTATGTGGCGCATTTGGAAGGATAAGGCCTGTTTAGGTAAAGGTGCTGGACATACATTTGTCAGCTCCCACAAGTGTGACTTGTTTCAATTTAATCAAAGAGTGTGCATTTTCCTTCTGTGAAATGTTTGTAAATATCCCTGAGGTTAAAGCACCTCATCACTAATTACCATTTTAACAAAAATATCACATATATCTACATGACACATTTTCAAAGATAAACGTTCAAGTGTCCTATGATGGACGGACATCGTGTCCAGAGCGCCACCTGCCTTTGAGCCCCGTACTTTCAGGCACGTGCTTCAGGCTCATCGCTACCCTGGACTGGATAAGCAGCTATGAATGGTTGGAAGAACCCTTTCCTACAGTTATCACAAACTATCACAAGGTGGCGCCTGTGAGTAACGTAGTAGGATTTATTTAGCAATACCCACTTTTCTGTGAAGTCAATTAATTGAAGATTGTCATACTTTAGAAAGACTCAAATGTCAAGTAATTGATTATGTTTTTGGGGGTCAAGGCTGCAAAAAAAACATATATTGTATCAGATGACATAATATATATGTTTTAAATTTTAACTACTTATACTCCTGAAACATGGTTGGGGCATAGCTTAAGCATTTGAGGAAATCGTACACATCAGATATTTTCCAAGCAGTAATCAAAACTCTATTATAGAACAATAACATTTAATAGGCTTCTAATTGCAAGGCTGTTCATCCACGTTCCACCAGTAACTGTCACACCCCCTAATCAGCACAACTCCTAGATCCAGGAACCTTGATCCAGTCCAGAGCAACAACCAGCCCTGATGCTCATGAGTGCGACAGCGACTCTGCTATTAACACAGTGAGCATTTGTATTTCTGGAGTTTTCACATTCTCAATTTTTGCGAAAAGATCCTTCAGTAACTACCTGCAGTATCATTTATACATATTACACAATAACGCATCAATTCCCAATACACTAGGTGCACATTATAACATCATAGGACATAATAAAACAGCTTATTAAGTGACCAGAATTGAAAATATTACATATTAAAATACAATAAAATCTCATTAAATACAAGTACATTTCATAGTAATACCTATCCCTCATTGCATGTTCTCCACATATTGAATGGGTTTCCTCTTCGTATAAGTAGGTGAATCGGCATCTCTAAATTGCCCATAAAGTGTGTGCGCGCGTCTTCTATCGTCTGTCCTATTGTTCCTTTAAATCACAGCTAGATAATATTTTAACAACTCTGAGGTATTAGTTAAGTTCTCCCCAAACGAGCTTGACGGGCCGAATGGCCTCGTCTCGTTTGTAAACTTCTTATGGCGTGCAAAGGGTGCCTGTATACTTTGCGATGGAACGGCGTCTTGTCCGGAATGTCCCCTACCGTCTGCCCTATGCGGCCTAACATAGGCACCCCTGCGACAGTGTACGGGATGAGCAGGATGCAAACATAAAAGAGACATTTTTAGTATTATATGTATTGAAAGTGGGGTTTCCCACATTATGGAAATAGCTTGAAAGTAGCCTTCGGTTTAATAAAACGCCCTGCAAGATTGCGTGTAGTATTCAGCTTTCCATTTCGCATCACGTGTATGTGGGTGATTTTGGACCCGGGTCCAGAAGTGAATGGCTGTATAATTGTCCAATCGATGGCGCCGTCGCGGGAATCGGACCAATGGCGAGCTACTTCCGGTCGCTGAACCCTCGCTGTGATTGTTGACTTTTTAGCTGTCCTAATGCGCTTGACTGAGAGAAGCGGTGTGTGATTGGTCTCGATCATGAACCCGAACTGAAAATCACTGTAATGCCCCGGACAGTTCCACGATTTTTAAGGAGAAGACTACGTCCGTCTAAAAAGGTAAAAGCAAAGAAAAAAAAAACACATGTGTGTTTGGTTTCTAAATGTCTTTAGCAGTTACAACGGGAAGAGCAGCCCCAGATGGCGAACTATGTAGATCACACGCAGAAATCTAGAATGGTCTCGTCGACCGTTTAGTCTTTTAATTAACCGGCAGTATAATAATCGACACTGCGTTACAGGTAAGGCTGAATATTTTTTCAATACTTATTCATTTACTTAGCAAATGAATATGATCTGGACGTGCACACAGTGTTATCATGCTACAGTATTAGGCAGATGGTTCATTAAAAAGCAATTTTGCTAACTCAGAATGAAATTGCTGGCCGGTGAGATAAGATTGTAAGATTATCCAGCGTGCCAGACGGGTGGAGCGGGCAGCCAATCAGAAGCGGCCGTCTGACGAGCATGTTTCCCTATGCTGATGTCCATTCATATGTTGCACTGCAGCAAAACAGTCCAGATCTCAAGCAATACCGACGATGCCTTTATCACCGTCTTAATAGCTTGGATCCTTCCAATCAGATTAGGGATTTGGATTTGCCTTACACTGTATCTCAAATAATAAGCAAAATATGTCTCTCACAATATAATACTAATATTATTTATTTTTGCTGAGTAAACTTGTATGCCCTTTACCTTTAGAAAAGCATGAAGTGTTGAGTCTTTATGCTGTACACTGGAACTAGATAAGGGGGTTGTAAGCAAAGGTGTTGTAAGAAAAGACCTTTATAAAATGTGTGCAGTTGGTGAAAATGAATGATAAAACAGTATGTACGGATCCGCTCTTTTTCTCCACAAAAGCTGCGGCTTTGGAGTGAGTTCTGTGAAAAACAATGATTGTTAAGACAGAGGGTTTCTGATCAATGATCTCAGGCAAAGATAACTGACGAGGCCTTAGTCTAACGAGAGACTGGTAAGGTCAACCCTGAGCACTCCTCTCATGTTAATGCTCCCTGAAGAATGCATTGTGAAAATGGGAACTAACTAGTCAGCTGATAAGATCAGAGCAAAGTAAGTCCATACTTACAAAATGGGGATGAGCATTTAGAGAAAGCCCTTCTTCAAAATACTTTCGTTAATTTTATGGAAGCGTGGAGGTGGCTTAGTTATCTGTTTAACATATATCTATAAAGTTAAACAATTACTAGATATTCTGACCTTAAACTCATGTAAAAACAGGTGATGGGTACAGTTGTTTTAGCTATATAACAAAATAAATCTGGATTAGATTAGATTAATTTTTTGTCAGTGTGCAAAGTACAATTCAGGCAGGAAAATGCAGCAGGACTTTTAAAACGAATGTTCAAGATAAAAAAGTGCTAGAAACAGCTGTACAATAGTTTACTGTGATAGTTATACAGGTAGCTTACTGTTGCTAAGCCATTGAAATGCCCAGTAGTGTATTTGTTAGTCATGCATGAGACACAGATTTATGGTTTCGATTTCTTTCTTGGCCTTCATGTTGGGTTGCTGGGGGCATCAGTGCATCGTAAATAAAACCACCCTGCTGGTCTCCACCAACGCCAACGTCAAGAAGACAACCAATATGTTACACAGAGGCATGGGTATGCAGAAAACCTATTTGTTTTTGAGGGATCTGATATTGGTGTGTCATGGTGTGAGTTCAGGGAACATACCAAGGTGAGGTATAGGCATCTGTGAATCACGGTGATTCACAGTGTTTGGGAGGTAATTCAGGGTTAACCTTCTTCATTTTAATGCTACCATTATGGAACTTTTGTCAGAAGAGGAAAGGTAAGATAGCCTTTGCAGGAATCGGGGCCATGCTTCCCAGTGGATTCCTCCTCCTCCTTTATTGACGCAGACGGAAATGGAGCTTGAGCCAGATCTAGAAGGACTATTCAGCAGTATGGTTTTGCTTGCATTGGTCCAACATGACCTTAAGTGGATCACTGTAAGGCAGTTTTTCCCGATCCGGTCCTCAGGGACCCACAGTCAGTTCATGTTTTTGCTTCCTCCGAGCTCCTTGCCAGACAGTCCACATTTTCGCTTCCTTCCAGCTCCCTATGGGAAGTTGATTGAGACCAAAAGCATTGACTCTCTGTGGGTCCCTGAGGGTCTGATTGGGAAACACCGATTAGCTGTCCTACTGCGGACCAGGACCAGACTAAAAAAATAACTTCCTACATGAGACAGCCAGTGCTGTAGCTTAAAACTGGAACTTTGAATAGAACACACCTAATTCCTGTGTTTCTAACTGTGAGCAAAGCACCTAATCTGATTGTTCAGATTGCTCAATTGTTGAAATTGTTACAAATGGGGGGGGATATGTCCCCCAAATTCAGCACATACTTCAGCAGGAGAAAGACTTCATTTTGTTCCCTGAAATGAGGAATACAGAGTGAATTATGTTCAAAATCAGATAGCATGTGATTAGAAATTATCATTAAAGAGTCCAAATTCTGGAGGTGACTAAGTAATTAGGGGACAAAATAGGTCTTAATACGTGAAGATGAATGACTACAGGGAATTTGGTATGACCTAAATATATCTGTGTGGATTTTCAGGTGAGTCTTTAAAAATGTGAACTGAAGATGCAGTGTTGACCTCTGTGCTGAAGTATGCTTATTCATAAAATATAATAATTAAAAGAGTGCCTTGCAGTTTCATGTAACAAAAGTCCACAAGGACTGACTTTTAATGTGTTTCCAAGTGTCAAGTTCATGTTTATTCCTTGTGAGGATGGCGGCTCCTAATGATTTTACTGCCACATAATTGGTTTTATTGCTCTCGTTTTTAAATTAAAGGTGATTCTGGAATGTATGAACCTTGTATGATGAGTGCCTTTTTTGATTCAGTATTAAGGAATTTGAGCTTTAAATGATTCAGTTGGAGTCTTAATGGCTACAATATATCTTTTATTTGGAAGCTTTATTATTGTCTTCTGAGAAGATTCAGGATCTGAAAGAGTGGAAGTTTCAGTCTATTTCAGCACAATAACCAAAGTGGGAAGCTTCTCACGGTTTAACATGTGAGTCTGTCTGTAGATCTAGATCAGTGTTTCCCAGTGCGGTCCTCGGGGACCCACAGATGGTCCATGTTTTTGCTCCATTCCAGACAGTCCACATTTTTGCTTCCAAACCCAGCTGCCATTCAGATGGGCCACATTTTTGCTCCCTCCCATCTCCTTTCCAAACAGTCCATGGAAAATGTGGACTGTCTGTGAAACACTGATTTAGTTCCTCCCTCGCAGCTATACTGATCAGACCTATGCCTGGATTCTGAGAGCACTCAGACAGAAATTTGCTCACGTCTCTCAGGGATCACGCTCTGAACAATGCTGCTGTCCTTGGCAATGCTGATGCTGTCTGCCACCCAGATCTACACCATCTTCACGGTGCAGCTCTTCGCTCTCCTCCATCTGCTGCCCGTGGAGGCCGACATCTCAGTGGTGAGCAGAGCTTCTCCTTCCGCAGGCGCAGAATACTAGAGTCTGGTCCGGCAAGGAGAGGGATTATCCACACTGATCTTTACCCGCTACTTCAACCCACTTCGCATTTGGGTTTTTTTATCGGCTCTCGTTGAGTCACACAAGGAAAGATGTCGATATGATTTAAAACAATAGTGTGTAAAACCGTTTAGTATTTACTTAGATTGTACTGTTGCATCATTTTTAACAATTCGGAAAACTTCTTTATTTCAGTATTCCTTTGACAACAAAACCGAGAACTTTGATGACCTGCCAGCTAGATTCGGGTACAGGTTACCCACTGAGGGGCTTAAGGTAAGGTACTCTGTTGGGGGTCTGTTTAAGCTTTTTGAGTCATGTGGAAGTACAGTGGAGCACTGAGGATGTTTTCATCAATAATGACCGGATGCTGTGTTAGCAGATACAGAGCTAAATGGAAAGTAGTCCTCTGCCAATGTTCTACAAGCTCCTGATGGCTGTTCTTGC
>JAODUD010010096.1:0-12420 GCA_026784285.1 Stomatorhinus walkeri
GCAATAAAAAATATACTAAAAACCTGGATTATTCTGGTTATTCACATTGCACTGCTATTATTTTGAACAATACTGTAGATGATGATGTACTCCTGATATCATTTTCAGACAATTTTCCCCTAATAAGAAGCAGTAGTTCTTATGTGGCTGCAAAGAGAGGAAATGGGGGCAGTTGGTCTTCTGAACACAATAGGACCCCTGTGTCCACAGTTTCTCTAACCACAGTTTCAGTCAACTGTGGTTTACCGGTTCACAGTCTGAAAAACTATTTCCAGCAACAGCTCAAAAGTTTCAAAAGCACAGACTGTAATTTAGTGAGTGCCCGCGATAGGTTAAGATATTCTTAACAATTTTTTCTCAGTACAGGTTATGTACGAGCACATAGTTACAGACTGTCATGCTTAGTCCTCTGAGCATTTGGTAAAAACACATTTATTGGCTTTCAGGGGGTGATGGGCGTCGGGGGAATGCACTGTTGTCGTTCTAACACCATCTTTTCTAGTTACATGATTGATTTGTAAGAGATCCTTCCACAATATCAGTAGTTAAAGTGCTAAACAAAATGTTGAATTTGCCTGTCTTTGCCTTTGCCAGTTCTTCAGAAGGGTGCCCTTCATCATGAAGGAACAAGACCTCAAGTGGACAGGTCACCGAATGGCATCCCTATGGTACGAAGCATTTCTTTTTATGTGTTTTGGGGTGAGCTTGCTCTGAACTGCGAGACTAAAGTCTATTTCTTTCCTAGTTGTCAAACCGAAACCTGTTTGAAAGCTTAGAGAGAAACTTGCACTCTCTAAATCTAGCATGTGAAAATGTTAATGTCACCATTTTGCATTTGAGTTTAAAGACGTACCGGGAGGCTTAACTGGGATACAACTAGATTTGCAGAATTCTCTTTTAGCTTGACATAGAAATTGTGAGTAAATTCAGGCATCACAATATGCTCTTGGTTTTATGGAATTTAGTACGTATAATTAATTGCTAACCTTTTACTGCAGAATTTGACTAGTTTTATTAATGAAATCTGCAAGAGATACCTGCAAACACAGACAGGATATTTGCTCCGTGTGTGAACACGATATCAGGAATACTATATTCCAAATATGAGTATAACTCTATAGCATTCAAAATATTTTGTTAATCACAATGTATTGAGTACTCATATGAAATAACTATAAGCACTCGTAATTCTTGAAGAATTTTTAATGGTTTCATTCCTGTTTGCCTTTTTGCAATATGTGTCTAGTCAGGTGTTGGTACCATCTTTTCTGTTTCCCTCTTGCGCCAATTCACCACATCACTTTCTCTGCCGTTATGTGTCCACTTAATGGAAATGCTCTTTGAGGCTAAATGATGTATGTGCCTGTTGGCAGTAATAAAGATAATGAGCGCTCATATTTAGCTACTGATAGCGCCTTTATACCTTCAAGTCCAGAAACTGACGATTTTACATTATAAATTTTCCAAGCTGTATCCAACCCAACCCTGTGTCGAAGTGCATGGATTATCTGATGGAAAACTGCCATATGCTATATTCATATATCATTATTAATCTAATATAGTTGATGTACTCATGCATTCCTGATAGCTCAAAACTTGAAAACTTCCAACCTTCTACTTAAAAAATAAAGTACTACAGAACAATTTACACAAGCGATAATTCTACTCACTGATGATGTGTCTGGGTGACACTGTGTGAACAGTAAGTAATTACCTCTTTGGTTTTACGTTACTATAACTCTCCAAACCTGGAGCAATTCTTTCACCAAGCTGACCTTTCTGCAGTGGAAAACCAAAATCAGCTGGAACTAGTGTCTCTTTGAGGTATGGCTCAGTTCCTGTGTGCCATTGGAAGATTTCCATGAATGAACCTCTCCACTCCCTACTGTGGACAGTGAACACCTTTGGGTGTCCAGGAGACAGTTAGTTGGTTTGAGTACTAAATTTAGCTTCTTATACTAGGTACGGCTGAATTGTATAGTACAGATGAAAATTATTTTCAGTGAACTCTATAAATTTAACTTTATTATGCTTTTTCCACACAGAGCACTTTTCTACATAATTGTATAGAAACACAGCACAACTGAGCAGAAATACGAACATATTGACCTAAATGCTAAAGTTAATTAATGGTCTCTCTATGGAATTCTCAATGCGATTTTCAGTCAGTAAATTGTCTATAAATGTTTGCTCAAAATTAAGGAACAGACCTGTAAATGATTTTGCAAACTGGCTCATTTCTAAATCAAATATTTCATACTGAGGAGGTGGAGTTGGAGCCTCCTCCACGCCCCCCCTTACCCCAGGAGGTGCAGGAGAGCGGGCTGAGGCCAGGCTGGATGGAGAGGCAGGCTGAAGTAGAGGTGAGTGACAGTCAGTCTGGCTGACTTATCAAAGTGGGCCAATAACAATATTTACAAATAAAAGGGGAAAAAGCTCTGTGTGTTGTGTTTATCAGATAACCATTCTACCAAATTGATGAAATGGTTATTCCAGGCCAGTGTTTCCCAACTCAGTCCTCGGGGACCCCAAGACAATCCATGTTTTTCCTCTGTCCAAACTCCCGGTAATAAAAACATGGACTGTCTGGGAGGGAGCAAAAACTGTTTGACAGTGCCCCAGGACCCCACTCACTCATTCATCTATTCTTTTTCCTCTTACAGGTGTTCTCCAGTGATCTGTCCTCCTGCCATCGGTCACTAGATCGCACAGGAAACAGCCTCACTGTTTTACCTAGAGAAAAAAAGCAGGCGGACGTAATGCCAGGTGACCTCGCACTGCCTTCGCTTTCAGTCTCATTCAGCTTATAGGTCCTTGCAAAAGTGTCCAGAACATTGTTTTTTCCCCTTTAAGACTTGATTCATGCCATTTCCTTTAAGACCTAATATTTTGTATAAATATAGCTTACTTCATGCATATCTAAACAAGAAAAACTGAGAATTAAATTCTGTTTTTGATGATGAACTATAAAAAAGTAAGAATGCTTTGCAATGCACTTTCAAATGTTTGTATACTTTATGCCACTATATGTAACTGTCAAACAAAGAAATCAATATCTGTTTGATAAAATTTCCATATAATGTAAAGAAGAAATCTCAAACGTTTGCTATTTTTCTGTGTTTCTCTTGCGCATTTCTCTGGTGTAGTGTAACATAAATCATTAGGCGCTGTGAATCTCAGCATGCATAACAGAATACTTTACCCACATGAGATCAAATGTAAGACTTGTGGCATTTGAATGACAGGCAGACGGGTGACACTGACTTTGCTCTCTCTCTCTCAGCTACCCTGCCTGGTTTTACTGCCTCCAGCTGGACTACATCCGACACAGCAACTAAGGTGAAAGTCCTGTTTCCCAATAGCAGACAACATTGCATTTGCAAACCATTTAGCCAAGAAGCAATTAAATGAAATATTGTATGAAATACTTTACAAAAGCATTGTGCAACGCTGATTTATCAGCTACTTAATCTACTTCCAGACCTTTGCTTTGCATCTGAAGCATGAAATGATGTATTTAGTGACTGTATCTGCTCTTTGCTACCCAGCAGGGTTCGCAGGCCACATTTTTATTATACCTTTAATGCCCAAACACTAGGGTAAAATGTTTAATATTGTTTATTTACTGTCATAAAAAGCATTTCCCCTCTATGGACAAAACTGAACTAAAATATATCAATATGACTGAAAGATCTGTATGTGACAGGCAAGTGTGAATTCTATTGAGTCGATGCTCTCTGTATAATTTGGTTCCCTGCAATACCCAAACTCTGCACAAGATGGCAGTAAGCGAATTATGTTAAGCCCCTTTAATGCATTTTTTCGCGTTAATACAACTGCTAAGAACTCCTTAAACGTTAATGTTAATTTGTAACTGATAAGAGTTAACTTGTATTAATTTAGCGAGCAAGAATGAGTGAGGAGGAGCAAAGAGAAAGAATAAGGAGAAACCAAGAACGGCTATCAAATCAGAAGAAAGAAGCTTTGCCAACAGACATTAACCACATCCAGTATCAAAGATCATCTCCACCCAGGGAAGAGGTAACTGTATTTAAGCAAACTGAGATACTCAGTTGAATAGCAGGCACTCTCAACACACCACAGTTTAATAGAAATACAACCAAATCAATAGCTTACTCGATGAATTTACTTTGTCGTTTGCAAGGTAAAGTGTCCATGATGAAATGAATGTGCAAAGCAAGAAGCTTACAACAAAAATTTATTTCAACAGTATTATTAACCCTGTCCAGCCAAAATGAAGCTTGATTTGCATCCCTGTGACATGACTTAACTCAAACAGAAGTGGTCTTAGGCTGTGCAAGTGTGAAGGAAGGACAGTAAATTTGTCAGTATGTTCTGCTACAATCAAAGATATGTGCACAATCAAGTACGGTGAATGCTTTATACTCATATTGTGTGTATTGCTAATGTAGAGCTATTTTTACCAATACAGTGATATCATTTAGTTTTATGGGTATGGTGAAGTGGCCTTAGTGTAATGCACATGCAGAGTTTGAATTGTTACAATGTATTTGTTTGTGTAGGTTTCCTGTGTATGTAACTTTCTTCTTGTTTATTTACCTCTCTGTGGTTCTCCAGCCCCCCCTTCCCATCAGAGTAACACGAGTGTATACTACTGTCTTGCCATCTGCCCTGATAGCTCGACGTGTGTCAGTTGAAGACCCCCCTTCTGAGTTGGTCAATCCCTTCCCACAGCAAATCTCCACCGGGACACCTTTTTCAGAGCTTGACCAAAACCAGAAGTTTCTCTTACAGGAGACATTGAACCAAAATTCCCCATGGCTAAAACCAGAGAGAGCAGAAGATCGATCTGATCAAAGATTGCCATCTGATTTATCATCAGAAATTTTTGAGGGTAGACCAGGTATGTCTTACACGGCCAAAGGACTGTCAAAACAAAAGAAGCAGAAGCTTGCAAAAGAAGAGGACTCACAATTACATAGCCATAACCACAGCAGTATTCCATCCAGCCAAAGCACAGAAGCAGCTCAGCAACATTTAAAAGATGTGGCTCAATTAGAAGCTGAAAAGGTACTCTGGTCACAGACAAATGACGGGACGGCATCAGAATGTGGAATTTCGCCTTCTGATGATGGAGCTAAACCAGAGGATGGGGGCCCTGGCTTAGCAGGAGTGATGCTGGGAAATAGAAGAAGAGAAAAGGTATGGGGATCCATGGATTCAAATGGCAGAGTGGGACATGCAGCTACGTAACTGTGTCTGCCGTGGTGTTTTGATTGGAGTTTCATCTTTATAAATTGTCAGTTACTCCTCAATTTACAGCAGCTGTGATTAATAAGAAAATTAGTGTTTTTAATCAACAACCAGTGCAGAAATGATCAGAACAATGTCTAAGGATTGTGCAGAAAAAGCCTTCCAACCTGTACCCAGTGATATAGCTCAACTTAGAGCTGCGACAAAGTAAATTCTCTCTCTTCCTCCTTTCTCTGAAGCCCGGAATTCGAGCATCCCTGCTAGCTGCTGATCTGGGACTCGACCTCCGTCTGACTCCAGAGCAGAGAGAAGCAAAACTTAAACGGGTGGAGAGGATCAGGGAACGAGTAATAAAAAGGTGCATGTCCATTTCTCCATGCATCCATATCTGTTTTTAATCAGACTTCTTTTCATGTGGACACATCACTGAAAATTTGGGTCCATTTAGTGTTTTAGACAGGCTATATTAATATACTGTCTATAGACTATACTAATATTGTATGCTCACTCTACTAATATAGGTATGCGTCAATAAACATTTGGGTTGGGCCATGTGAATGCTATGAAAATATCATATATACTGCACACAATTGTACTGTATATCATATACTGGCCCTGTACTATACCTGTGCTGCCAAAATAACCAAGATAGTTTATACTAACTAATACAGTACTTCAGTGTAATAAAATTGATATATATTACATATACACTGCATTAGCCCACAAAGTGAGAAAGACAATACACGTCAAAATAAGGATTAAAGAGTCCATAAAAGCATGACATAAACTTTTAGTTTCGCTTTCAATTATTACGGGTGCTGGTATTGTAAGTTAGGTGGACACTCTGTGTGGTTGGAAATTGTGTGGAAGGATGTTAAGCGACACATAACTATACTGCACTGTACTACACTATACTACACAAAGGCAAAACACTGAATATTTTAATGAAAAGTGATTTATGACTGAAATTGTGTCTCTTAGGTTCTATTTTTATTTATTTTTCTGTTCATCTAAACTCAGTTTTAGGGGCAGTGGCATACACATGCACACACTACTCCCTGGGTGCTAAATAATGGCTAACCTCTGTTATGTCTCAATGTCACATATGGGTTAAATGCACAGGATACATTTCATTGTGTGCTGTAGTGTGTCAAGAATGACGATTAATCACTCTTTTTCATAACTACAGTATCATTTACCTATCTACTAAAATTTCAAAGCCTTTTTTCTTATTCTCAGTGTCAGCATAGTTAGTATTTTGCCAGATTAGGGCAATATACTGCACTGTATATGCTATACTGCAATGTACTATATTATGCTGTATTTTTCTCATAGGAGCTGAGAATAAGGTCTTAGCATTCAGCATTTAGTTTCAAGTATTCATCTGCCTGTTAACCAACCAGTCTTGCGATCTCTCTCTCCCACCTCCTCTCTCTCTCTCCCACCTCTCTCTCTCTCTCTCTCTCTCTCTCTCTCTCTCTCTCTCAGTGCAGCCAAAATGAGCATTATGCATCCCCTCTCTCCACCGCTAAGGGGCAACAGAGAACATATTGTCAACTTGTCTCTCAAGCTGGCAAATAAGGCTTTAAAAAAGAGCAAAGGAATGGCAGGTGAGACTTTAATACAGTGGCAAATTATTTTAATGCAGTAACTTCAACTTAATATAGTGCCAACATCCAAAATCATCAGATTCAAGAAAACTATTTAGACTTGGATTATAATTATAATGCTTATAATAAAATTATACATATTAGTTGTATGTAATTGTAATGAGCTACCTGATCACTGGTGTAACTCTGGTTTCAATTAACCTTGCTCATTCTTCTTTTAATTATCAGCTTGCTCTGAAGTTCCTGATGAATGCCATATTACTGAAGACGTGGACTGTGGTGATGTTTGCTATAGTGATGGGAATCCTGAACTTGGCCTTAGAGTTAAAACTAAGCCCAAACCTAGCAGAATCCCATCAATTACTGGTAATAAAGGAAGACATAGTCTGAAAGCAACAGGAGGTTTGAAAGATGCTGCGAACACTTTAGGGAAGACACCCATCAATAATCACAGCAAAAGCTTGGATGTCACATCTCATGCCAGAAATGTCTCTCCGAATCAATTAAATACAACCAATAATATCACCGCACTCCTAGTGTGTCCAAGAAATAGGGATCAGCAGTCAGTCCAAAAGGAAGACAATTCATATCCATCCCATGATGATGAAAATGAGACTAATGAGGAAGAAGGCAACTCTGTCAGTCAGAAAAGTCAGTTCAACAGTAGGAGGACAGAATGGTTTCTTTCAGACAATCACAAAGTAGAATATATACCTTTAGTGAATCGATTTAAAGAACCAAATTCAGGTGACAACACCACAGATCAAGGCAACACATACTCTCACTTAATGTGGCGACCAGCGATGATGACCAGTAAAAAAATAAATCTGCAGTTTTCATCCGAAGAGAAGGTCTCAGAAGTTGATATATCTGTTGTATCGCCTGATTCTGCTGGGAAAATGGAACAACGATCAAAAGATCCCACCACTCATCATGTGCCAGCTCACCAAAGCTTAGTACATCATGCCCAAAGTTCAACAGCTGACAATTTAATATATGAAATTAAAAAATCTGATGAGAGTGCTGCAATGATCCTGGAAGGAACAACATCAGAAAAGAAAAAGAATGACATTTTTGAACAATCAAATAAAGTACCTGAACTATCACAGAGCCTGGCCAGTGGGGAAAAACAAAACATCCAAAGCAATGAAAAACAAGCTTACAGCTTTACAGATGAAGGAAACTGCAACAAATTATTGGCCAACCAAACAATTCCTACTTATGCTACAATCCAATTCATACCAGCTCCTCTTTTGGATACAAATCAGGACAAAGAGAACAACACTTTTTTAACTTTACACAGTGAATCTGAAGACTCACACTCTGACCCTCGAAATACCTCTGTTGATCAAATGAACTCTTTGACCAAATCAGTTAAAGATTTGCACATTTATGAGGAAATATCCTTCAATTCCACTCCCCCAGAATCGCAGCCTAATCATAGCCATAATACCATACTAACAGATAATGAATTCACATCATCCAGCTACCTACAGTCCAGTCGCTCAGAAATCTTGCCCAATAATTTGTCTGCACATTCGATTTCCACCAATCAAAGAGGTGAGAAAGAAATAGAAACAGAAAACACAGATTCTGATTGGCCTGGTGAAAATAAATCACCTAGTGAGGGACAGACAATTTTGGAGGCAACCAAAAGTAGTAATTCAGAGGTGAACAGAGAAGCTCCACTTGGAAAGGATATGGTTAGTTATAGCTCTGAAGTTAATGACAAGAAGGACGACCAGGGCTCTGAAGTTGTAAGGGCAAGAGTGACTGTTGTGAGAACCAGTTTGTAAACCAGTTTGAGTGGAAACGACACGTTCAGTGGAAGGTTTGAGTAAGTTGGGAGAGGAAACGTCCATGAGACTGGGAGGACAATGCAAAGGGGCCAGCCATGGAAGTGCATCAAGCATGCAGTAGTAGCAATGAACTGATGAATAGCAATGAACTGATGAATAGCAATGAACTAACTTACTAAAAACGTATTGTAAGACATAATCTATTCCAATTCTCACAATTATTCTTATCAAGCATGTTTCAGTTGTCAGTACAATGCACATTACATTTGTCAATAGACTGCATATTACATTTGCCTGTTTATTTTATGCTTTTGTAAACAATCCCTTGACCTATTGATGTAATTATTGTTTTTACTGAAAGTTTTTAACATTCATTCCCTTTACGAGTATGCTTATTAAATGAATAAAATGGTATCTGAGAACAGTGAGTGAATAATTATTTACTCTATGTTGTATTCTGCATTATTAATACTTATTATATTTATTTATGTTTTACATTCATTTTGATTTTAACGAGTACTCCGTTGATCTGTTTTCAGCACAGACTCCGCTGTCATTTGCTTCTTGTCAAACTCTCAAACAGAACAGTATCGGATCCGTGATGCTTTCTTTAGACATGATTTATCCGTATTCTCTCGATCGGTTTTACCGTTTAGACCAATGCAGTACTTTGCTTAAAAGCGTCATTCTCTCTTTATTTGCCGAGTCCTTGTCGATTACGTCATTGTATAAAACCACATTACATCATTCTTTAGGGAATCCGACCATTTAACAATAGCCCCGCCTTACATCTCTCCTGTCCAGTTACGCTAAGTTTATATTGGACATTGTTCCACCGTAGGAAAGCCTCCCCTTCTTACCATTGGTAATACCTAAGAATTTGATTAGTTGAGCTCGTTGTCTGTCAAAGAAGTATTTTTCTGCCGACCACGGAAAAGAGGCAAGAAGTGAGCGGGTCATTCGATTTCGAGGCGTGCGGGTTTTTAGACTTGCATTATAAACCAAAAACGCAAAAAGCTGCAGAAGTAATCTGACAAATTTTGCATATATTTTTACATCAACCAGAGTAAATTACTTTTAAATCAAAAACAACAGTAAGAATAATAATTAATATTGTTTTATTAAAAATATTTTTGTTATTCAGTTTCGCTGCTGCTGTTATTGTTTCGACGGCGTTACTGAATATAGTAAATTAATACATTCTCTTTGTTGAATTGATGTTGTTCTTAATAATCATTTGTAGCTTTTAGTTTGAGACTAAGGAACATGGGAACAAGCTTGTGAAATAAGACTTAAATAAAAATTTACTTTTAAGTTAGTATTTTTTATGATGATTGTCTGATATTAATCAGTTCATAATAAAGTTCATTATATTTTAGGTATATATTTGTTTAATTTATACGGATTTCTAATTATCTGGGTTAAATGTAAAAGATACATAACTTTTCGCTTACTTTTATCATTAACATATTCCACACTTAATGTTGTGATAGGCACCCATTGCATTTTGAAATATTAATAACACATTCAAACAGCATTAAATATAATGAATACATTATACGTAAATTTGATTTGAAGAATAAATATAATCCATAATATCATTCTCTATGGACTTCCCATCAGTAATTGTACCTTGCTATATTCAGCTCCATGCTTTGGTTACTTTGAAAGAAATGCAACTCAATTGAAAAAAAATAGGTTTGTACTAATTTGTCTAATTCCAGGAACATCTACGTCAAGAATATAGGTTTCAATTAATGAAGCGATTTCCATCTCACGTTTGCTTTGAAGCTGTCTTGCCAATGTGCCGTTGAAACTCATGTGAAATTTCTTTTAACACTTCAAATGCTAACGGATGTTTATTCACGGTTTCAGTTATACTTGGTGGTAGTTACCAGTGAGCTATAGTCACCAGTGTTCATATAGACCCTTCACGACTTTTGCGGATGGCATTATTAGGTTATACTGTACCTCTGAACTAAATTTGGAAAGACTCGACAACACCGCTGATTTCCAGAAGTTCAAATAGAAGGTTGTACGTAGGCCAAGGTTGAACTGTGGCTGAAAATCTATTATACAGACTAATACTTTATTTTATTTAATCATTTTAAGTCATAGATAGTAAATCTATATAGCTGACAATTTTCATTTTTAAATAATGTTCCGCACCTAATAATTGGTTCACTTTAATTGCACAGTGCTGTATATGTAAATTCATTATAAAATGCTATACTCTTACGTATGCAAATATACACGCACATTCTGTGTATATATTTATAATTATTATACTGTATTACACATTTAACTATGGAAAATGATAGAGAGAATGTTTCTTTAAGACCTATTACCTTCATCCAAAAGAGAGGGAGAAGAGAAAGAGTGAAACGGAGGAGGAGTGTGTGGTGTTCTGGTGTAGCGTCTCTTTCAGTTGCTTTGTGCCGTTTACATGTGGAAGTAGGAAGGGAGGGGGGGAGATATCCGGGTTTTTAAGGGGGGTATAGGCACCGAAAGAGCGAGAGCTGCTGTGATGAAGCCGGAGGGAATATAAAGCCTTCGTCTCTCCTCCGCGATGACTACGGTAAGAAAACATGTTACTAAATACTGCCGTGTTGCATGAATGCAAAGTATTTGTTTTTGTGTAACGGTGTGAATGCGTGCGTGTATAATACCTTAGTATGTGCATTCGATTGTGTTGCGGTGAAGGGAGGGGAAAGGCGAAAGGAGGGAGGGAGGAAAAGAACCAGAATATAAACGATGCTACGCTCGGAATGTCGAGACACTTCATGCATTGACAGGTGTGTCTGCGTTTCCAACATCGCAATTTATTCACTCTATTTTTGCAGGCGTATCGATTGACAAGCATGCACATATAATTGGAGAACGATAGATATTAAAATATGCGCCAGCACAAATTCACGGACTGCAATATTAAAATATTTTAGCCCGCTGTATATGCTTTGTAGACAGTTACTTCCGATTTAGGGGCTAATCGGTTCTTCAGAATATGTATCTTTGCATATTTCGTATTTTTTCTAAGTATGCGTGCTTTTGCAGAACCTACCAACCAAGAGATGTAGTTGCAGCGTATTCATTGTTTATGCTTTATATCACCATCGTTGCTGATTTAAGGAATAATATGCCATGCATGCGTTTGCGTGTCCTTCTTTAACATGATTTTATATATTACAATCTGTGGTATTTCTCTTTTATTTGGTTATTTATTATAGCAATATTTTAAACTCTAGGTACTACTTCAGCGCATTGCCTTTCCACCCCTGTATATTATTATGGCTACTCAGACTAGCCTTGACAAATAGATAACTATAGGCATACATACAGCACCTAAAGAGACTATTATTATGACACCGTCACCTAAATAGGCGCCAGTGACGGCAAGCAAAATGTTTAATTTAATTAAAGAGTTATTTGAAATTGAAGGCTGATTTTGTCAGAAGATCAGTCGCCACATAGTTTATCTGTTTGTGTGTGAGAGCGCATCGGACTGAGTGTGTTCTCATCTCCTGTTCGTTTTTCTTCTTCACATTCATACTGGGATATCTGTTAAGCCAACTTCATTTACTGAATTATTGCTTTATTAGAGAAGCAACAAAGCAGCGTGGTTTAATGCTTGTTATTTATACGAATGCCTCTTGATGCACGTTTAATTCCGGCCTTATTAGCCGCTTCATGTACTGCTAACCCGCAGTTGCGCTCCCCGCCCCGGTATCTTCTGTACGTTGATTCTTTTAGCGTGACCCCCCCCCCCCCCAACCACC
>JAODUD010010097.1:0-12392 GCA_026784285.1 Stomatorhinus walkeri
GGAGGCAAGGCAGGACAGGCAAGCGGGACAGGCGGGACCAGGCAGGGAGGCAAGGCAGGACAGGCAAGCGGGACAGGCGGGACCAGGCAGGGAGGCAAGGCAGGACAGGCAAGCGGGACAGGCGGGACCAGGCAGGGAGGCAAGGCAGGACAGGCAAGCGGGACAGGTGGGACCAGGCAGGGAGGCAGGGTTGACCACGGCAGGCAGGACAGCAGGGTACGACGAGGCAGGAAGGGGAGACACAAGACAATGAAACGCTCAGTAGCTGACATTTGCATGGCAACAATACTTCACACCGCTCTGCGCTACGATTTGGATTTAACTAAGGTATCGATTTGTGCCGATTGCTAGCAGCTGTGTTGCTCCACCCCTGTGGGTGTGACTGAATCCCCCCCACACCCATCCCAAGACAAGTTAGGCAACCAGCATAAGAAACTGCAGGTAACAAAATAAAGCAACATTAAACTAAACAGTGGTAAATGCTGATTTAATCTAACCTGAGCCCCAACATAACAAAACTAGCAGCATTAATCAATACATAAAGCAAACTAAACTATAACACTGTAACCTGGTAATTCCCCTATAACATGTGTCACAGGTTTTCTGCCAATGACGTGGGTTTAGGAGAACATGGGGAAACACTGAGTTGTTACTCCACAGAGAGACTAAAGTGTTTTCCCTCTAAGATACTGTTAATGCTCATGGCTAGATAATGTCACTGACATAGAAAGTATCCATTGGAATATGGCAACAGATCATAATGTTTGTTGCTAATGCAAATTAAGGCAAAAAAACAAGTCGTCTGATGCTGTCAAAAAGCATGAGCTTGTCATAAAAGCTAACATCATCTTCTCCATTCCTCAAGAACATCGGCCTACAGGGATTTATCTCTGAAGATGTGGTTAAGAAGGTGGGGACTCCAGTGAAGCCCTTCTCAGAAGACATCTCAGATCAAACTGTTCACAAAGATGCGAATCACGTTAACACTCGATTTGTTGCTGATAATATACATTCACAACTGAAGATTAAGACGACGCTTTCTGAGCAAGATACACTCATGGTCGGGAAAAAATGGTTAGGGTTAGGGTTAGGGTTAGGGTCAAGATCACTACTGCATTAATGCCCCCTGAGGTACTCACAGGAATTTGGCATGGCGTGGTCCACAAAAGATAACAGAGAACTGAAGACTGTGCGAGAAGTAATTGAAGTGCCTTCAGATAATTTCCACTGCTGGACAAGTCAGAGAGCAGAAATGCGATAGAATCTTCAGTCAATTTAAGGACTTTGCAGAGATATGCAAAATAGCTAGGCTTTAGTGGATAGAGGGTTTTCCATCAACAAGTACATTTTTGTTAAATAGATGCTGACTACTTGATAGAAACCCTACCATCTGCAGTTACTACAGAGTAGGTGATATATCTGGAGTGAAGTAGGTTTGGGCCTGGTCAGTAGTGGGAGACCAAGTGGGAAAGTTGGGTTGCTGCTGAAGGAGTTGTTGGTGTGGCTGATAGATTAGCCCATCCTGTGGTCTGTGTGGATCCCAGTGCCCCAGTGAGGTGACGGGGACACAGTGCAGTGAAAATGGTGCCGTCCTTCCGATGAGATAAAACCGAGGTCCTGACTCTTTCATGCCATAAATGATCCCTGGGCATCTTTCAAAAGAGTATAAGGTGCAAACCCAACAGATCTTGAAACGGAAGTTGGCATAGGTGGGGGTGGAGATCATGAAATTCAAACGAAACTTCACAGTAATATCACTGCACTTCAGACGTCGCGCAGTTGAGCTTGCTCTCAAAAGGGAAGCCGCAGATAAAGTACCTGTATTCACAAAATCAAATGCTGAGAGAATAGCAGCCAGGGAAAAAGGAAAGAAATTGATTGCATTTGACAAAGACATTTAAAAGGAAATCAATAAAATGAAGAAGATGTGAATGTGTGACAGAAAGAGGGATGTGTGTGTGGGAGAAAGGGGATGTGTGCAGGTGTGTGGGAGAAAGAGGGATGTGTGCAAGTGTGTGGGAGAAAGGGGGATGTGTGCAGGTGTGTGGGAGAAAGGTCTTCTGTAAATTCCACGGTTTGGCAAAAGCAGAACATGCTGTGCTATGTATTCCTTACAAATTCTTTATACAGTAGTTTGCATCCTTACAACTTTAGTTAAGGTTGCATTTTGCTCAGTGAATTACTTTGAAAGTGACACATTTCGTAATACAAGTGTCTAGCCAGACTAGTTCTATTAATCCAATGTTATGTTGCAGTGAAGCTTTCTTTTGCAAAGCCGCTGGCCCTGATGGCATCCCGTCACACGTCCTGAAGGCACGCACTGCACAGCTGTCACAGGTGTGCGCCAGCATCTTCCACCTGTACCTGTCTTTGTGCACTGTGCCATTGTACTTCAAGAATACCAGAATAGTGCCCGTGCCAAAGAAAAGTACTGTTTATTGCCAAAAACGATTACCAGCCCATCGCTCTATCATGAAGTCATGAACCGTCTGGAAAAACTTGTCATGCCGCACATTAACCTCAACATTCCTACAACCCTGGACCCACTCCAGTTTGTATTCCAGTGAAACAGATGTGTGGTCAGTGCCAGCTCCCTTACTCAGTACACTGCCCTAAGACATTTAGTAAAGAAGAAAATTCATGTCTGGATGATGCTGATTGGCTCCAGATCAGCTTTCTAAGATCATTCTATGTTTGACCTAAACATCAGACAGTGAGAATTAGCAACAGGAGATTATCCATATGGATCATCAGGACTGACATCTACCAAGGCTGCTTCCTTAGCCCACCCTGCGGAAAAGCACAAGAGCACCCGAGTTGTGACGTTTGTGGCCTACACCACTGCGATTGGCCTCATCAGAGACAGTGATCAGGCTGCCTACTGGAAGGAGGCAATAGACAGACCTGCATGGTACCTCAAGACCATCCTATCTAAAAATGTCAGCAAGAAAAAGGAGATCAACGTCAACTTCTGGAAGACTGGAGACCTTGCCATTCCGCAGCTTTGGATTCCAGGGTGTCCAGATAACTGACGCCCTCTCATGGCAGTTATTTTCCACAAGTCATCGGGGTGGCCAAACAACCTGTATCTGTCCATCGTGCTGCACAGTTAAATTTTGCCAGTGTACTTTCTGCACCAACACTTCATACTGTAATACTGGCAGAGTCAGCACCCATCTAACTCTGCCCTTTGTGTCTCTTCCCCGTTCGATCAGCTGGTGTCACTGGTCATCTCGTCTTGTCTTTCCTTACCTGATAATCCAATCCTTGCGCTTTCCTTCTTCCTGGCACTGCCACTTCGCTCACTGGCTGCCAAACTGATCCTCTCATGAGTTTCAGGCCGGCCAGTGATCTGAATGGCCTCACCTGTTATTTCTTAGTTTTCTGTTCCTCTCTTTATTTTGTGTCTTTAATTCCTGCACTTGATTCACCCTCCTTCTGTTCTGTTCTACTTTTGTTTTCTACCTTTTGATCTTGTAATTGATTAGCCTTGATTTATATTCCCAGTTAATGTTTCCCAGTTTTTTTGGATTTGGGTAAGTTCCCTGTGCTGAGTTCATTTCCGCAGTAGCTCATTGTGTTAGAATTGTCAACTTCCAACCTGCTATGTTTGTTGCTGGTTTCCCTTTGTAGGTCATTTATGGTTCTGTTAGTGTTTAGTTCTGCCCCCTTGTGGTCATTTATTGTTTTTTTTTCTTGTTTGCTTTGATTAAATTAAAACTTTGTTGTCTTGGAGTCACCTCGTGGATCGTCACCTTTTCCCGTCTGCGCCCTGACAAATATGGTCAGGTTTGCACATTCCACAAAGCTGTTTCAGCCCCATGACACGCTGCCAGTTTATTTCTGAATTTTGTATTGTCTTATCTAATACCATCTCTACTATTAGCTGATGAGGTCATGCATTTATCCACTAACCATGACCTCCTGCAGGCGTTCAATGCCAAGCGTGAAGTGGCAGGAATGAGACTTCGGATCTCCAGATCTGAGGCCATAGTACTCTCTCAAACAGTGGTGACTTCCGTTTGACATACTGGAAGCTCACACATTCTTTTCACTGTGTGCTGTATCTGTGATATTGTACAGCCTGCTCTTATATTGGTGGTGACTTCTCTTTGACATACTGGAAGCTCACACACTCTTTTCACTGTGTGCTGTATCTGTGATATTGCACGGCCTGCTCTTATATTGTTCTTCTTGACAGCTGTGATACCACTGTAATGTGTATACAGTGCCGACCAGGGGCACCTACAGGATTTTATGAAATATTTTATTTTACGGTTTCCTCGTGATAAAGTAATAATTTTCTTGATACTTTAAGAAAATGAACCATACATATCAGTAGAATGACCTCACATAATTTTTAATTCTATGGAAAATGACAGGTCAATCTATGGGCCATGTTTAATAATGAATTACAAATATGTCTAGAGGACAATGAGATCTCGTATAGGTGGCGAATACCTCAATTAAATCCCACATCCTAATGATGTAAAATTGCTGATCGTCCAATATAATCATCTCCATTATTTCAGTAGTTGTGTCTTTAGCTCTGGTGTTGCTAACATTGAATATTGATAAAGATTGAGTATTGACTGGCAATATCTGTATGTTAACCAATAATCCGTGCATTGCTACATATTGTTTTTTTTCATCTTCAAATTAAGACAACATGAAATGCAAAATAATTGAGAGAGAAATACAGTGCTGAGCAATTTTGAGAGAAATTCTCCACCTTGATCAGCGTGAAAAAAAAATGTAATTTATATTTTACCCAGATTTGTGCAGCCCTGACCTTCATTTTATGTTTTTGTTGCAGACATAACAAGGCAAAAAAACTGTGACATCAGCCAAGGGTATGCCAGCATGATGCTCACATGTCAATCAAAAACACAGAGGTATTTAGTTATTCATAAGCATGTATTAAGTTACTAAAATTAGTTAATACCATGGCTCTATTGACTTCTTGAACCTGAAAAGTGCTGTTTAATGTTCCATTACCGCACATGTGGTGCCAATCAGGTGAATCACAATAGCAAATCTCGTAAGCAACAACATTGCTTCAAGCTGAGGACCGGGACCTGTGGTCAGTGATTAAATATCAAAATGATTTACTGATGTAATTGTTATTGAGGTCATACTCAAGTCAGGTTTTAATAATCAGTAAGCACTAAATAAGTTGAGTTTTAGCCATAATGAACACCAGGTACACTAATGAAACACTGCTGAATATAATGAAGTGCATTTGGCACTGGGTTGTGCATCCATCCATCCATTCATCCATCCATCAATTTTCTGCTATTCCTCCAGGTTTGGGTTGTGGGAGCAGCAGTCTGAGCAGAGATGCCCAGAATCCCCTCTCCCCAGTGACCTCCTCCAGGGAGGTTCCAAGGTGTTCCCAGGCCAGCCGAGGTTCCAGGGTGTTCCCTGGTCTCCTCCAGGTTGGACATGCCTGAAGCATCCTGAAGGCATCCTAGATAGATACCTGAACCAGTGATGTGTTCAAGACCTTCTGTGTCAAGATCAAGACAAGATCGGGACGTTTAATCAAGACTTTATTTTAGAGTGGACTCATAACAGGGTTATATTTTCATGTAATTCCAAAACACCCTTTTATTTGAACTTTAATGTTTCAATACTCTAAACCAGGGGTGCCCAACTCCAGTCCTGGGGGGCCAGAGCCCTGCACATTTTTGGGTTTCCCCTCATTTAACACAACAACTCCTTCCGCTAATTACCACACAACTCTTGAGCTGAATCATTTGTGGTGGAACAGGGAAAGAACTAAGCTACACAGGGCAGCGGCCCCCCAGGACTGGAGTTAGACAAAACAATAATGCAGATGTATTAAAAAAACACAATATAACAAGATCACATATAAAATGTATATGTATAAAATACTGTACACAAAGCCCCCCCCCCCAGCTTTCTGACAGTGATAGTACTGTAAATCTACCTCTAACAATTAACACTAAACAATAAACACTACCAAAAGTGTCCAAAACAGTCCAGTATAACAGGGGCAGTTGATGATTGATGAGTGAAGGAAACACCTGGGGAAAAGCTCTCTGAAATATATGAATTTACCAGTTCCTAATGCGGCATGAGGTGACTAGGTGCAGGGCCATAGCCAAGGTGTGAAAAAGAGTGAGGTCTGGGACCCGGGGCTGATGGGGTATGTGGGGGGGGGGTCTCATCGGTCACACATTACATACCAGAGGCTTGTTTTCTGGGGGACCGGTAGTGTTAAATGACAATTAATATCAATCAATTGATATATTAAGCTACAGCAAGTTATGTTGAGCTGTTATATGAATGTGACTTACTGAATGAATTTAGGTCTATATCATAAAAACTTTACAGAGCAGTAAAATATTATGGGTAAGAAGCATGTAATTTAAGGCTATTTTAACCATATATAAGGATAACAATATAAGAGAAATGCTTGATATTAACACACTAATACAAAGCAGCATCAAATACATTATTTGTTTAGTTTTGATATTCAAATTTGACTTTGAAATGTTTCTATGGACAACCTTTCCAACCTTTAACACGGCCAGAGTCTCCTAGCCTACGCTTATATTTAGCATGTTTCTTACAATTATCTTTACTCCAAACGCTTTAGCAGGTCACATTTTTGGGACATTTTCTTACAGATAATGATCAGTGTTTTGTCTAACTGAATGACATGCTGCCTGCACACCCTCCCTCACAGTGCTGCATGATCACACGTACAAAATGTGAATTCGACCTGCTTTCAGTGAAGTGCGTACCGCGGTTCCTGAGTCAGTCCTCTACCATGCTGCTACTGAATGCTCTAGCTCCCTCTCACCCGCACACAGCAGACACTATTAATAATACTACCGAACTGAACTAAGAATGCACTTCCACAGACATTTTCGAGTACAGGTTTTTTTTTTTAATTCAGGTGAATATGTAACTTCAAATTTTATATCTAGCTCTTTAAAAAAATGAAGTAGATGCCGATCTCAGTGACCTCTTATCTGGCTACAGCCCTGGTTGGGAACGCTCCCCAGATGAAGACGTGTTCACTGAAGATGAACTCACAGAGACAAGCAGGCACAGGACAGCACATCCATCAGGATGGAAACAAGGTGGTCGAGTTGTAATCCAATTGTGTGTGAGAGACCTACTGTACAGGGAGACGGATGATCAAGGTCCCACTTGCTCAATACTTCTTCCCAGCAGCCCCAGGTTATACTGTTTTTAAGAAGCACTGCTACAAGAGCCAGTGTAGGAAAATTAATCGATTCAAATAATATGTTTTGTGATATTTCGAAACTTATGGCCAAGACCAAGGCATTGTCAAGATAAAAATGGGCTCAAAACCGAGAAGAGACTGAGATCAGGTGAAGCAGTCATAAGACATATATACTATAAGTAAGGGTAGGTACATTGATTGACTGGTAAATCGAAAGCCTGGTACAACATCTGCATAACTGCCAACACTGCAACGATCCGCCTGTCGATCTCCCACTCCATCGTTCCCTGACTCATGAACAAGACCCCAATCTACATTAACTCCTCAGTTTCACACAGTAACTCACCCCTTACCTGGAGCAGGTAATCCAACTTTTCCCACCTTTTTTGAGAATCGTATCCTCAGATGTGGAGGCGCTGAGCCTCATCCCAGTCAGTTGGACTACTTGGCTGCAAACTGTCCCAGGGCATGCTGGATGTCATGACTTAAAGAAACCAGTATGACCACATAATCTGAAAAAAGCAAAGGCGCGATCGTGAGCAAATAATAACAGATATATGGAGGTCCAAAATTATACAGAGAAGCAGAATCTCAATCAATACGGTATCTAACAGGTAGGCGATGAAGTTGCTGGGGAACAGAGTTCTGCTAATGACCCAGGCAGAAGCATTCTGATTGACGTTTGTAGAGAAGTTTATGTGGAAGACCAGAGAGGATGGCATTGCAGTAATCAATGTGAGATGTAACCAGTGTATGTACCAGAACAGCATTGCAATTTCATGTAAGACATGAGTGTAAACAACTGATATTGTCATACCCACAGGGGTGGGACGTACCAGCAACAGGCGATCATCTCTGAGCGGGTCACAAGCGACTTACAATGCGAAGTATTGTTGCCATGGTAATGCGCCTTACTGAGCGTTTCCTTATTCATTGTCTTTCTCGTTATCCCTGCCTCCTGCGTCCTGCCTGCCCACTCCCGCCTATCCTGCCTGCCTGCCTTCTCCTGCGTCCCGCCTGCCCACTCCCGCCTACCCTGCCTGCCTGCCTTCTCCTGCGATCCCGACCCCGTGTCCGCTGCTCATCCTCCCCTCTTGTTGCCGTGTCCTGTGCCTACTCGTGGGACTGACCCTTCCGGCTTTTGTCTCCTTGCATATAAGACCCGACTACGATTTTGGCTTGTGGACTTGGCATTGATTGTACCTGGTCACAGAAGTAAACTACCTGTCTCCTGCACTACGGGGTCTGCCTCTTGCTTGCTATCCCGGCATCACAGATATTGTGTAGGCAAAAAAATGTGGATCGAGTGATATTATTAATACAAATGCCCAAAGATAATGTACTATCCCGGTTGACACCCAGATTTTTAACCTGGGGGGTGGGATTGTAGAATAGTAAAATTGATAACAAAACTATCAAGTTTGACAAAAGTAGTTTTAGTACCAGCCTCTGTTTCATCACTGTTTAGTTTGAGAAAATTAGAGATCAACCACAATTTAATTTCCTGTAGACAATGAGAAAGAGGGGATGGTAGAAGGGTAGAATTAGAGGCTTAGAAGACAGACAGAGCTGGGTGTCATCAGTGTAACAGGTGAACTGAACAGAAAATGTCCTGAGAATATAACAAAAGAATAAGAGACAAAAGGTAAATAATAAATAGAAGGCGGGCCCAAGACAGAACCTTGGGGGACACCGCTACTATCTGGGTAAACCTGTGATATTTAATTTTTTCGTTGGACATTTTTAGTTTTTTAGTTACTGAGTGTGACCAGAGTAATATTATCTAAACCAGGGGTCTCCAACTCCAGTCCTGGAGAGTTACTATTCAGTAGGTTTTATGTCCCACTTAGCTTCTGATGAGCCACACCTGTTCCTGGTATTTACCTGAGAACAGGTGTGGCTCATCAGTAGCCGGGTAGGATAGAAAACCTACTGGATAGTAGCTCTCCAGGACCGGAGTTGGAGACCCCTGGTTTAGATAGTACTACCCTGGTCACATGTTAATATTCTTAATATTGAGAAATTTAATGGAAGGAGTTGGGTTGGATTTGGATAAAGTTAAATTGAGATTAAAAGACACTAAAGAGGGTACTTGAGGCATCCTAATACAATCCAGAGCAGCAACCTGTTAATCCGCATTGTTATAAATGATGTAAAGGGAAAAACAGTCAGATGGAGAAGGCAAGGAAGCAGGAAGGCAGGTTCATAAGAAGCGATTTGGAAATACAAACAATCCCTGGATAATTTGTTATTACATGAATCAGAGACTCTGACAAGTGGTGACTGGTCACAAAACCAGACCCAGTCAATCCCTTAGCTGTACCTAGAAATTCTGACCATAAAAGTTATGAACAGGGTCAGTGACAAGGGGTAGCCTTAACTGGACTCATGTCTCCAGTACTTTAGCATAAACCATCCCCAGGAGGCTGTTGAATGTGATTCCCCTGAAGTTGGACCATGCCGTCCCTTTCCTGTGTTGTTCTTAATGGTCACTGGCAGTATACGGTTCTCCTCTTTGGACTGCACAGTGCTACAGCCACCTTCCAGTGCCTGATGGATGAGGTCCTGAGGTGTTACCAGGCATACATCACATACTAGCTGATGTTGTGGTACATTCAGAAGGCTGGATGAAGCACCTTAAAAGGTTGCAGAGTGTACTGGTTGAACTGGCTTAGCAGGGCTTACTCCCAACCTGAAAAAGTGCTGCCTTAGGTTATAGGAAGCTTCCTACCTTGGGTACTGCATTGGGAATGGTCTCTTGAAGACCCAGGACAAAATACTGCTATCAAGCAAATATCTACATCAACACAGACCCAGGTATGTGCCTTCCTGGGGTTGGTGGTGTATTACTAGTGATTGAGGTCCTCTTCTGGACTTATCAGATACTACAAAATAGGGCTGTCCCAAAAAAGTAGTCTGGATGGCAGAAAGTGAAGCCACATTCTGAGCCCTGGAGATAATCATTACCTTGGAGCCTCTCCTCAGAGCTTGTGATTGTGACAGGCCATTCATCATTCAGATAGGTGTGTCCAACACAGCCCTGCGCAATGGTGAGGAATGCCCAGTCCTGTATTTGAAGCTGGTTTTGACAGCAATAAGGTTGAAAAACAGGCACCCACTATCAAATGTGCAGTGACCAAATTCAAATACTACCTTGTGGGCAGATGCATTGTAATGTTCACCTAACAATCCCTTTTGCAGTGGATGGCACTGGCTAACAACACCAACACACAGATAATTCAGTAGTCCTCTATCCAGGATTGTTTCTTCCAGATGCAGCATTAACCAGGTGAGGGCCATGTCACCACTGATGGCTACTCATGTCGAGGATTCTTTCATGTATTCACTCACCACCAGCATCATCCTCCAGATCTGCTCTTGATCTCTTGGACATATTCCATCACTGACTAGAAGGGAGATGGTTAGGCATCTCATATCTCCTTGATCATGTCAAGCAGCCCACGTGGCCTCCTCCTAAAGCAGCGCTGGAAGAGTGAATAGCCATTGGATGCATGGGATATCCCCTTCACTGCAATAAGCCTCATCCAATACTCTCTGAAGCATACTATTGAGGGTTTAAAGTGCTCTGCTAGCACAATGATGACCAGGAGCTTCTTATCGATGACCTTGGAGGTTGATTTTCTCAGGGGAATAATGTCTGGCACCAAGATGTACTTGTGTCCTTGGGTGGATTTTGGTAGGGTTACTTCAGCATACACAGGTTAACAGGTCATTTTGATTAGAGGTCATTTTATGTGGGTTTTGTAGTACTTTTCATGCCGATTTAAAATCTGTGTTTATTTTTTCTTCCGCACGTCAAGTTTTTATGATGAAGCTATACGTAGTATGATATTATGTACATGCAGTCGGCCTAAGTGTATTACAAGAGTTGTGTGTTTTTTATCTTAGACAGCATCACCGTTCTCTAGATGACTAGATATTGAGTAAAATTTTATTGACACTTGTCTAGTTGCAATTCAAGTATAATTAATTTGACTTAGTGCGCATGCGCATGTCTTGTGTATACAACTTAGTTTGGCGGGAAACACAGGTAGTTGTACCTCAGGTTTCGTTTGGCTGACATAAGCTTCTCGACAAATTTTTTATTATTTCTGCTTTGTTGCAAAAGAAATACTAAATCTAACTCTCGAGTTTGAATTTTGGGTCACCGCCCTGGAAATTCAAGGCAGCGGTGACAGACAGCATCAACTGTTTTCAGTTTCTGCCTCTGGTTGATCCACGTAAAGTATTTTTACCTTCTCTCCATATCAAGCTGGGCTTGATAAAGATCCTTGCCAAGGCCATGGGTAAAGCTCACGCACAAGGTTTTCAATACCTGGCTGAGAAGTTCCCAAACATAAGCGCTGCAAAACTTAAGGAAGGGATATTTATAGGTCCACAGATCAAGTCTGTTTTGCAGAATGAAGGTTTTAGGAAATCGCACTCAGCATCTGAGCTAGAAGCTTCGGATACATTCGAATGGCTATGCGAAAACTTTCTGGAAAACCACAAGTCTCCAGCATACAAGGAAGGAGTTCAGAATCTACTTGATTCATGCCAGAAACTGGCCTGTCGAATGTCAAAATACACTTCTTGCACTCCCATTTAGAGTTCTTTCCAGAGAATCTTGGTATGGTGATGATGAGCAAGGATAATGTTTTCATTAATACATTCAGTCAATGGAGCATCGATACCAAGATTTCTGGAATGAAAGCATGATGGCCGACTACTGCTGGATGCTGTACCGCGACAATCCAGACATGGTGTACACAAGAAAATCAAACTCAAAGCGTTTTTTGAAGAAACAATGGTGGTTACCAAACACTTCTCAATTTCTTTATGCCCACTGTCTGTTTATTTGATTTTCCTCTAGAGATATTTTACCCTATACTACAGTGATGCTTTTGTTTTAGTACAAATACTTGCAGTTATGGTATTAACCAGCATTACTCATAAATCAAAAAGTTGACATGACAAAAAAAAACTGAAAACAGACGGAATCAGCGTGAAAAATTGATTTGGAAAAATGTGTTTTGGTCACAAGAATGATTCCAGGTCTTAGAGGAATGTCATACAAGGAAAGGTTAGTTGAGCTTAAGAACATAAGAACATAAGAAATTTACAAACGAGAGGAGGCCATTCGGCCCATCAAGCTCGTTTGGGGAGAACT
>JAODUD010010098.1:0-12389 GCA_026784285.1 Stomatorhinus walkeri
GAAGGCCACTACGCACGAATGTGATAAAACCAGGAAGGGGGAACATGCAGTAACTGGAGCAAATGTCAAGTTCGTTGAAGGGTAGCAACCAGTTGTGCCACCTATAGAGAGCTGGGAGTCACAGGCCTTGCTCAAGGGCCCCCACATGCACTGACACTGGGCTTGAACTGGTGACCTTTGAACCATGAGTAGAGAGACTTAGCTCACACAGCCACATGCTCAGGTGTATGGAACATAAGCCGAATAAGTTCCTAACACAAAAACGCTGTTTACAGAGTTTTGCCAGTGTCATAGTCTGCAAGTGGCAACATGTAGCTCAGTGGGTGAAACCTCTGTGCCTCTGACCCAAAGATTGACTCTTCAAGCCCAACCAGCACATCTTTGGGCTCTGTTTTTGTACCCCTGGGCACTGCAATGGGTGAAGCCTTAGCATGCTAAACTGAAATTTTAAAGTATTTACAGATATGAAAGACCAATCTTAAGAAAAGTCAATAGGTTTGAACAACTTTTTTTGTTAGCAATTCGATATTAGTATGTACAACTATGGAGATGAAAGATAAATTATCTGAACGAAAAATAATTACTCAGCAGAACATCAGGCGGTTTTGTTCAAAACTGCCCTCAAAACTCCAAAATCTAGTGCAATAAAATGGCTTAAATTTTAAGTTGCCTTTATTTTTGTTTTTCATAGTGCATGGATTGACGCATTAACTGACTAATCGGGAAACCATATTCCACATAAAGTGCAATTAAAAACAAATCACAAACAGAAGGCCTATATCGCATCTGATGGTTTTTGGTGGCTGTTTTGGTGCTTTAAGTTACATTAAGCCTTTTCCTTATAATGGGCGTCAATGGAGGGGAAAACGCTTAACTTAAGATAAAGTCCATATTCCTAGCATTTCAGTTTAGATTTTTTGTCAGATGAAAGTATTTATGACCAGATATGTGTGTGAGAATTTTGGTGATTATTGGTGGCTGTTTTGATACTTTAAGTTACATTAAGCCTTTTCCTTATTATGTGTGTCAATGGAGGGGAAAAAGTTTAACATAGTATAAAGTCCATATTGCCAACATTTAGGTTTTGATTTTCTGTCAGGTGATATGTGTGTGACAAATTTGGTGATTTTTGGTCGCTATTTTGGTACATTAAACCACATTAAGCTTTAGAATGTCGCTTTCTATCGTGGTAGCTTTTTTTTAGGATAAATGGATTAAGATTAATATATGCAATGATTATTAAAATAATCATTAATTATTAAAAATTATTAAGGCTGAAGTGAAGCTCTTAGAACAGGTACCCCCCCCCCCCCCTTCGCGTCTATATGCGTTAACAACCGTGGCATAAAATTACAATAAAAAATTATATCTGGGTTTTAATGTTAAATGTAGCAGTAGCTGTTTTTTTAAAACACGCAGGCAGGCGGTAAGTATACAATAGAGGCACTGCACTCTACAGCACTGCCTGATGTATAATGTTATAGTACTGTAATGAACTGTAGTTAACCGCATTTTACTTATTAATTGATACAGATTTTTATGTGAATTGCTTATGCATACATTTACTGTATTTTCTAAAAGATTATGGTAATATTCAAACAAGGTCCAAATTAGTCTAACGTCCTGTTTTACAGAACGTAATTCTGATGGTAAACGGGGGATACCTGTAGGTGCAGTTGTCAGTGCGGAGGCAGAATGGTTTTTGCAAACATGGAATTTATAGCATTTCCTAGCATGGCATAGTAGGATAACAAACAGCCACACCCTGACTCCCTGCATGTCACGCCCACTGGGGCAGGGCCACACACGGATTAATCATCAAGCCCGATGACACCGGCTATTTAGACCGGACGCCGCGGTGATCACACCGCGAAATATTGTTGCCATTTTCTGGATGCATCATACCAAGCAATTTTCTTGTTGTCTTTCCCTGCTGCCCTGCCTGTCTCCGCGTCCCGTGTCTCCCTTCCAGCCCCGCTTCCTCGATCGTCTCTGCCAGCCTTCCCGAGCCCACCTGCCCTGCATCCCTGGATTCCCTCAGTCCGTCTTCCCTTCCAAACATTCTCCTGTTCTGTCTCTCTTCGTAGGACTGACCACCCCGGCTTTCGACCTACCGCTTCCGACCCGACCATTCACCAGCCCAGCCGCTTTGGATTTGTCTGCCCGAGGAGTTACCTCTAATAAAGCGCTCTCCTGCATTTACGGGTCCGCCTGGTCTCTGACCGCACAGTGTCACAGAATACTTTGCCTTACCATGGACCCCGCGGAGAGCCAGCGCCTGCGACAACAGGTAGACCAGCTCACCTCCCTGGTTTCCCAGCTCTTGGAGAGTCGAGCCGCCGTGGCTTCCTTGCCGGAGTCGCCACCCAGAGCTGCGGCGTCGGTACCGGTAGCATTGCCGGAAAAGTATGACGGCAATCCCGACCACTGTCAGGCTTTTCTTTTGCAATGCGGACTCTTCATAGAAGAACACCCGGATCATTTCCAGGATGAGAACGCCCTGGTGCGTTTTGTAATTTCCCTGCTTACCGGGCAGGCATGCTCTTGTGCTGCCGCTTTGTGGCAAGATCACAGCTCGCTCCTGCACTCGGTGGCGGACTTCCAGCGAGCCTTCAAGGAGATATTCGATCACCCCGCGGTGGGACGCAGCCTGGGTGAGCGACTCTTCGATTTAAAGTAGGGCAACCGCACAGTTGCGGAATTCGCCCTGGAATTCCGCACCGTAGCGGCCGGCCTACGTTGGCCGGAGGAAGTGCAGCGGATCTTGTACCGTTGCGCTCTTAATCACGAGGTGCAAGATGAGCTGACTGCGCACGGATTGACACTGTCATTTGAGGAATACATCAGGCTCTCGGTGACCATCGACAACAGCGTTCGAGAACGCCGCCGTCGCCGACCACGCCCACCCACGACGCCAACGCGATCCGCCAGTTTCGAGGACACAGGTTGCTCGGTTTGAGTTCAAAGTGACCTATCTTCCGGGGAAAAAGAACGTCAAGGCTGATGCCCTCTCCCGACAGTTCGAGTCCCCCGGTCATGCCAACAAGGAGGAGACAATACTTCCCTTGACGTGTTTCGCGACGCCCATCACCTGGTCCTTAGAGGGGTGATACGACAACATGACGACCGCTCGACACCCCCTCTGGGGTGTCCGGGTGGGCGATTGTATGTCCCTCGTTCGCTACGGGCCACGGTGTTAAATTGGGTACATGCTTCCCCAGGCTCTGGTCACCCTGGGGTGGCTGCCACACAACGCCTACTTGTTCGGCGTTTCTGGTGGCCAGGTTGGAGAACTACGGTGGAAAAATGCGTTTCCGTCTGCCCAGCATGTGCACAGCTGAAATCCGATCACCGAACCCCTGCTGGTCTTCTACACGCTCTTCCAGTACCCACTCGCCCGTGGTCACATATCTCTCTTGATTTCATTACCAACCTACCAGTCTCTAAGGGTCACACGGTCATACTAACTGTTTTCCAAAATGTGTCGCCTCATCTCTTTGCCTAAACTCCCGAATGCCACCGACTTTGCCGACCAGTTGATCGTTTGGGTGTTTTGGTACTTCGGCATCCCCGAGGTCATCGTGTCTGACAGGGGTCCCCAGTTTATGTCCCGAGTTTTTAGGCCTATGTGTCACAAACTAGGGATCACCCTTAGTCTAACGTCTGCCTACCACCCACAGTCTAACAGTCTGGCAGAGTGGACCAACCAAGAAGTGTCCAAAGCTCTCAGGCTGCTTTGCAAGGACCGACCGACCGATTGGGCCTCACACTAGGTCTGGGCGGAATACGTCCTCAACACCCGACTAAACCCGGTTACCCGTATGTCCCCTTTCCAATGCGTACTAGGTTACGCTCCAACCCTGTTCCCGTGGGAGGCTGAGCCTAGCGACGTTCCGCAGGTCGAGGACTGGTTCCAGAGGACGAAGTGGGTCTGGCAGGTTGCCCGGCAATCTCTTTCCCTTCAGGCTACAAGGCAGAAGAACCATGCTGACCGACGACGCTGCCAGGCCCCTGCTTTCCGGGTGGGACAATGTGTGTGGCTGTCCACTCGTAACCTGAAGTTGCCTTCATGCCGTAAGTTGTCGGCCAGGTACTTGGTACCTTTCCAAGTCGTAAAACGAGTAGGTCCCGACTGCTACCATTTATCCTTGCCTAGGGTTTATTGCATATGCCCGATGTTTCATGCCTCTCTCCTGAAGCCCGTTCACTACAGCCCGATCCACCCACCGACTGACCCGGCAGTGCCTCCACCCTCCTCTGTTGGAGACGACGCTCCGATCTATCAGGTCTGGACCCATCTAGACTCCCGCAGGAGGGCGGGAGGCCTGCAGTGCCTAGTGGATTGGGAAGGTTTCGGCCCTGAAGAACGGTCCTGGGTGCCAGCGGCAGACGTTCTGGACCCTACCCTGATCTCGGACTTTCATCTCCGCAATCCTTCCAAGCCAGTAGCACGACCGCGGGGTCAGCCCAGGCGCGCCCCTCGGCCTCCGGGAGGCAGCCGTCAGGGGGGGGTACTGTCACGCCCACTGGGGCAGGGCCACACACGGATTAATCATCAATCCCGATGACACCGGCTATTTAGACCTGCCGCCGCAGTGATCACACCGCGAACTATTGTTGCCATTTTCTGGATGCATCATACCAAGCAATTTTCTTGTTGTCTTTCCCTGCTGCCCTGCCTGTCTCCGCGTCCCGTGTCTCCCTTCCAGCCCCGCTTCCTCGATCGTCTAAGCTAACCTTCCTGAGCCCACCTGCCCTGCATCCCTGGATTCCCTCAGTCCATCTTCCCTTCCAAACGTTCTCCTGTTCTGTCTCTCTTCGTAGGACTGACCACCCCGGCTTTCGACCTACCACTTCCGAACCGACCATTCACCAGCCCAGCCCCTTTGGATTTGTATGCCCGAGGAGTTACCTCTAAATCAGCGCTCTCCTGCATTTACGAGTCCGCCTGGTCTCTGTCCGCAGTGTCACACTGGACACAAAACTGTCCACGAATGAATTATAGTAGTAGTGTACAGGATTGATGGGGTTCATTCTTATAAAGAAACGCGATCCACATATTTTTGTATATGAATCCAATCTGTTATGACTGCGCTGCCTGTTGGGCGAGCAGGAAGCAGGCGGAGGTAGCGAAGTGGAAAAATGAGGTTTTATTCTCTGCGAAACGGAGCACGGGACGGACAAATTGAAAATAAAAGGGAGCTGGCAAACGAAGCTGACAAACAAACTAACAAACTTACAAAATGACGGACCTGACTGGGGTTGAGTGAGACACAGACTAAAAGCACAAGACAATCTGATACGAAATAGACGACAGCTGGATTCCATTGGGAACAGACACGAGGTAACGAGGGGGGCGTGGCACACAGGAGGCTCTGACGGGAGAACCATGACATTACCTCTGGGCGCGCACCAGGGAAGGGACGGACAAGGCAAGATGGGACCTGGAAAACAAAAGCAAAACGAGGGATGGGAAACAGGACCAAGAGACAAAACTGACATAATGGCATAAACCAGGACAGGACCCGACCCAAAACGGGGAACGCGGACAAACAGACCAAAAACTGGGACAGAGGGGGGACACCGAGGGGCGAAACAAAAGGGTTTGGTGTGAACGAAGGAGCCATGGGGGGACCAGGAGCAGAGATGGGAGGAACGAAGGGGCGAGGAGCAAAGACAGGGGGGTTCACGGGAACGGGCAGAGGACAAGGGGAAGCCCGAGGGAGCTCGGGTGGGCAACGGGGGACGGCCGAAGGAGCCGCAGGCGCAGGGACCGAGGGACCCGGAGGGGACCACAAGGGGGTCATGGAGACGGGACAAGGGATGAAAGACAGAGGGACGAAGGGAGCCAAAGGGGGAACCAGGGGAGGAGACGAGGGAACCAAAGGGAACAGCGATGGAGGGAAGGAGGGAGGGGAAGCCACGGCAGGTGAGGCCGAGTCGGCAAAGGCGCAGCCGACTGACACCTCAGAGGATCAGGGACCGCAGGGGCCCGAGGAGCCGACCTCGGGATACCCGCAGGCGACCGCAGGATTGAGGGCGGCCAGCCCGATGATGGGCGACAGGACTTCGCCGGGGGACCCGCAGGCGACTGAAGGGCTGGAGCCCCTGGCTACGAAGGAGGCCCTGGAACCCACAGCAGGGTAACTGAGGGCGAGCTAGGGGGCAGGACGGGTGGGCCCCGGACAGTATGCCTGTGCCCTCGCCCCTTACAGGACACTGACAGGCAAGGCAACCTGCGGCGTGTTCCGGGTGGCCCCAGCAGGGATATCCCCGAGGGGTCCCACTCGACCTCCTACTCCAAGGAGGAGGAGGCAAGGATGTTGTCCGGGACCTCCTCGGGGCTAGGGTGCAGGGCTGGAGTCTGTCGGGTAGAAAAGTCAGGGGTCTCTGGGGCAGGAGTCACAGGGGCACTAGTCTCGGGGGCACTAGTCACGAGAACAAAAGTCACAGGAGTCTCTGGGGCCGCTGTGGCAGCAGGCGTGGCTGCTGGCGATGCGGGCGTCAGTTCGGCAGGCGTGGCTGCAGGCGTCGGCTCGGCGGGCGTGGCTGCAGGCGATACGGGCGTGAGCTCGGCAGTACCGCAGGCAGGCGACTCAGCCGTTGAGCGGGGAGGCGTAGCCTCACCCTTCTGTCTGGCAGGTAACTCATTCGACGGGCAGGATGGTTGGGCAGCCGGAACAGGCGGACTGGGGGGCTTTGCAGCCGGAACAGGCGAGCACACGGGCTTTGCAGCCGGAACAGATGCGGATGATGCGAGTGTGTCAGCCGGAACAAGCACACCGGCCCCCACGTAAAGGGCCATCCTTCTCTGGCTTCTTCCCCTTGCCTCTTTTCTTTTTCCCAGCTTGCGACGCAGGAGGCGCAGGTCCCTGAGACCCAGCCGACATCCTCGCCCCCTGCGGATAGCCCAGTGGGGCTGGCTGGGCTCTCCTCTGAGCAAGCCTCTGGTGCAGCTCTCCCAGTGCGCTGCGCACTGATTCGAATCAGCTATCGCCCGCGATCGGGGATTCTTCCATCAGGCGGTCCTCCGCTATGTGAGCTAGCCTGAAGGCGATGGGGTCCTCGATAACTTCGGGCCGTTGGAGCCAGTGGGTCATCTCATCTAGCAAGCCGTACCATCCTAGGTCAGCTTGCTGTGTGTTTCCGTCTTTACGGGGGTCCGTCATTATGTTATGACCGCGCTGCCTGTTGGGCGAGCAGGAAGCAGGCAGAGGCAGCGAAGTGGAAAAACGTGGTTTAATTCTCTGCGAAATGGAGCACGGGACACTGGACGGACAAAACGAAAGTAAAATGGAGCTGGCAAACGAAGCTGGCAAACAAACTAACAAACTTACAAAATGGCGGACCTGACTGGGGTTGACTGAGACACAGACTAAAAGCACAAGACAATCTGATATGAAATAGACGACAGCTGGTTTCAAATGGGAACAGACACGAGGTAACGTGGGGGGCGTGGCACACAGGAGGCTCTGACGGGCGGATCATGACACCAGTCATGTAAATGTAATATTAAAATATTAAAATATCTAAAGGCAAATGTGTTTTATTTTCCGTCATTTTTCTTTTTCTTCCCAGGGTGCACAGAAGTAACCCATACACCATATAAGGTTCTTTAAATATGGATAGACATAAGGTTAGTAAAAAAGCTGTAAAAAAAGTGAACAGGTTTTTGGCATCGCTTGTGAGTGAGGATACAGAGGGCACTGAGACTGTGATGGAAGATTATCATGCAATCGGTGATACCAGTGTAAATCAAGCCTATCCTTTCTATCCCAGTCAATTGAGTGGGCCATCACAGGCTACATAGGTGTATCTATAGTGGCTTTTGTCTGCCCTTATGGGTATTCTCAGAATACAGCACCCATATCTACCCAAGGATGCCAGGACCCTACTCAAAACAAAAAACTTGTTTAGTGTGCAGAATGTGGCTGGCTGTCATTACTATTATTTTGGCATTTTAATTTTTTTTTGGCCAAATAATGGAGAGGATGTGGTCTAAAGTTACTGAGAGACATGTTTTTTTAATTGCAGCTCAATTTTGATGGTTTTCCATTCTTTAAAAATTCTTGTGTTCAGTTCTGGCCAATCCTAGAGATGCTTTGGGGTTGAAGAGACCAGTTGTCATTGCGCTTTTCTGTGGAACTTCAAAACTGAATTCCCTATGTGACTATTTGAGTGACCTTGTTCATGAACTTCAGGAGCTAAGCAAGGGGTTCCTGATTAGTGGAAAACATTTATTTCTAACTGTCTCATCTGTTGTATGTGATGCTCCAGCTAGGGCATATATCAAAGGAATTAAGTCTCATACTGGTTACTCTGGTTGTGACAAATGCATCCAAGAAGATGTTTATGTAAACCACAGAATGACATTTCCAGAGGTAAATAGTCCACATAGAACTGATTCCTCGTTTATCAGCTTGTCTGATGAGGGTCACCATGTCCAAAGCTCACCTTTAACGGAGGCATCTATTGGAATGGTGTCATGTTTTCCACATGATTATATGCACCTGGTCTGCCTTGGGGTAATGCGAAAATTGTTAAATTTGTGGCTGACTGTAGAACCTCTCTGTTGTCAAGTTACTTCTCATCAGAGCGAACTAATATAAAAAAAGTTCACTCATTAGTATGAAAGATTACTCGGAAACCTAGGAGATTGTCAGAGAGGCTAAGAAGGAAGGCAACAGAATTAAGAACATTCTAGTTGTATTCTGGTCCTGTGGTTATTTCTGATGTGCTCTCCTTGCCAGTGTACAAAAATTTTATGTTGTTATCAGTTTCCATTTTTATAGTTTCAAGTCCAGTGTTGTCAGACTTTGAATTATTTTGCCCACCATGTCCTGGTGTCGTTCGTGGAGCACTTCAGTCAGTTGTATGGTCCTGAACATGTAGTTTATAATGTTCATGGCCTGACTCATCTAGGTGAATATGTGAAATTGCATGGAAATCTGGATTTAATATCAGGATTTCCTTGCGAGAACTACTTTGGGCATATTAAGAAAATGATTAGAACCCCACATCATCCATTGTCATAGGTCATATGCAGAATTTCAGAAATAAACATTTGCCCAACAGATGATGAATTAGCACATGGAAAACAGATGTTGAAAAAAGAACACAAAGATGGCCCTATTCCGTCTTCTTTTCAGTTTCATCAAATTCGTCAGTTTAAAGAAGTAGTCCTAGATAGTACAACATTAAATGTGTCTAAACACGGAGATAACTTTGTTAAGATTGATAATTGCATTCCGTTGGTTGTGAACATTCTGCAATCACAAGGCAAAGTTCATGTTGTCTTTAAGGAATATCAGGAGAAGAAATCATTTTATGAGTATCCTATAAATTTGTTTGAACTTGGGATCTATGTTGTAGACAATCTATCATTGACTCTCAAAACAGCTGAACTTAATGTAGATAAATATGTCAGATTGCCACACAAAGACAAATTTGTTGCAGTGCCCCTCCTGCATTTGAGCAGGTAGAATTCTGGTTCCATCTGCAAGACTTCATATGAATGTGTGTAGTTAATGACAAACTAAAATTTGGGGTTTGTAGTTTGAAGACACTCCAAATTATGAAGAGTTGATGCTGGTTTGTTAAGAGTGCATTGTATTTGCTGTTAGGCTACAAGGGAAGCTTTTTTGTTTTATTTATTGTACACTCAGTGAAAAAAAAGGAAAGTACACAGAAGTAATTGTCCGATTTGGATGTAATTTGGTACACACGCAGACCAGCCATGGGACCAGCAGTGTTCTGATGTTTGTGTGATCTGATATTTCACCACATCCAGGTTCATTTCCACCACTCTCTCTGGGTGCTTAACTTTTTTGTCACTGAGTATATTTTGTTTATTATCAACATCGCTCATACCATTTGCTTAAGAAAAAGTCATTTTGTAGTGTCTGGGCCACACTTGGGCCAACCCTCATTCTAACTGGGGTGCAGTATGTGGGCCAGATTTGGGGCAGCTTTTGAAAATAAGTTGGGATGCTGTACAAACGCCAATTCTGGGCCGAGGACTCAGGCAGGTAGTGGGCCAGAAGAAACTAAAGTATGTGGCCCACATCAGAGCCAGCATAATTTTGTTATCTGGGCACGCATCTTGTAGCGGAGCCTGTAGGTCTGTTATAGCCGAACAAAACTACAGCTAAAAGCAGCCCTGGGTACTAAATTGTTTGTTCGTTATAAGTGAAATTCTGTTATATGCGACTCCACTATAATGGTATTTTACTGTCATAATGTCATAATTCCAGATCAAACATAAGCACAAGGAGAACATGGGAACAGGTTAAAGTGAAGTACAAGAATACACTTCAAACTGGTAAATAACTATTTAAAGAATTGTTGACATAAAAAAATCATACACAGTGGTACCTCAGAACTCGAACTTAATCTTTTCAGAACTCCATATCGAATCCTAAAAAGTTCGAGTTCTGCTCAAATTTTTCCCATAAGAAATAATGGAAAACCAATTAATTGGTTCCCGGCCCCCAATATTTGCACCAAAATATGTGTTGTTTTTAGCATTTAAACACAAAATGAACCGGATAAAACAAGAATAGTATATACTGTACTAAACACATCTAAGTACATTTATCAAAACAGTAATTTTAAAGTAAGAAAATAAATGTATACAAACAATGTGTCTGTCATGATCCGCCCGTCCGAGCCTTGTGTGTGCCACGCCCCTCGTTACCTCATGTCTACTCCTGATCGTGGCCACCTGTTGTCAATTCGTTCCTGCATTTCCTGCTTGTATTTAGTCAGCATCTGTGTTAGTCTTCCCCAGATCCGTCATCTGTGTTAATCGTTTGAGTGCCTCGTTATCCCCGTACTGTTCTCGCCCCACGTTTCCTATATTAAACTCGCTTCCTTGCCCGTCACCCTGACTCTTGCCTTTGTTTGCCCGCCCAAAACCGACTAGACGTAACAGTGTCCTGCCCCAATCGTCCGCTCCTTCCACGTGCCACGCCCCTCGTTAACCCCGTGTGGAATCCCCGTGTGATCAGCTGTTTCTGGTTGTTGTCATTAGTCATTTGTATTTAGTCTGCATTTAAGTTTGTTTACCCAGTCCAGTCATTGTATTGTCCATCTCCCTTTTGCCTGCCTTACCGGTAATTAAACCCCATATTCCCCGATACCCTTGCGCCTTTGTCTCCGTTCAGTCACCGCTGGGTACAACAATATTATTATAATTAAATGTATTCATGGTTTATTATTAATATTGAAATAATTAATAAGAAATCTTTATTTTAAAATGTATTTTATCATAAAATTAATTACTATCATTGTCTAAATGTATTTTTACTGTCTAAATATATGTATTCAGCTAGTGTAAACAAGCATGATGCTATCACAGTGAATTCCAGGCTGAGACTGAAGCTTTACCCTTTGTCTCCACTGAGATACGTGCCGCATGACTCATTTCCAAGCGCGTGTAAGTTATCTTAAGTCAGCGTTCACGGTTTGACTTCTGTGAGTCAGATCGAGCTCTATGTAATTTTATTTTTTTGGTTGGTTCGACTTTTAAGAAATTCAAGTTCTAATGAGTTTGAGAACTGTGGCCTGTACTACGAAGCGGGGTAACTGGCTTATCGGAGTAACTTGATGACGTGTGGTGTAACTTCGCGATTAACCCATACTACGAAAGGTGGGTATGTTTTAGTCGAGACATGTTGCTATGGCAATTTACGCTAAGTCTCAAAACTGCTCAGAGCAGTTTTTGTTCTTGGTTAAGTCGAGGTTTCCGCGTAAGCCAGTCCTATATGAGCACCGCCCCTCCCACTACAATTTCCCTAAAGACAATGCCGGCATACCTGGATGATCCGTACGACATAGGCGTGCGAATCGTGTGGGGCTCTCTCCGCAGGGCGAGGGTTTTTTGAGATCGCCAGAATCCGCTGGCATACCCAGACGATATTCTGCATGAAAGGTACAGATTTTCAGCTGAGGGAATTCGTTACCTTTGCCAGTTGCTCGGTCCAGAGGACTCTAATTCCACTCGCCGCAGCAATACCCTCACAATCGAGCATACAGTATGCCTCGCACTGCGATATTTTGCCAGTGGCCAATTTATGTATTCCATCGGTGATGCTGAACATCTGAGCAAGAATACTGTTTGTCGTGCGGTTAGCAAAGTGGTGCTTACTCTATCTAAACTGTTGGATGTATTTGTGGTTTTCCCTGGTCATTTAAGTGCTCTGCGGGATAAATAAGGGTTTCATGCAGTATGAAATTATTTTATTGTCATAGGGAAATTGCTTCTGCTGACACAATTTCCCATAGGATTCCCAAGGGTCATAGGCATCATTGATTGCACACACATCCCAATCAGTGCACCCCTGGGAGAGCACGAGGGCGATTATGTGAATCGCAAATCTATTCACAGC
>JAODUD010010099.1:0-10667 GCA_026784285.1 Stomatorhinus walkeri
TGTTGGGCATTTCAGGTCCAGAAGCTACAAATCCAGACCATGGTTTTTTTTCTCCCAACCAGCTGAGTACTCTGTGACTGTGGCTCTTCATACTCAGCTGATTGGTAGAATCAAAACCATGGTCTGGATTTGTAGCTTCTGGACCTGAAATGCCCAACACTGGTGACATCAGACGCCATCAGGAGGAGCCAATCTGCCGCAGCAGCAGCTACTCTCTGAGCAGAGTGAGTGGAATGACTCAACAAAAAATAGGTGACCTGGCCACTCCCTGATCTGTGTACTTCAGACAGTGCTGCCACCGAAACACAGAGTTTACAAAGCTCCCCTGACAGCAGAGGAAAATGATCATCTTGCTGGAGAGACCAGACGTTCCATGCACCTACCCAGTTCGGCTGTGTCAAAATGGGACCCCAGTGCCACCATGCAACGGGCGACACCGCAACACCACACCAGCCCTGAACCCCAACAGGCCTGACGCTATTAGCTTTCTAATGGTTTCAACTCTTCTGGGTATGAGGGTCCCAAAAGCTTCCCCAATCCCCTCCATGAAGCAAGCAGCCTTCTTCTGGGAGGATGCAACAGAGCTACTCCCGCGGAGAACAGAAGGGTGTCTGTGTGGACCTAGCTGCTGTGAAGTGTTTTACGGTGGCTGGAGTTCCAATACTGCTCTCAACCTTTCTTTTCCTTGCAAGTTGGAGGATTGTTTGTTTGCATACCACACCAGACGCGTGAGAGTTAGGGACCCTGCGAAGGCTGAGCGAGATGGAGTGAGCAATAAGGGGATGCTCCAGTTTTTTTTCAAATATTCCGCTCCACATTCGCTCCCGCTCCGCTCACAGGCTCGGAATGGAACCATAGTTAAATATTTGTTTTTCAAGGAGGAGCATTCAGTGCCTTTGGGTTTTTTTTCAAACAGCAAAACAGAGGTGAAGTAAAACTTGGATATATGACATATAAGACTGATCCAAAAAAATGGGTAGGGTGGGTACATGGGGTGATTAAAGGTCAACTGCTTCCAAAAGGGGGCATGACAGAAGAACTTTGAGAACCACTGCATTAGAGGTCTTTAGAAGGCACGATCCTGAATATGATACTGGTGTAGCAGATACTAATCTAGCAGCAGAGAGGCTACAATGGGATGTGGATTTAATTAACAACTGGGCTGATACTTGGCAGATGAAATTTAACACAGATAAATGTAATGTAATCCATGCAGGGAGCAGAAATATAAAGTACAGATATTTTATGGGTTTCACTGAAATAAAGGTAGCTGATTACGAGAAAGATCTCAGTGTGTATGTTGATGCTTAAATGCCCCAGTCTCACCAGTGTGGGGAAGCAATAAAAAAGGTCAATAGGATATTGGGTTATATCTCTAGGTATATGGAGTTTAAGTCAAGGGAGGTAATGCTATGATTATATAATTCCTTGGTAAGACCCCACCTAGAATATTGTGTGCAGGTTTGGTCACCATACCTTAAGAAGGACATTGCTGCCTTAGAAAAGGTGCAACGGAGGGCTACGAGAATGATTCCTGTTCTTAGAGGAATGTCTTATGAGGAGATGCCTGCTGAGTTGAATCTGTTTAGCCTTGAGCAAAGGAGACTAAGGGGGGACATGATCCAGGTATATAAGATTCTAACAGGCCTGGATGCTGTTCAGCCAAATGGCTATTTCAATATTAGTTTAAATACTATAACTTGTGGCCATAAGTGGAAATTATCGGGAGAACATTTTAAAATGAATTTGAGGAAGCACCTCTTTACACAGTGTGTAGTTAGAGTATGGACTAGTCTTCCTATTAGTGTAGCACAAGCTAAAACCCTGGGTTCCTTTAAATCAGAGCTAGATAAGATTTTAACAACTCTGAGCTACTACTTAAGTTCTCCCTCAAACGAGCTTGATGGGCTGAATGGCCTCCTCTCGTTTCTAAATTTCTTATGTTCTTATGCATGTGCTGATGCCAACAAAAGAGTGTACACCAGCAGCAGCATGGGCAAGGTGGGATCAGTTAGCAGAAGAGCTGAATCACGTGTACCCTTGTAAGCAATCTAAACTGTGAGATTAAGAAAAATAACAGCCCTGTTGCCTTTTATTTAAGCATATTAAAACACCTTAAAAATGATAGGTTGTGTTTTGTTTGAGCAAAGATTGCGCTTTTGTATTTTGCAAACTGCAGACTGAAAATTAAAATAAAAAACACACAAGCATAATTAAGTCCCTGTTCCCAGCTGCTGTGCTCATTCAGCAGCGAGCTTCTCTTTTCCCCCCATCTCCTGACATCATTATACCGCTTACGGCACTGAGTGGGTGGTCTAATGATGCCAGAAAATGAGGACACACACCCTTCTCCTTCTCCAAAGGCTTTGCAGGTGGAACAGTGGTCCTTCCGAAAATGATGCACATTTTCACTTAGCGTGTTTCACTTAGTTGTGTTGGTACCATGGAGGACAGCCCGTGCACCCACCCCGTGGGCTGGTATCTATCATGTCACCCCAGGGCAGAAGGAAGCTCTCAGCTTAGCCATGTTCCTTTCAAGCATTTTGTTTATTATTACTATATATTTTTTGGCTTTACAACAATTCCATCAGTATAGTCTGTCCTTCATTAAATGCAACAGTCTAAAGTCATTTAAATACTATGCTGCTTGTTAAAATGAGCCAAAAAAAATCAAGTAATTAATTGAAACATTCTGCCATAAGCCATAAGTTATCAAACTAGCCTAGTTTAAACATAATACATTTAAAAAATACATTTAATTGAAAATAAGTTAATAGTTTTTACCATTAGGCACACACAAGCCGCATATTGACATGCTGGCACATTCATTCAAAGCATAGAGGCACAGAATGGAAATAAACACAAAAACTGAAAAGGGGGAAAACCTTAGTGACCCCCTATTAGATAAGCAAATGATTAAAGCATTATCTAGCTGTCTCACAACTAGAGATAAACCTACAAGATCTTAGCACTAAAGTGCCTGAATTGTATAACACAGGTCATATTAACTGGGGTTACATAGATCTGATAATATCTTAGCCAGCCTTTATATATTGCCTATATAAACTAAAAATGTGTATATAGTGGGAATTACAAAGTAATTACATTGCTATAGTTTAATATTACATTAAAGTGGGTTAAATATATACTAGTTGCAAATTTTATTATAGCATAATTACCTTAGAGAAGACTAAATGAAGTCTACATTCATATTGTATTCACATTTATTGCTGTAAAGTTTAAGTGTCATGGAAACAGAAAGAAAGAATATGAAGACCAGAGGTGGACAAAATACACAACTCTATTACTTAAGTCAAAGTATTGATACTCAAAATATTACTTCAATAAAAGTGAAAGGTGTTCAGTCAAATTTTTGCTTGAAAGTTAAAGTACTATAGTACTTGATTAAATAAACATTAAATATGGGTCTGGCATTAAAAAAAACTTAAGTATTTAAAAGTATGTTTATTTTTTATGTCAACGCATTGTTGTGTTGTTGCCATAATGCATTTAGAGAACCCAATGACTGAAACAACCTACAGAATTGCACTGATTTGGTGGTAGAACCTGTAGAATTAAAAGCTTGTGAAACATGCTACAGTGTCTTTAGAATTGTCAAAAGGACCATTGCTGTTTTCACTTTTTCAATGTAACAGCCCACACTCACAAAACAGCATGGCAGTGTGTATGTGTGTGTGGTCATGTATATGCAATATTGTGGGAACCACAATGTGATACAAAAGTATTATTTTCACCTCATGGGGACATATTTTTGGTCCCCTATAAGAAAAAGTCTTGTATTTTTATTGGTTACTTATGGTTAAGGTTAGGGGTGGTAGGGTTGTCATAGATGAGATTAGGGTTATGCCCAAGGGAATGAAAGGAGGGTCCTTACAAAAATATAGTTAACCTAATGTATATGTGTGTGTGTGGAATCGCTGTAGATTGCTTCCTTATAATAAAATAATGAAACAGTCAACCCAGTTACACACCTCTAGCTTTATAACTGCCCAACAATAACATGACTGATAGCACAGGAGTAGCTTACTGTGATTGGTTTTTCTTCTATGATGAACACAACAATGGCCTATTGCATATTAGAAAATTTGTCCGCTCTCTTCAAAGCTGTTATGTCCTGTTATGTCATCATGTCCGCCTGACCCTCCTGTCTCCTCCCTGATGTGACACACCTGTTGCTTGTTACCCCTCATTAGTCTTTGCATTTAAGAACCTGTTTGTCTCATCAGCCCCAGAACGGTCATTGATGTTGCTCCTCATGTCTGCCGATGTCCTTCCCCATACTAGCCTTCTTGTTTTGAGTCCTTGTAGCCTCATTTGTTTCCCAGCTGCTGTTAATAAGACCCCCTTTTCTCCTAACACCCATCTTTGAGTCCTTTGTCTCGCATGTTGTGATGACTATGCTCCAAGGACATGAGTAACAAGAGCCATCACAGAAATGTATTGGAGTCAAAAGTACAATATTTGTCTATATGTAGTGGAATTAAAACCTTACGTTTTGAAAAAAACTAACACTCTAGTAAAGTATAGATACTTGAAAAATGTACTTAACAGTATTCAAGTAAAGGTACAGTACTCTGTTACTGTCCACCCCTGACGATGACTGTGATAAAAAAATACAAATTAAATCCTCTCAAGTACTTGATCTCTGCCCTAATTTACAAACACCAACCATTTAGATTTAACTGATGCGTAAGTGAAAATACGGAATGAAGTTCTGCAAAAGGAGTGGGAACGTCTCCTTTTCATCAGCCACAGCAAAACAAAACTCGTGTAATAATGAGGAATTTAAGGTCCTGTTTACATTTGGCTTCAAAATGTATCTTGGATGACGGGATCGCAAGTGGACAGAGCTAAATACAAGTGTAAACAAGCACCAAGACACACTGTGATCAGATTACGCAAACCTCTAGCTGAGGTGGTCTGGGAAACATGTGACCACATCTGTTTTGTAATGAAAATGCTAATGTGGCTTAATGCATCCCAGCTAAGACATAAAAAAACTGCGTGGGGCAGTAATACAATCTGAACACAAGTGGCCAACTGGACACCTTGGAGGCAAGTGATGGACGTGTGTCCAGTGATGTGCCTCAGTTCTCCATTTGTGATCCAATCGCCCAAGACACGTTAGAGAACAATGTGTACACAGTGCCTAGGATGTGGATACTGAGAGATGAACATCACCTGAATATCAATGTAATCAAATATATCAAATTCATATAGCAAGCATAAATAAATTTTATGTAACTCCCAGAGAAAGCTCTTATTAAGCTCTTATTGAAAACAAAAAAGCATTAAAATGACAATAATTAATATTTTGTTATTAAAAAGTAATCTTTTCATGGAAGCTCTATTTAAAAAAAAAAAAAAAAACTTGAGGTAACTTTATGTTAAAATCCACTGAATTATTACTGGATCTCAGTTGTTCAGACTAGATGTGTGAGATTGGATCGTCACCCTTCTTGGGGTGGTTGGTTCTGTGATGCGATTGGCCATCATCTCTTGAAGCTGTAGCGCCCCTCCACCAATGAAACAAAAAGCTGGGCAAACAGGGCCGGTGCAATCAACCGGCCCCTCCCACAAGGGGCGGAGTGTATGAGCATCATAGTAGACGACGCGGCCTTTTTCAAAGTCAAGGCAAAGACCCAGCCGAGAGGGTAGGGGCAGGGCCAAGCTGCTGGGGCTGTTTGAGTTGCCGATGCAGGCCTGGGGCAGGAAGAGCTTGCCCATTCCTACTGTGAGGAAGCAGAAGGGAGGCGGGCCATCTGGGCTGTCCTCAGCTCCACTGTCATGGCCACTGTCTGGGTCATAGCTGGTTGGAAGGAGGTGACGCAAAGAAAGCTAAATGATAAACAAGCCAGACGAATACAGTGCTGTCTGACTGTATCACAGTGACACTGCCTATTTGACTGTGATACAGTGACAATGTCTGTGTTAATGTGACAGAGTGAGACTGCCTGTATGAGTGTGACACAGTGACATTGCCTGCCTGACTGTATCACAAGGTACGTTTACATGCAAAGCTAAGTCAAGGTATACAAGTCAAGCTTGACTACGCCATTTAATCAGACTACTGTCCTTGTCCCAGTATACATGCACGGAGGGGAATCACTTTATTGATGGAAGTATGTTTGACTCTGCTACAATAGGTGGCGATACGGCTCCTTTCAGCTTGTTAGTACTGGGCTTTTTCCAGTTGACCTATTATGTGACAGACGTTAAAAAAATAAATAAAATTAGTAATAATGACTGCATGGACAAATGAAGTGATGCAAGCTTTAATTGTGATCTGGTCAAAAGAATAGATACAACAAGATCACTATGGCATAACAAGAAATAAAGTATTTTGTATAATATACTATGATAGCACATTATTGGAAATATTTCAAATATTGCAAGATTATTTTGTTGTAATTAATATTGGAGTATTTATTAAACAAAAATTGAGTTCAAAATAAATTTCTCAAGTCTAGGATTTTGACTGATTTTGAAATGGAATAATAATTAAAAAATGTTAAAGTTTTTTTTCCTATGACAGGGTAAAAATGTTTTAGTGAGACAAAGTCCCTGCGCTATAATATCCATACCAAATTGAAAGTAAGAATAAGTCTGATCTTTATCTAGCTAATAATAATTGATACTTTATTATCCCTGTGGAGAAATTATCTTTATGCCTCCCTTACTTGCTCTCTGTAGAGTAAGCTGTCTGTGAAGGGCTGCCATCCATAGCAGCACCAGGGAGCCAGGAGTTAAGGGCCTCAAGGACCCACAGACATGCTGAGGCTGGGTTTGAACTGGTGACCTTGTGATTACAGGCAGACTGAACCATAAGCTGCCCCGCATAACCATGCATGTGATGCTGGTATTAATATTGCAGCTCATCCAGTCCTATTCTTTCTCGAGTTTAATACAAAATACTTTCCTCGCGTTTCCACGCCAGTGGAAAACCAACACCTTGAAGTACCGGACTTCTGATACCTTCTTGAAGTATCAATGGGAACGGGCAGCAGGAGAATGGCAGAGCATGCGCAGTGCCTAGGCCAGCTGGAGTCATTTGACAATGTATACAGGAGTAAATCGACTCCCATTTTCATTATCTGTCTTAATATGACTTTGAGACATTAAATTTAGTCCAGTTTTAGTACTAACACAGTAATTTGGTTTTCTTAGGGTGCATGGTGATGTACTGTACAAGTGTGACTCAATGACACTGCCTGTCAGGTTGTGACACAGTGACACTTCCTTTACATGAAATACTGGGTATGTATCATATCACGCCCCCGCCCCCCAATATCTTCCCAGTTAGTCTCACCGAGGACTTGCCATGTCTTGAGGCAGCTGGAACCACTCCTGCAATTTGGCCTCAAGACCCACCCCCACCTGGAGGGTAGAGAGACCACGAAGGAGACATTGAGATGGAAAACAGGGTCAATGGACAGAGACTATAAAGGCCCCCTAAACAGCATGAACAAATAGCACAGAGAGAGTAAAGGAGACCTAAACCAGAGTATGAACATGTGAAGCACTCCAGTGTGTGATTACTGCTATTAGGTCACTTCAGACTCTTCTCATGCTTAATACCAGTACAGTCATACAGTGTATAATACTGCCCCCTACCTGCAGCTTTCCCCCAAAAATCTGCCCCCACTTGCCTTGACTAGGTAGGAACCAGGGTCCACAGAGCATGCCCAGTAGTGTCTGCCCTCCGTGACAGCCACGCTGCCCACCAGCAGGTCAGAGGTCAGAGAGCAGGAAGTGAGGGCCTCACCGGCGGCCTGCAGCAGCGAGAGGCCCGGGACACTGCGCACAGAGCGCTGCTCCCGGCTCAGCTGCAGGTGGTCGGCATGCAGGGCCCAGCGCGCGTCCAGCTGGAAGCCCAACACTGACGAGGGGGTGAGGCAAGAGGGTCAGCAGAAGAATCACCAATTCAGGTCATTGTCCATCCATCTACCTGACAACCATACATCCAGGAATCCAATCAATATCAATCAATCGGTAAGTCAGTCAGTCAGGGTCAAGGGTGGTGTGAGGCCTATCTTAGGCATGACATTGCTTCTTGCAGGCATGCACCCGAGACGGGGTGCCAGTCTACAGGACACAATCAAACAATGAGAGACACCACTGCCCATATTGATGAAGCATCTTTGAGTAAGAAAACAATTGTAAGTGGTCCAAAATTCTCATAGTGATTTGATTATGATTTGACTTTCAATCGTAGTATTAGGAGTGTTTTGATTCATTTCCTCATCCTAAGAAAGCACTCCCAAATGAAGCAGGATTTAGGACAGCTCCAGAGCAGTCCTAACCTGCTATAAGCTCCCAAACAATGGGATTCAGGCAAAGTTCGACGTGTAGGAAACACTGGACAACAGAACTTATAAAGAGATATCGGGGTTTATAGGGATGGAATAATATTTGCTACCAGGCTTGCATGTAATGCAATTGTATGGAGCCCCTAAGGGGACAAGGAAGGAGAAAAAACATTAAGGAAAAAAAACAAATATCTTGAAGTACTTTTACATCGCTGTTAATAACTGCAGTGTATCAGTATAAAGTACAAAGGATAGAATAAATGGACTAACAAGTATAAAACTAAATGACACAGACATGCCTGGTAACATGTGCTTTATGCATTAAACTATGAGGGACAATGGGTATCATTTGATAATGAGATTATGTACTTACATACATATTTATTAATAACAGCAGAGCATCACAGTGTCCACTCATCACACAATCGAATGTTAAAATAGTTCCCATACAGAAATCTGGAAAACCAGCTGTCGCTCACTTACAGTCATTGGTAGTGAATGGCAGTGGTGGGCACCTAATACACTAAGCACTAGTTAGCAAAGCTAACTTTTTCATTAGCAGATTTGCATTTTCACTAACTCTAAAAACCATTAGTGGACCAATTAGCTTCCACTAAACTTAGTTTTGCGAACTGTAAATCTGCTACCATTTTGTTGCAAGTAAAATGAAAAGTCTGTCAAAAACATTTGTAAACCCTAAAATCATATTTGTTCCTGTCTGTTGTGAGCTTGTCTGTAACAGTCTATCTGGGATAAATTGTTGAATTTAAGGTAGTCTGTGCTAAATGTAAGTGAATGAAGATCAATTTAAACGAGGATACCCTGAACTAAGTGAAGAACAGGGGCCTGTAACACAACTGAATTTCTTGCTTAGCCGCATAAACTCGCCAGATTTACTGTAAGGTACCCTGGTTTAAAAGGACTTTATTTTTGTTCACTTGAATCTAGCTCAGACTACCTTAAATCCGACAAGCAAGGAATCCAGCTGTGATACAGGCCCCTGGTTATATTTTTCAGGTTTTGATTGAGCTATGGAAAACCATGGACCCGCGCTGCAGCAGTTCTGCAACACACACGCCACTCACCCAGTGAGTTACACGCTTAAGCACATCTTCTTTTGAGATTTCCAAGATGGTATTCTTAAGAGCAGGTCCAGATTTAAACCTTAATTCCATCACCATGGTGAAATTAGCTTTATATTTATTTTTTCAGCTATAATGTCTTTCAACAAAAGCAACACCTCTTGGTTTTCCAGAATTCTTTGTACAATACAATGGTTATTATTTGTAGTAGCAGTAGTAATAGCATGGGCATCATTAGGTCCAATCACTTGGGGCTATAGCCCCAAGTATTTTAAGGCTAGCCCTTAAATATTTTACCCCAGATGCCAATCTTCAAAAAAAAAAGTCAAACCCAAGGTAAACTCAACTTAGCCCCTGAACAGTTCAGTGGCTAGAAATGACCCTGAATAGTAGTAGTAGTAGTAATAGCTTTTGTGCATTATAGTTCTACTTCTGCTTTCTCTTTATGTCATTTCTTTGCTGTAATATTATAAAATGATTTGTCATCTACTACATGGCTCCATCTACAAGGAGAGGTCATGTGCTCTCTACCAATATTAAAGTATTGGTTACATCAGTAGGACAGTTAACACATCTGTGGGTAATTGAAATGATCATCATTATCACCACCATTATTATTATTATTACTATTATTATGCAATATCAAAGAACTACACATCACCGTAATTTCAAAGGAGAACTACAAAATGCCATTGTGAATGCCATTTTTCTGCTCCAAGAGTCCTGAAATCATGATATTAATTTCTATCAAACACAAACTCCTACTCCTAGCTCAGTGAGTGTAGGAAGCTTTCTTCTCACATCCTACTCTGAAGTAGGTCAAAGTCTAACCCTAGTGCGATTGTTAGGAATGTTTTTGAGATGCTTTATAAATAGGGACACAGTTCACCAATCTTTAGGCTGTAGGAGGAAATCTTCAGTGGACCACCCATTCAAATCCATACAGTTCATTCTTGTATAGTGCTCTTACTCTTATATAGTGCAGTTATTCTTACACCATGCTCTTACTCTTCTGTATTGTGTTTCTTACACCATGCTCTAACTCTTCTGTATTGTGTTTGTTACATCATGCTCTAACTTCTGTATTGTGTTTCTTACACCATGCTCTTACTCTTCTGTATTGTTGTGTTTCTTACAAAGATGCTCTTACTCTTGTGTAGTGTTGTGTTTCTTACACAATGCTCTTACTCTATTATAGTGCTCTTCCCAAACAAAGCTGTCCCAAAACACTTAACAAAGATCCTGGAGAGGAAAC
>JAODUD010010100.1:0-12296 GCA_026784285.1 Stomatorhinus walkeri
GTATCGGGAGGAAATTCATTGTGAAGTCTTAAAGCACTTATGCAAGTCGCTCTGGCTAAGAGCGTCTGCCAAATGCTATAAATGTAAATGTAAATGTAAAGTAAGCACCGCCCAGGACAGAGGTGAGCCAATAAGACAAGCTGATCCAAATTTCCCACTTGGCTACACATGCAGTGCTCTTGCAAAAGCTGCGGAGGTAAACTTTAAATGTATTTTTAAAACATATTGTAGAGCCGGGTAGGCCGAGGCATTGCGGGAGCAGAGAAGCATGAGGAAAGTTGCTTTTTGGGGAAAACAAGCTCTTTAAAAGCAGTCTTTAACATGACTATGACAGGCACCCAATGAGCACCAAACCAAATACACAATATGGAAACAGAAGGTTGTCAGATGCTGAACTGTAAGGTACACATACGGTGAGAGATTTATACAACTAAATACACCTGAGGATTGGACATGGTCCACACAAGACACGGGTAAACACACACGAGACAAAAAGGAAATGCAATCGTCAACAAGTACAACAAGGGCTATTTACAAGGCATGCTGGGACATGCAGCCAACGCTACAATATATTACATAATATATAAAAGTAATAATAGCTAAAATTGCAAATGTTTGGCTAAACCTATACTCCCTGAGCTATAATGTCTGTACAGAGTTGAAGATAAGAAAAAGCCTATTTTATAATTGATGATGTAAGAATTGCAGGTGCATAACATTTCTCGAAGTACCAAAAGTGTGGTACCTGGCATGATGATGGGTCATTCTACAGAAATGTCCACTTTTCTGTCCCTAGACTTTACAGGATGGTTGCATTTTAAAAACACTTAATTGTAGGGATTTATTTATATTTTTAAATAAAACAATAAGTTATTTGAACAGTTACACCTTTTTGAACCATCAATGTGTCAGTTTCCAAGTACCCCCAAAAATGCCCGTCCCCACTGTTATTCTGAGAAACTGAGGGCCTATTCTGAAATCAAATTTTTTTAGTAGTTCAGCTGCCATAATATATGCATAACTGTCAAATATATCATATACATAACTTAAAAATACAAAATGTAAAATAAATATTATAAAATACATGATAAAGGTGTACGTCCCCTGTGGTCACGTCACTGGTGATACCGTATACGAAAAGACAATTATTTTGACATAAAAACCATACTGGTGACATCACAGGACTCCCTTTTACTTCCTGTCTGAAGATCAATGAAGATGGCACATGGTAAGTCTTTTTTCATTTTTCAGTAATTTTCTCATTTATTTCCTTTGAAGCTTTAGTGTAAGTCACTGGTATGACCTACTTTATTCTTTAGGAAATAAAAAAAGAATAAAAATGGAATAAATTACATAATTTAGTGAGTATATCATGATTGTCAACATGTGGTTTGATCCCTTGTGGCAGCCATTTTGTAAAATGAATTTTTCATGACAGTTGTCACTCATGTTACAGTCACTGGTGTTACCATCCTTATTTGTAACCAGTGACGATCAGTAACACCAGTGATGCTCATTTATAGATAACTTCATTCAAAGCTGTTTATTGAGTTGATTTACATATACTACTATTTAGATTTCAATATAATAACATTTTTTTTCTCACTGTCGATCTTCCTTTGGACAGCAATGACTAAATTGAGTGCAGCTGAGAAGCAGAGGCAATACAGAAAGCGTAGGGATGCTGATCCTCAACGCAGACAGGAATACTTACTAAAAAGGAAAGATGGTTATTCCAAAGACATTGAAACAGGAAAGAGGAAGAGAATAAGTGATTTAACTGAGAGGGACAAGAGAGCTAAACGTAAGGCATGGAGGGTTCGCCAGCAAAGATGCAGGGAAAGACACAGGAGTATTGGACAGAACAGAGCAGGAGCATTAACCCCTCCACCATCACCAGATACACCACCCTGCAGGTCAAGGTACAAATTGAGCTGCAAAAGGGAAACTGTGATATATATAGTTCTACAAATGCATTCAATACCCCTAAACATACACACACACACACCAGAGAGAAAGAGACAGAGGTAGAGAGAGAGAGCATAAGAGCTAAAACAGAGGGAAAATTCATACAATAGCAACAAATACACACAAAGACCATTTTGCATACTGTTTCACTACCATCTCTTTTTCACATTCAGAGAGAGAGAGAGAGAGATGTGCAAGGAGAGAGTAAGAGCAAAAATGAAATGAGCATGAAGTTTCCTAAAATGAATACTTTTGTTTTACAGACAACTACAACCGCAAATCAGAAAAAGTTGGGATAGGGTGGAAAATGTGAATGAAAAAAGAAAAAAACAAGTTATAAATTTTCCTCAAATTTTATTTCATTGCAGACAGTATGAACACAAAATAATTTAATTTTTTTTCTGTCAACATCACTTGATTTGTAAATAAATATCCATTCTTGCCATTCAGGCTTGCAACATATTTAAAAAAAAGTTGGGACAGTACAGCATTTACCACTTTGTACAGTTCCCCTGTCTTTTAACAACACGTAAAAGACGTTTAGGCATTGAAGAAATCAAGTGACTAAGTGTCGCAGGTGTTAGTTTGTCCCATTCTTCCTGCAAACAACATTTTAGGTGTGCAACAGTACGGGGTCTTCATTGACGCACTGAATGGCGAGAATGCATGTTTATTTACAAATGAAATTATATTGACCAAAAAAACATGAATTATCTTGTGTTCATACTGTCTGCAATGAAATAAAAGTTAAGAGAAATTTGTAAATTACTGCTTTATTTTTTATTTATTTTCCACACTGTCCCAACTTTTTCTGATTTGCGGTTGTACAACAAAGAAGGAGAGCATGCAGGAGAGATGTACAAAGTAAACGGAGAAATACAAAAACTGAAAGTCGAGATCTGCAGTTGGAAACAGAAATATGAAAGTTTTAAGAAACGTCGCAATTGACTGAGGAATGCAAAACTGGACAGCCCAGAAATGAAAACAAAATATTCTTCAAGGTCAGCGAGTAAACACCCAAGTCAGAAAGGCCCTGACGTGCCATTTTGCAGTTTTAGGTGCACTAAAATGCAAATACAAAAGTTTGAAGAATACAAAATCCAAACAAAGCCTGGTACAGTTGTTGTCAGAAAAGCTGATCAAGAAATATAGGTGTGAAACATCTCTCAAGAAGGCCATTGCTTGTGATTCCTGAATCTTTAAGAAAACAAAAAAGTCCTTGAAAATGGCCTACAGAAGGAGATAGTACAATCAGTCAGACAGTTTTTTCTTAGGGATGATGTCAGTAGACTGACAGCTGGGAAGAGGAACACAATAATTGTTCGGAAGATTAAGCGACAGAGGACCTTCTGACTGATTCTTTCACAAGAAAAATGTTTCCGAGCACCAACACATCTCTTATGCTTACTTCTGCTGTCAGCGGCCATTTTGGGTTGTTCCTCCAAATGAGAGAGACAGAAACTTGTCAGTGTAAGACGCAGAAAAACTTGAAGTTCATGCTTGACTAGTTTGTTTAGGCTCGGCATTTCAAATTCCAGAAACCTAGAGGAAATATCTTACAGTACTGTCTGCAGCAGCTCCAAGACATGTGCTTATGGTGATTGTTTGGAGTGTAAATTGTCTCCCTGTCCCTTAAACAGGTCTTCAAATAGGGTGGTGACTCTGACCCAATGGTGTCATGAGAAGGTGAGCATCACAGAGCAAGGTGAAGAGACACGGCAAAGTACAATCACTGTCAAGAGGATGAACTTGTAACACAATTCCAAGACAGGCTCTTTATTTTCAGGAAACACCTTTTCAATATCCGCTGGCAATTCAATGCATACAATAATCTTAGAGAGAGCCTTACTGCCAAAGGGTCCCTGATCCACATTGATTTCAACCAGGGACGGATTATGGGTTGTGTGGGCCCCTGGGCAAAACGTTCGTGAGGCCCCCCCACCAGCACCACCACCACATCCACCACAATTCAAGGGCTCTTGGCAGCCAAACGCCCTCCCTCCATGTTTCCATCAGGGGCCCTATAGGGTCAGGGGCACTTGTAAGCAGAGGATCAAAGAATGTAGGCCCTCTAAAATAGACAAACGAAAATACATTGTTGATAAGCGTTGCAAATTGTTTTGGGCTAGGGGCCCCACGGGCCCCCTATACCCCAAAGGCCCCTGGGCAGCGGCCCGGTCCTTAATCCGTCCCTGATTTCAACGAATATTATACTTTCAAATATTCCAACGAAATTCAGTCTGTCCACTTTGGGGGGTCACATCAGCAGGTGACCCTCCACACTGGAGTGCTTTACTTGGCGGGCCAAGCCCCCATGCCATTCTGCAAAGTCTCCCCCAGCAGAAGGCATGATCCACCTGCTATATGGGCTCATTTGGATCCTATTCTTCAGTTCCTGGTAAAAAACATTCTGATGTCAAACATCTTCACTTTTTCAGTGATGGACCTACCACACAATACAAAAATTTCTTTTACATGTTTATCTACTGAGCTACACCAGAGAGGTTTCACAACAGTGACATGGAGCTTCTTTGAAGCCAGCCATGGTAAGGGTGCACCAGATGGAGTGGGGGTTGCACTAAAGAGAAGAGCGGACACATTGGTTCGTCAAGGGAAGGATATCCCTAATGGAGTGTATCCCCTTTTCAGATGCTGAACGATGCGAGGTGAAACTGTATTATGTGAGTGAGGAGGAAGTTGAAAATAATAATTGATAATGTTTTCAATTTTACAGCAAATACATGGTTGCGAAACTGAAGAAACATCATTCAAACACAATTTTAATAAATGTTATTAAAATAAAATAATTATCTCCTGTTTATTTGCCTCATCATTGTACTGTATCTCTGATTACATGTGCAAGAGAAGTTGAGAAATATTTCATAAAAGTTATTTCCAAAGAAGGAAGGTAACACCATTGACAAATAGACTGTCCATGAAATCTTTAAATAAATGCACAGAAAAGGAAAAAATCATTTAGGTATACCTTATATTTATATTCTTATAGCCAATTAGTAAAGTAATAATGTGGCATAAGTTTAAAAACTAGAAAAAGAAATACATTTTCAGGTATCCTGCCATGTCAAAAGTGGATGTTTCTGTAGAATGACCCACATGTGAGATTTCTGTACAGCATAGCACAGTTCTGTTTAATAGCTACTTCTCTATACTGTCCTGGATATATGAGGATCACAAGCCCCAATAAAGCCCTAAAATGTCAATGATTAGATTACTTATATTTTGATTACTGATTTGAAAATACAAAGCAGACAACATACTATCAAGCCCACAGGGGTGGGACCAAGCAGATGTAATGTGTTGCGTCTTAACCAGCTGACCTACATAAACCCCACGGGCAACACCAGCACTCCGTGAAGTATTGCGCTGATGAATCAAGCCATTACCAAGCATTTCTTTGTCCCGCGTCGTCCCAATTGTCCGTACCCTGCCTGTTTACCTTCTGTGTTTACCTTGCCTCTCTCCCTTGCCCTCCCAGCCCAGAACCCGACCCTGACCATCCCGCGTTGCCTGTCCCGGCTGTCCACGTTTCCCCTGCCCCTGTGTGGTCATGTCCTGTGCTTAGCTGTTGGATGGATCTTCCCGGCTTTGAACCTTCGAACGGACGCTGACTTCGATTCCTGCCTGCCCCTTCCAGTTTTGACGCTCCGATCACCCCCCATGGGGAGACGAAGTGATCGAGCCCTGCTTGCCCCCAATTCATTGAACCTCTGTTCTGCTTTCCTGGAATTAAAGCTCTCACTGATACCCGCACGACTAGATCCTGTTCTGTCTGTGACATCCGAGCTGACACATACTAGCAAGTAAAACACCAATTAGCTTTAGCAGAATTCAAGCAGAGCAATGTTTTCACATTAAGAAAAATATCATTTGTTTAAAATCTGCAGTGATCTTGCAGTTGCCGTACTCCAACGTCTCGCTGTACAACTGAACCTTAAAAAATTGAAAGTAAAAGTAGACCTCTGGACCTTTATCTTGTCCCACAAAATGACAGTTAAAAAATCCAGGAAAATTAGCTCAAGTTCCCAGCGCATCTGCAGTGTCCGCAGATATATTGAAAGCAGGAGGCAAAGAGTGGGGAAGCAGGAGTCGAGGAAACAAGGGATTTATTTAGGAAGAAAGCAAGCAGGAATACAGAGCAACACGCAGGTGTTACACTAATGACTGGGTTGAGAAAACACTCTACTTTATGGGCTTCAATACACAAGACTAATTAACAAGACTAGAAACAGCGGATTCCACATGAGGTACATGGCGTGGCACACGGGAGGATCAGATGAGCAGGGCATGACAGAACCCCCCCCCCCAGACACACACACACACACACACACACACACAGGAGCACACTCTGGGCGCGCCTAAAGGGACAGAACTGCGGACATCACAGGACTCAGAGCAGGACTGGACACCTGGGGAAACAAAATCAGCAACATCAACGGACCAATGGGAACAGGACTGACACACAGAACAAGCACAAAAAGAACCACAATAATAATTGACACACCACAGAGAATGCAGACAGACACAGGGGCATTAAAGATGGGGATACAAAACCCAAGGAAGAGGATAATGAAGAGACAACACCAGGAAACACAAAACCAACAGGGGGAACACCAGCCGAAGGAGGGAAAGGACCAAGAGGGAACAAAGGTGTAACAGAGGGATGGGGAACAAATGCAGGGGGCATAAAATCAGGGGGTAAAGAGGTGAAGGGTGCGGGAACTAGGGAGCTGAGGTGAAGCCGTAGCGAGCTGAAGGCAGGAGCTACAGGGGCCACAAGCGACTGCGAGGCTGGAGCCAAAAGGACCCTCAGCAACCCAGGCAGGAGCCAGAGGGGATGCTGAAGGGGGTATGGAGGAAGGCAGGGGGACATCAGAGGAGATGAGGAGGGAGGTGAAGGGGACGCCGGAGGAGACGAGGAGGGAACAGAAGCCGTTAAAGGCGAGAGTGCAACCACAGCTGGCAAAGGCGCAGGCAACCGAAGAGGTGGAGCTGGTGGAGCCACAGGCAACTGACGAGGTGGAGGCGGGGGGATCGCAGGCAACCACCGAACCAAAGCAAGAGGGACCAAAGGCGAGCCATAGGGCAGGGCAGGCAGGACCTGACCCCGGCACAGGTGTCCTCTCCTCCTGCTTGACACCAAGAGATTCACGTCTGCCCCTCCACGATTCTTCCACTTATATTTCTTTGTGGCTGTTTTAGTCAGAACCGGGGCTGGCTCAGGCTGTTCTGCCAAAGAGGCAGGAGATAGTCCAGAGTTACCCGCCTGATCATGACTTTGGCTATACCGCTCTGCAGCCGCATCAGATTTTGCCGCACTTCTTCTGTGAGATGCAGGTCTGTAGATGAGGACATTTCTTCCAGGTGGTCCCTTGTCTGTATGGCAAGAGCTCGGGCTGCAGGGTCCTTGTACAGGCGAGGCATCTTTTTTCAGGAGTCCGGTCATTCTGTTGTGAACGTGGAGTCAAGGAATTGGAGAGACAAGGGATTTATTTAGGAAGAATACAACCAGGAATACAGAGCAACACGCAGGAGTTACGTTAAGCAGACAATATCTGATTTTGGTGGGGGAGGGACATAAACTACCTAAACCTAACTAGATTCATTTCACTCTACATGATCAAAACTTGTAGACTACACATCACTCAAGATTATTTTAATTACACTTGAGTTATGTTTACATGTATAGAGGAAAAACATAAAACAATCAGGTAGGATTTACAAATCTAACAATCTTCCCATTGCCATTTTTTTCAGTGCACAGTAGTTTTTCACTAAATATCACATGTTGGCAAAGACATTTTCTGCAATAGCTAAACAGAAAAGCTTGCGTCAATATTTGGAAAATTTTATTGTTAATGTTTCCATCTCCCACTTTTTAGTGTTAAAGTGTTTTGAACACTATTGTGCATTAAGAACAGAGTAAAACATATTGTTCCTGAGAACTTTAGAACCTCACTTGCCCAGATGAATCCTCTCCTTTCAAAAAAGGTTAGTCAATTCCAGAAGAGACTAAAATTGTCAATAAAATCTCAGTGGAGGGGTATGTTTTTTGGAGCCAAATACAAACAGTGTGTGGCTAAAGCATTCTGCACCTCTTCTCCTGGTGGTTATCATTCCAAAAATGAAAACAGTTTTGTTGCAGTTCTTTAATAAGGTCAAAAGATCCAGAAAATCCTGTTTCAGCAGTTCTGAGCTTTGGTCTCTAATGTTATTGCAGCCCACATGAATGACAACAATCTTGGTAGAAGGATACCATTCTAAAATCCTGGGGAGTTGCTATGCGATGTCCAACATCTTCACACCCGAGAAGCAGTGTGTCATGCTCGTTTGGCCCCAAATGTTTCTAATAATTGAGTTTGCAGTTAGCAATCTAGATAGGGCAAGGCAACAGTCCTGGTGCCTGGTATCAAACCCATGGCACTGGTTAGCAGAGCATGATGGTGGCTGATGCCTCGCAGTGGGGTGCGGTGAGCCAGCAATGGAGGTGGGCAGAGGGGCTCCTGTCCGGCTGAAGTACCCCACGAGATTTTCTGCATGTTAGGTGCTCATAGAGGTGCCAGGGTGATGTGGATGGCTTGGCAGAACAAACATGGAGGAGGGGATGCAGGCAGGGGACAGCTCTGCTCTTCCAGAATAGAGAACCTGTTGTCCAGTTGAATACCGGCTGGTTTTTTAGGAGAGGAGAATGGTGGTTAGAGCCTTTGGCTCACTTTCCTCCACAGGGGGCTATCCATGCCTCTGGTAGACGCAGACTAGAGAAAGTCACCTGCTTTGGTTGTACACCCAACTTGGGCCATGGATTTGTAGCAGTAGCAGTGGCAATAGAATGAGCAATTCCATTTGTAGTTGCATTATCCACTCTTAACATGGAGCACAGCAGGTCCTCATCTTCTCTTATCTGGTGTAATATGGATATCTGACTTTCCAGCTCATCGATTTTTTTGGACAGACAACTACAGTTGCTATACCAGGTCAGGAAGCTGATTGGTGAATTGAGGTAGGATGGTTAGCTCTTGGCTAAAAACAAAGTACGCTAGCTAAAAAAAAATTGTCTGCAGCTCAGAATAAATCAATAAAAAGTGACACAAAACCAATAAAACTGCAATAAAACTAAATACAATGTACTAAAATGCCTATCTAAACATATGTAACAGTCCTCAGTGTTTATGCACTTGCCATGGATTATGAAGATGATGATAACGGCACCTTCTATAGATCTCCCTACTGTGTAAAATCTGCATAATCCCAAGTTTATCCATCCTCAACAAGGAAAACCCAAGGAAGCAAGCACCTCGGTGTAAAAATCCTTAGTAACCCTGAGATTTTTTTCAGCATGAGCCTATTAAAGTTGCCAGTAATCTTCCTCTAGAAAGTCCTAAAGCGAACCTGGATCAGATTTGGGGCTTGTTCGTATTGCTGGTATCCACCGTCACCATCAAAACTCTCAGCATTACCCCTTGTTAATCTCAGGACTGGTTTTACGATGCCTCTGAAGTTATTCCTGACATCCTGAAAAATTAGAACAAGCTCCATGATGTCATGATCCGCCCGTCCGAGCCTCGTGTGTGCCACGCCCCCCTCGTTACCTCGTGTCTGATCCTGATTGAAACCACCTGTTGTCAATCCGTGCTTGTCTTCCCTGTTCGTATTAAGTCAGCATCTGAATCAGTCCTCACTAGATCTGTCATTTGTGTAATTCGTCCATGCGTGCTACCCTGTCTTCCGCCCTTTGTTCTCCTGCCCTGATACCCCGAATTAACCCATTCCTCTGCCCTTCTTCTCGCCTCCTGACCACTTCTGTCCGCCCAAAGCCGCCCGACGTGACAGAATGAGAGATCTCGACAACAGAGCACCATGGCAAGCCGAGAACCAGCGTTTCGGCTTGAGGCATGAGGTGCTCCATTGGATCAAGCAACCCGAGGTGCTGGAGGACCCCCCGGCCTTGTGCATAGTCAGCCAGAGTGCTGACCTCCTAATCCAGGCTCCCCCTCCCGGGATGGTATACCCCCTCTAGGAGGTACGCGACAACCTCCTAGCACTGTTGCAGCGACTCACCGCAAACAGAGCATGGCAGACCGTGTTCGAGGAGGAAGAAGTGCCGGCCGCCATCCCGGAAGCAGCACCTTCACCCCCGAGAAGCACGGGTCGGTGCAAGAGACAGTGGCAGAAGGGAGGTGATCCAGAGGAGGAGCTGATCATCTCCCTGGGGCTCGCTGATCTCTACCCCGTAGGGCTCCCCGACAACGGGGAGTGCCTGGTCCTCACCACGCTGGGAACGGTATACGTACCTGAAGGCGCGCCTCGGAACAGGGGGGATTAGAGCCATATGGGATGCCGTTCCCCGGGTCCCCGCGGCTCTTAAAGGAATGGTGCTTGCCTCCGCGGCGCCGGCCTGGAAGGTTCCCGAAGCGCCACCCACCTGCGCTCCCGAAGAGCCGCCCGCCTGTGCTCCCAAAGAGTCGTCTGCACCGGCTGCCCTGCCTGCAGCCGCTCCATCTGCGCCGGCGGCCCTGCCTGCAGCCACCTGCCTCTCGCCCCCGGGGCTCATGCCCGCCTGCCTCTCGCCCCAGAGGCGTATACCCCTACGCCTCTCGCCCCAGAGGCGTCCACCCCTGCTCCTCTCGCCCCAGCATCTCCTGCCCCTGCTCCCTGTGTCCCAGTGGCACTTGCCCTGGGGCTTCTGACTGGTCCTGCCCTAGGCCATGTCCCCGAGGAGATCCGAGACGACCTGCACCCCGCTCCCTCCTCTGCTGAGGAAGAACTGGAGTGGGACCCCTCGGGGATGTCCCTGACAGGTGGGCCAGCATCCCGGGCGAGTCCATTCCGGCAACTACCTCGCCTGTCGGTGTCCCGTAAGGGGAGGGGACACAGGCGGGGAGTCCTGATCTGGGTCACCTGGACCTGGTGTTCCCCCTCTGTCTCCCTTCCTTGTCTGTCTGTCCGCGTTCCCTGCCCTTTGTCAGGTCCTGTCATGGCTGGTTCCCCTGTGCCTGTTTTGTGTTTCAGTCCTGTTCCCGGCTCCCCATTGACTTGTCTTTTGTTCTTGTCTTCCAGGTCCGGTCTTTCCTCGTATCATCAGCCCTTTCCCTGGGGCACGCCCGGAGTTCACGCCTTGGGGGGGGGGGGCTCTGTCATGATCCGCCTGTCCGCCACGCCCGCCTCATTACCTCGTGTCTGATCCTGATCGAAACCACCTGTTGTCAATCCGTGCTTGTCTTCCCTGTTCGTATTTAGTCATAGTCTGTATCAGTCCTCACTAGATCTGTCATTTGTGTAATTCGTCCATGCGTGCTACCCTGTCTTCCGCCCTGTGTTCCAACCTGCCCGTTCTGTTCTCCTGCCCTGATACCCCAAATAAACAGATTCCTCTGCTCTTCATCTCGCCTCCTGCCCACTTCTGTCTGCCTGAAGCCGCCCAACGTGACACATAACTAGTATCTCATCATGAAAACCTGCCACTCAGACGTCTCTACCAGTTGCAGAACCTATGCTGGATTGACAAAGCAAAGACTATTCAAAGATTCACTGATGAATAACCTCCATGAATGCTGTGAAAAGAGTCTATGAAACTAATACATCATAAAATTGCTGAAGTCCAAAGATGGAGCAATGGTTAGATCCTAGCAAGATAGACTGAACATTTCAACAAACAACAAACTGCTCCCCAAACCCTACTGACACCATGATTGTTGAAGAATTAACTCTTCTCCTCCTTCCTGATGAACTAGATTGTAAGCTAACATTTACAGAATGCTATAGAAACACAAGTTCCTGGGCCATGATGGTATACCTGGTGAGCTGTATAAGTATGGCAGCAACTCTAAACGCTTACTTGCACTCTGTCGTTGTTTTCTCTTGGTGGCAATCCATCATCCCTTACAGATGGTAGCACTGTTCAGTCATCACAATAATCAAGAAAACAGGTGTCAAGAGCAACTAAGGAAACAGTTGGGGAATCGCACTTGCTTTATGATGTTCTGTCTTCTGAAATATTTTGTCAACCACATTTATCCTGAGTCTCAAAGTGGATTCCACACAGACAGGAGCACTGTGGACATGAATGATTAGCTCCACTGTTATTTATGAGCTCCGATACACTGGTGATGCAGGGCTGTGGCCCATTGCACTCATTGTCTTCAACATCTCACCGAGATCCTTCACAGGTACTACAGATTTAGTGGCCAGGAAATGAGCATGAGGATGACTGAAACTCTTTATTATGATCACAACTGTCACGCCCACTAGGGCAGGGCAACACACGGGTTAACCATCAACCCAATGACACCCGCTATTTAGACCGGACGTCG
>JAODUD010010101.1:0-12264 GCA_026784285.1 Stomatorhinus walkeri
ATTCATCTGCATCTGAATGCATCTCAATGTAAAACACAATGCTTTACATACATACTTTTCCAGACCACTGTTCATCAGCATTAGTGTCACGATTGTGCCTGGGTGCCAGCAGCGTGAGGCAGGCAAAACGACGAAGCAGGCAAAATCCAGGGAAAACAGGGTTTATTTGCAGACAAACGGAGTAAACGCCACAGAACACCACAATGACAACCCTAACAAGACGCAGACTAAATACGTGAGACGGGCATGAAACTGGTACAAAACAGATGAACACGATCAAGCAAGACTTGACAACAGGTGATTCCATCGGGGTAGAACACGAGGTAACGAGGGGGGCGTGGCACACACGAGGCTCGGACAGGTTGATCATGACAATTAGGCACCACCATTTCCTTATCCTTGGCATGTGTCACGCCCTCAGGGGGCGTAACCGGGCAGGTGCACCCAATATAAGCCCGACCGCGACACAGAACGAACGCGAAATATTGCGCTCATTTCCATGACCAGTACCGAGCATTCTCTGGTGTCTCGTTTACCCGCTTACCCGTACCTTGTCCGTCGACCTCTCGTGCCTTCCCTAACTCTTTCCATTTCCTCCCCAGCCCCGCTCCCGTCCTTGAACCACCTTCCTCGCCTGCCCCGGCTGCCAGCGTTTCCCCGTTCCTCCTGTATTCGTGTCGTGTCTCTCTTTGTAGGACTGATCACCCCGGCTACCGAACCTCGGACCATCCCACGACCACGATTCTCACCTGCCCCCACCGGACCTCGGTTCTCCCTGATCCCGATCCCGACTACTCCCCTCATCCCTCGGGAGAAGTCCTTCCTTCCCCACCAGGGGGCGTTAGGTTCCGGACTTACCCTTGTTCTCTCCAAGTGGGGGCCCTGCACGGAGAGCTTCTTGAGTTCCTCGTGCTACCTAGAACCACGGATTTGCTCATCCTGGGGTTACCTTGGTTACAACACCATAACCCTCACATAGATTGGAGAACTGGAATGATCCAAGCCTGGTCCGATAGATGTCTCCGGGAATGCTTATCTCTCCCCTGTCGGGCGTCTCAGGTGGAGAGCCCCGAACCAGAGAACCTGTCTGTTATTCCGGAGGCATATCGGGACTTTATAGACGTATTCAGTAAAACCGAGGCCTTCAAACTCCCCCCGCACCGCTCGTGCGATTGCGCTATCAACCTGTTGGAGGGCGCTGCTCTTCCGCGAGGCAGGGTATATACTCTCTCCCTTCAGGAAGAAGAATCCCTCGACACCTACCTACACGAGGGACTTCAACAAGGAATCCTGCAACCTTCCACATCTCCCGTGGCATCCAGTTTTTTCTTTGTGAAGAAGAAAGATGGAGGACTACGACCGGTGGTGGACTACCGGGCCTTGAATGCAGTGACGGTAAAACGCAGAGAACCCCTTCCATTAATTCCATCGGCACTCGAACAGTTACGCGAGGCCACGGTTTTCACCAAGTTAGACCTGCGCAGCGCGTACAATCTGATTAGAATGAAAACAGGGGATGAATGGAAGACCTCATTCATCACCAGTAAGGGGCAGTTCGAATATCACGTCATGCCTTATGGATTGGCCAATAGCCCATCCATATTTCAAGCATTCATGAACGAAGTCTTCGGGGATATGATCAACCACTTTGTAATAGTGTACATCGACGATATCCTGGTTTATTCTCCCTCCGAACAAATCCATGTTCAACAAGTGAGCCAGGTGCTACAACGACTTAGAGATTATCAGCTATACGTGAAGGGAGAAAAATGTGAATTTCACCAGACGAAGGTGACATTTCTGGGGTACGTCCTTCGCCCGGGTCAGGTCGTTATGGACAATCACAAGATCTCGGCCATTCTAGAATGGGTACGACCCCGAACTGTTAAGGAACTTCTACGGTTCTTAGGGTTCGCAAACTTTTACCGTAGATTTATACGCAATTTTAGCCAGATCGCTGCACCCCTTACCTCGCTAACCCGAGGTAAAGTTACACGCCTCTCCTGGACTCCGGAAGCGGAGGGGGTGTTCCGACGCCTCCATCACGCCTTCTGTTCGGTGCCCGTACTAATCCAGCCCTGTCCCAATCAGCCCTTCGAACTAGAAGTTGACGCGTCGTAAGCGGGGGTAGGGGCCGTGTTAATACAACGTGATCCCATTACAGGTAGACGTCACCCGTGTGCCTACTTCTCACGTAAGCTGACTACAGCAGAACGCAACTACTGCGTTGGGGAGCGTGAGCTCCTCTCCATCGAACTATTGCTGGAGGAGTGGAGGCATTGGTTAGAAGGGGTGCGCTTCCCCTTTACCGTGTTTACGGACCATCAGAACTTAGAATACCTACAGTCGGCTAAGTGATTGTCAGCGCGACAAGCTCGATGGGCTCAATGGTTTTCGCGTTTTGATTTTAGAGTCACCTACCTTCCAGGCAAGAATAACGTCAAGGCCGATGCACTGTCTCGGCAATATGAACCCCCCGGACATATTGAACACGATCACCCCATCCCCTTGCCTTTGTCCGTGTGATCGTGACACTAGCAACGTATTTCAGAGTGTCGCGATGGCTACTCACATTACATTATTTTGTTTTTTTTTGTAATTATTTACTTAAAGTTTTTGGGACTATCCACTTTCAGATTCAACCAATAAAAATGATTTTGCGACAGAGCAGATCTCTGTGGAAAGATGGTAATACAAATCATCATTAGACCGGCTTTGGACTGATGTGCAAATAGAGTCATAACTGCATCTGTTTTGCAAATCCAGGTATTTCTCTATTTCTACCTCTGAAATGTATACAGAACAATGTTCTTTTGCTACCTGAGAAGCAAAGTATAACTGTCAGTCTGTCATTGGGGGATTTTTTTGGACCAAATCATTCACACGAAAAATTGGGTACACTGATTGGGTACACAGATAAAAAGCTGAAATTACATTATGTCACGCCCTCAGGGGCTGGCCCTAGCAGGTGCTGCAGAACAGTCCATGAACTACCGGCACATATAAACGCAATGTCGAGAGCAACACGTCACGAAGTATTGCGCTAATGATAAAGGCCTCTACCAAGCAACTTTCTGTCCTCTGTCGTCCCGCTTGCCCGTTCCCTGTCTGTATACCTGGTGTGAGTACTCTAACTCTTTCCCTTTCCTTCCCAGCCCAGATCCCGACCCTGAACTTCCCTCTCAGCCTGCCCCGGCCGTGTTGGTTTCCCCTTCCCCTGTGTGGTCGTGTCCAGTGGCTTTACGTAGGACTGACTCCCCTGGCTTCGGACCCCGGAAAGACTCACGACAATGATCTACGCCTTCCCCTTCGAATACCTACGCCTCGACTCCCTGTTCCCGAAAGCCTGTCCCTTCCAGGGAATCAAACCATCGCCCTCTGCTACCCCGAGTTCCCTAGTTTTCCTGGCCCTGACTTCTGGACATTAAAACCTTATTACTCACCCGCACATCTGGATCCTTGTCTCTTTTGGGAGCCTGACGCAGCACGCGTGACAGAATACTTCGCCTCTAGAATGGATCCAGCGGGTAACCTTGAAGCCCGGATGACCACCTTGGAGCAACTATTGGCAGCTCAGGCGTCCCGGGTGCCTCTTCCTCCCTCTCCGCCGCGTCCCTCGGCTACTTCCCCTGTAGCACACCCGAAACGCTATGACGGCAATCCGGACCAGTGCAGGGGGTTCCTGATGCACGTAGGGATCTATGTTGAGGAACACCCGGAGGTTTTCTCATCCTGGAGCAGAGGTGAGATTCACCCTGTCTCTGCTGACCGGGCGGGCCCGAGAATGGGCGACCGCCTTGTGGGCGGTGGACAGCCCCGTTGCAATGCGCCCGCACCTTCCATCACGCCATGATGGAGATCTTTGATCATCCGGCTGTCGGCAGAAGGGCTTGATCCGCAGCGGAGTTCTCGCTCGAATTCTGCACCATCGCGGCGAGCCTCCGATGGCCTGACGACTGCCTACGAACGATCTTCCGCCGGGCCCTGAATCCGGAGCTGCGGGATGAGCTTTCCACGAAAGAAGACAGCGTGTCTTTCGAGGAATACGTTCGCCTGGCGGTGCGTCTGGACAACACGGTGAGAGATCGGCGCCGACGTCGCCTTCCTACGGAGCTGCCCTGAGCCAGTACCAGCGCGGGGGCCGACCTAGCTGAGCCCATGCAACTGGGACGTGCACCCCTTACTGCTGAGGAACACCAGCAGCGATTGCAGGCAGGCCTCTGCCTATACTGCGGAGAGGCGGGGCACCTCATCGCCCAATGCCCCGTTCGACCGCCCCAGGAGACGGCGGCCCTGCCGGTAGGTGTCACTCCCGCTCCGTTAACAACGCACATGCAATTTACTATCCCTGTGATTGTAGGGGAGGGGGACAAGCGGCGCGTGGTGGAGGCGCTGCTGGACAGTGGTGCAGCAGGCAACTTTATGGAAATCGGACTGGCGCGACGTCTGGGTCTTCCCTTACAACAGCTGGCCTGTCCGATTCCGATACATGGGGTAACGGGAAGCCATATTCCAGATGGGACGGTGAGATTCTGTACTCGGCCCTGTGTGCTACAGGTGGGAGCTTTGCATACTGAAAAGCTAGAATGGCTGGTGCTGCCCCGGGCAAACGATGCACTCATATTAGGACTGCCGTGGTTACGTTGCCATGATCCGCACCTGGATTGGAGAACCGGGGACATTTGTGCTTGGTCCAGTCGGTGTTTGCGCGAGTGCATGTCCCTCCCGTGTAAGGCTACCGTAGTAGAAAGTCCGGAGCCTGAGGACCTCACACGCATTCCGGAAAACTATGTAGATTACCGGGACGTTTTCAGTAAAGAGAACGCTTTCCGCCTTCCCCCCCATTGATCCTGCGATTGTGCCATCGACCTGTTGAACGGGGCTGCTTTTCCCAGGGGTAGGCTGTACCCCCTCTCCCAACAGGAGGAGCAGTCCCTAGAAACGTACATCATGGAGGGGTTGCGCCAGGGGATCATTCAGCCATCCACTTCCCTCATAGCCTCTAGTTTCTTCTTCATAAAGAAGAAGGATGAGGGCCTCCGACTGGTTGTAGACTATCGGGCCCTTAATGCAGTGACAATTAAACGAAGAGAGCCCCTGCCATTGATCCCTTCATCTCTGGAACAATTACGTAACGCGACGATTTTTACTAAACTCGACCTCCAAAGTGCATATAACCTGATTAGGGTCAGGGCAGGCAATGAGTGGAAGACCTCCTTTGTAACCAGTAGGGGGCAATATGAATATCGGGTCATGCCTTATGGATTGGCTAACAGCCCCTCCATATTCCAGGCGTACATGAACCATGTCTTCCAAGACATGCTGAACCGGTTCGTGGTGGTGTACATTGACGATATTCTGATTTACTCCCCCTCTGAGAAGGCTCATATCCAGCATGTGAAGCAGGTCCTCCAATGACTCAGGGAACATCAGTTGTTCATCAAAGGAGAGAAGTGCGAGTTTCACCAGGAGGAGGTAAGGTTCCTGGGGTACGTGATCCGACCTGGCCAAGTAGCCATGGACGAGAGCAAGGTCTCAACCATCCGTAGCTGGCCCCGACCCCGTACTGTGAAGGAGCTACAACGGTTTCTCGGTTTCGCAAACTTTTATAGAAGGTTCATTCGCAGCTACAGCCAGGTGGCGCCGCCTCTAACCTCTCTCACCCGGGGAAAAGCCACCCGCCTTGCCTGGACCCCTAGCGCAGAGGGAGCCTTCCGCCGACTCAAGACGGCTTTCTGCACCGCCCCCATCCTGCGACAGCCGCACCCCGACCAGCCTTTTGAGGTGGAGGTAGACGCTTCAGAGGCCGGGGTGGGGGCAGTGCTCATCCAACGAGACCCCGAGACAGGCCACCGCCACCCCTGTGCCTTCTTCTCCAGAAAGCTAACAGCGGCTGAGCGAAACTACTGTGTGGGGGAGCGGGAACTGCTTTCCATTAAGTTGGCGTTGGAGGAGTGGCGCCACTGGTTGGAGGGGGCCCGCTCCCCGTTCACTGTCCTTACTGATCATAAAAACCTTGAATATCTCCAGGCCGTGAAGCGGCTTTCAGCTCGGCAGGTCCGCTGGGCTCAATGGTTTGCGCATTTCGATTTTAGGGTGGCCTATCTCCCAGGGAGGAAGAACCTCAAGGCAGACACTCTCTCCCGACTGTTCGACCCTCCCGACAGCGTTGACCGGGAATTTCCCATGCTTGACCCGAAGTGTCATCACCTGGGACCTGGACGACTGCATCAGGCAAAGGAACGAGACCAGGACCGTCCCCCCAGGATGCCCTGCCGGGCGGAGGTACGTACCACGGCCCCTCCGACGCGAGCTGATTCAGTGGGTGCACGCCCAACCCGGCACGGGACACCCTGGAGTAGAGACCACCAGGAGTCTAGTTGGGCGCCGCTACTGGTGGCCTGGGTGGCAACGACAGGTGGGGGAGCACGTGGCCGGATGCCAGGACTGTGCGCGCTATAAATCCAGCACCCAACGTCCCGCGGGTCTACTCCAGCCCCTGGCGATCCTGGTTCGTCCTTGGTCCCACATAGGGATGGACTTCATCACGGATCTTCCCCGTTCGTCGAGTAAGACGGTCATATTGACCATAGTGGACCATTTCTCTAAAATGTGCCGTTTAGTGTCCCTGGCTAAACTCCCCACTGCAACCGAACTAGGGGAGGTACTCATCCGCGAGCTATTTCGGGGGTTTGGCTTCCCCGAGGATATAGTGTGTGACCGAGGACCCCAGTTTGCCTCGCGGGTGTTCCAAGCATTTTGTAACAAGTTGGGGATCAAAGTCAGCTTAACGTCTGCCTATCATCCTCAGTCAAATGGTCTAGCCGAACGGACGAATCAGGAGGTCTCTAAGGCCCTCCATCTGCTATGCCGAGGGGACCAGGCGAGTTGGGCGACACATCTCTGCTGGGCTGAGTATTCACTCAACTCACGGGTTAGTCCGTCCACCGGACTAACCCCTTTTCAGGTAGTGCTCGGATTTCAGCCGTCCCTATTTCCCTGGGACTCCCCGCCCGGAGACGTGCCAGCCGTGGAGAGGTGGTACCGGGATAGCAGGCAGGCCTGGCAACGGCTCCGGAACACTCTCGAGCTACGGCAGGACCGAGCAAGACGACAAGCGAATCGGCGACGTCGCCCAGGGGTCGTCTACCATGCTGGGCAGTGGGTTTGGCAGTCCACCCGAAACCTCCGCCTGCCCGGCTGCCGTAAATTGAACGCCAGGTATATTGGCCCCTTCCGGGTATTGTGCCGGGTCGTACCCATGGCCGTCCGCCTGCAGCTGCCCCGGATTTACCGCATATGCCCAACGTTCCATGTCTCGCTCCTCAAGCCGGTACGGCCAGGGGCAGCGGCCCCGGGGTGTGACCCTGCAACCCCGGACCCGCCACCGGTCCTCGAAGACGAGCCCGCGTCCCGCGTGCATGCTCTACTGGACTCCCGGCGGCGGGGCACGCTCCAGTATCTAGTGCCTGACCCGGCGGTTCGTGCAGCCTTTCACCTGGCCCATCCGGATCAACCTGCGCCTCGTCCTAGGGGACGCCCCCCTCGGTGTCGTCAGCCTCCAGGAGGCGGCCGTCAGGGTGGGGGTTCTGTCACGCCCTCAGGGGCTGGCCCTAGCAGGTGCTGCAGAACACTCCATGAACTACAGGCACATATAAACGCAAAGTCGAGAGGAACACGTCGCGAAGTATTGTGCTAATGATAAAGGCCTCTACCAAGCAACTCTCTGTCCTCCGTCGTCCCGCTTGCCCGTTCCCTGTCTGTATACCTGGTGTGAGTACCCTAACTCTTTCCCTTTCCTTCCCAGCCCAGATTCCGACCCTGAACTTCCCTCTCAGCCTGCCTCGGCCGTGTTGGTTTCCCCTTCCCCTGTGTGGTCATGTCCAGTGGCTTTACGTAGGGTTAGGGACCCTGGAAAGACTCACGATGACGATCTACGCCTGCCCCTTCGGATACCTACGCCTCGACTCCCTGATCCCGAAAGCCTGTCCCTTCCAGGGAATCGAACCATCGCCCTCTGCTACCTAGTTTTCCTGGCCCTGACTTCTGGACATTAAAACCTTATTACTCACCTGCACATCTGGATCCTTGTCTCTTTGGGGAGCCTGACGCAGCACGCGTGACACATTACAGCTTACATTACATTTACATGGTTAAATGGAAAAGGAAACACAAGAAAATATAACTAAATTAAGGATGCTGGTAAATGTCTCCATAATTTCTTTTACAGCTTAAGACAAAGAGCCAGACCAGTTAACCCCCCCCCCCCCCAAGTAGGCTTGCAGAATTATACTGGGCAAAAATACTTTTCTGCTTAGCTGTGTCTGGGTTTTACTACCACTTGCTGTGAAGACATGAGCCAAAATAACTGAGATCTAAATTACAGTACTTCAAGATTTTATTTGTCACATGCGTAGTTATACTGGCACAAAATATCTACCCACCCAGCTTCCTTTCATGTAAAGCCCCAGATATGCAGCAGTTCAACCCAGGGCCAAGACATTCAGGGTGGGTCAATCCTATAGATGACATAAGAGGCTGCCTTAGCTGGCAAGAGGTACTTTGTCTCAGCTGCTTATAAGACTCATGCCACCGGATAGGGTGTTTCCTGTCAATAGACATTCTGTTCCATCCTGACCACTCTGTCTCAGTCAACAACCTTTGAAGGGGACCTTGGTAGCCATCATTTGTAGAACTGCACTTCCAGTGATCCACACAATGTTGAGGGCTGTTAATGTGAAATTGCCTCTGTCAGTTGTCATGTGGTTCAGATGTGTAAATTTGGATTTATCAATGGCTACTTGTTAGGGGCAACGAGGCATGGTGCAGGTAGGGCAGGGCAAGCAAAGAACCAAAGGGCAGGGGAGGAAGGCACAAACTCATACTACAGCACAGAGTAACATACAACATTCCAACGCAATGAGAGAACACAATGAGGGAGCAGAACACGAGCAGGCAATAAAATACACAGACAACGGGGATTAACAAAAGGCAGGTGCAAATACTCATGACAATCAACCAATCAGAACAGACACTGGAAACAAGACACAGGTGGAATTAACTAACAAAATCATAGAAGTAAGATACTGACAGAGAAACAAGGAAACAGAATCTAACACTATGAAAATAAAACAGGTAAAACAAAACCAAAAAACACAGGAACTAGAAAAAGTGATACAAATGAAACACTAGGGAACAAATATACTGGCACTACTGGGAGTTCAAATGTGGAAATTTAGCTCTATCGATGGCTACTGGGAATTTACATCTGAATTGGTCATCATACTCCACTCTTCTGCAGCTCTTGACTGTGAGGTTCCGATACGGACCCGTGAGAGCAATCGTTGAGGGGAAGCGCCACCATTTGACCACCAAACGTATCACCAGTGATGCGTGCGATGTTGAGGGCTATTAATCTGAAATCGCCCCTGGCAGCTGTTAACTGGTTAAGAAATTTTGCTCTGTCAATGGCTACGGGACGATCACATTGGATGCAGTTATCAGACTCCACCCTTCTGCAGTTGTTGACCATGACAAGGTTCCGGTGGGGTCCCGCGAGAGCAAGTGGTGAGGGGAAGTGCAGAGATGCAATGATGCACTTCATGTACCCCAGCTGGATGACTGCAAAAACGCCAATGATGGAAGTCATTGGCACCAGGTGTAAGTAAGTAAGTAAGTAACTTACTTACTTACTTACTTACTTACACCAGGTATAAGTATGCATCCTACAATACAAAGCATGCATAAAAAACGGGTTTAAATGCTCAGAAATTTATTTATCATGCACCAGTTCTCTGTGAGTTTCCTGCCTAAAGATCATTTTTATTAGATCAGATACTGGTTCTCACTGCTGACACGCCACCACCCTGGCCTCCTCAGCATCCTGCAACATAGCAGTCGATTATCATTACAGCACCACTAGTGTGTCAGTCCATCACTTGACTGCAGTATTAACACCCAGTCAGCAATGTTAAAAATGGTCATCACCAAGTGGTGCACTGAGCAATGGGCTGCATTTCCAAAGTGGTATCGGCCCATTGACTTCACTGACAGCCATTATAAACAGTTATACAGAAAAAGTTTAAATGTACATTCTGATCTGATTTCTCTATAGAGTGCTAAAAATCTGTATAATTATACCTGCTACAAGATGACCATCGCATCTGTGGGATGATTCTGGTCATCTGGCACTTCTATGTTGTCTGAATCTGAAATACAAAATTTGCTGTGAAGTTTCACTTGCCTCCTGCCTTTCCTTTCACTCAGATCTATATTTATGTGAGATTGAACTTCCAGATTCTTTTTATTTGGAGACTTAAAAATTACTTTAAAGTCTTGTCAACACACAATTAGTATTCTTATTAATGCTTCGTACATTATAAATAAAATATACGTTTTAGTTGTTTGACCCCTAACCCTTCGATCTCGGCCCTTCTCCCAAGTCTCCGGACAAGGTGCACGGTACCAACGGCTGCAATGGCCAAGCCAGGGCTGCACATGACCATCCAAAAATGATCAGATGGGATAAAATGTAAATAGATGCCCCAGAAACTTTTAAGTCTTTTGTGTGGCAGAATTTTTGGTACTCGGCGGAAAATATAAATGGTGAACAGACAAACCACATACCATCTGTAAGCATTGTAGGAAAATAATGCCGTACACAGCTGTACTACTATGCAAGCCATTTGTAGCAACATCATAGTTCTTTACTCTTGAACCTAGTGTTTTAGTCAATTATAGACCTATCTTAAATCTTTCGTTCATTTCAAAGATTGTTAACCCTGATGATGCATCACTGCTCTCTCAGTTAGAAAACTGTCTGTTAGATAACTGGTGCTGGATGGCAAAAAATTCCTTATGTTAAACACAGAAAAACCAGAAGTACTGGTATTTGGTCCCAAGGCTGCACAAATTAAGTTTCACCACCTCAACATTGGAGGCCTTCCTACACAACCATCACAGTGGTCAGAAATCTTGGTCTTTTAGTTGATTCAGATCTATGTTCTAATGCTCACATAAGAAGTATTACTAGAACTGCGTTTTATCATCTACAGAACATAGCCAAGCTTCGGAAGACGCAGAAAAATTAATACATGCCTTTTAGGGCTGTAATGGTACATGTATTCGTTCTGAACCGTCATGGTACACAGGTATATGGTTCGGTAAATGATGTTGTACGGAGAATACATGGTATGATGGAGAAGATGCGATTAAAGCAATGCGGAACTAAATTTACAAGCGTGAGTATCATACGGAAACATTAAACAGTGACCTTTAAAAAGTTTAGCATCTCATGAAAGCACTTATAACATGGCTACTGAAAACTGCACAGATGAGCTGGAGGACCCACCTGCGTCTTTTAAATCAAGAGTGTGGGATTATTTTGGGTTATGAATTACAATGGGAATGGAAATCAAATCGTACATCGGACAAAGACGGTGTGTCGGCGTTGCTCAGCACTTGTAGGGTATGTGTGTGGAAACACATCAAATATGATAACGCATCTTCGACGGCATCATCCAGATGTGAAAATAATGGCCATGATGGCAAAATGTTTTCTGGCTGTGCATGCCACCTCAGTCCCCAATGAAAGGGGTTTTTTCAACAGCAGGTGACATAGTAACTGCCAGCCGATGGCCCTTGCAACAGACAACGTGTTGAGAATTTTGAAGAAAAACTTAAAAATAAAATCTGAAGTCTGAGCACCTTGCATAGGTATATTATTGATTGATACAACAGTCAATCACACAGCTAATCACAAATGTTATTTGTTTTACTTAAATAATACTTGAATGAATAACATTTTGTTGTAAAATATTTTTAAGAAATGCTTTTTCAGTGCATATTTTCACTGTGAGTTTGCTGTTTTCACTACATACAGTGCTCAGCATAAATGAGTACACCCCACTACATTTGTCAGAAAACCTTTAGTTTCTTTTCAGAATCAACATTTTCTATGAGATATTATACTACAAAATACTCCCACAAATATGGGCCATTGATTGCAAACCAGATTTGTTAATTTGCACATACAAAAAAGTGATTTTCCTAAGAAATTCATTCAAGCCCATGTTGCAAAAATGAGTACACCCCAATTATAGTCTTAGGAGAAAAGCCACACTACTTAACAGGCATTCAACCCAGGTGAGTCTAATGATTTATTTAAGAGGTGTCCAGCAGACAGGTCACTATAAAAGGGCATTACTTAACAAAGAAAAGCCCTTCCCATTTCATGCTGTCAGCAATGGCTCCACATGGAAGAGA
>JAODUD010010102.1:0-12164 GCA_026784285.1 Stomatorhinus walkeri
ACACGGACTAAATACTGAAAGCTGACAAACGAAACCAAAAACAGATGATTACAATTGACGACAGCTGGGATCCATTAAGGGAGAGACACGAGGTATCAGGGGGCGTGGCACATGAGGCTTTACACAAGGCTGGAACGGACGGAGCGTGACACTTTGAATGGAAAAATGTGATTTTTATTTTATTTTATGTCGGGTGACAGACAGTTTCCGGATGCTGATTGGACAGGAAACAGCCAATCAGAATTACTTCAAGTCTCCAATTGGTGAGGGGTTGATTCTAAAATAATGCAGCCTTATTAAAGTAGGGACTGACCAGCATGCCTGCAGGGCTGGGTGACCTAGTCACGGGGCCGTTGTTAAATGGACACAGAGGGGGAGTGATTGCTGCGATGCTGTTTTGCTTTTTCTAGGGAAGGCCACTAAGCGCTGATGTGATAAAATTCTGGGAGGGAGAACATGTAGCAACTGGAGCAAATGTCAAGTTTGTTGCTGCCATGCAAATGGAACAGAATTAGAGAGGGGGGAGAAGCCCAAATGAGCTATAACAGAGCAGAGCAGATAGGTACTATCGAGCTTCTTGATGCACATGCTGAATGTATGTCTGATGGTTGCTCCCTGATCGATCAGTGAAGGAATAAACTTGCAAATTGCAACTCCTCTGTCTCTGGCATGAATCTCTTCTCTTCAACGGACTTGGTGGAGTTCCACTCCCCACAAATGGGGGCTTGTCCGGGATGAGCGAGGGATTCTGAAAGATTGGCAGACTTAGACGAGTTCCTGTGGACACGGATACTACGGGTCCCAATTTAAAGGTAAGCAGAGCCTGTTATGTCAAATTCTGCATATTGGTGATGTCAAATCAAGTGGTTTGAAGTTTCCAAAGATCTGTCAGTAAATTGAGACAGAGGAGGATTTGCATGTGCTGGTTTCTTATGTTTGTGTGTATTAGGGTATTGAATTGCGTATATGGTCTTTTGTCAAGGTGGTGTGTGTGAGCTCTGCGGAAAAAGAGGACCTTAACGGCGCAGAGGGTCAGGCCCCCGGCACCGTCCTTGGTGTGGCAACCCCACTATTTGCTGACGAGCGGTAGGAAAGCTGGGTTAGCGACCCGGGGAATTCAGGACCCCCGAAGAGCTAAACTGGAAAGAGGGAATAAGGTCCCCCTCCCTAAAACGGGTTAGAAGCCCAAGGTATAAAGTCCTCGAACTAGCAGGTTATAGAAGCCCGAGGTATAAAGTCCTGGAACTGGTGGGTTAGAAGCCCGAGGTATAAAGTTGGGAATGCATGTGTAAAGCAGTCCGGAGCGCAGGATGTAAGGTAGAAGACAAGTGCCCACTGGGAGAGCTGTTGTGGAAAAAGGAGAGAGAACATATTAGTCGAACTGGGACTTGGATGTGGGATCTGAGCGCTCTACTCAAGTGAGTTTGGCGAGCAGAGACGGGAGATCTAGGTGAAAATGCACAGGCACAAGAGCAGGCAGCATTTTGCAACAGAGTAGTGATAGAACAAGCAGAGGATCTCGGGGGAGGTGGATGTGGTAGAACCCCCCCGCCGAGGAGCAAGCCAGCCCTCAGTGGTTGAACGCAGAAGGCAGTAGTAGTGTTGAGCGAGCTGATAGGTGAGCCTGAGGAGGATGAGATAGAGATGCCATCACAGATAGAAGGACTTAGCGAGGAATGTACAGAGGCATTGCAGGGCACGTCTGAAAATAAGTATGGCCTGCGCTTCAGGGGGAAGCAGTTCCCCTTATTGCAGGGAGCTGGTGGATATGAGAGGCATAAACCTTTTTCTATAGGAGACACACAGGCTTTGGCAGATAAAATGCCTCCCCCGGCTGAGGGAGGAGGACAGTGGATGGAAAAGCTAGACCAGCTCACTGAGGGTCTGAAGCTCACAATGGGAGATATTAGGGCAGTGGCAGCGTGGTGCATGATCATACACTCCCTGCAGGAATTAGAAAATCGTGCAGGGACCACTATCTGTGCAAACAGTGACCCACTGATGCCGCTAGTGAGGGACCTGGGTCACGCCATGTAGGAGATGTTCCCCGCCCCAAGTGATGCGGCCATTCCAAAATTTACATGGGACTCTAAATTACACCCAAGAGAGTATCTGGACAAATGCGTGGAAGGCTGGACCCGGTGCACCACGTGCCATCCTGGCCAGGTGTTATATTCTAAATTTTTACAAGCTAGCGAGCGAATAACGGACAACTGAAACTGATTTATAATACAAACCTTTACTAATTTTTTGGAAGAAGAAAACCATACGGTACAATGGGTTATTAGACACTTCTGCTCTTTTTTTCTTTTTTCCCGGTATAATCTGCATGGTATTATGGGAAATGAAGTTCAACCATCTATCATCAATTACACAATTCAGTCTAATTATAAAATGAAATAATTATGACTAAACAAATAAGCAACTTTAAATATATAGTTGCAACAGACTCCCCCCCGATGAACCCTTGGTTCATCATTTAAATCTCCAAATTATATAACAGTTGAACTGGTCTTCTTAGTAAAGTCCCAGAGGATGTGCGGACTGCTCAGGACCGGACTTTCCCATCACGACCCGGAAACAGCTCCTCCACTCTTCCTAGCTTCCAGACTAGCTTCCAAGTCTCCAAGGAGGACAATATCTCCCACCTTTAACGAAGTAGGTTGCAATGTGTTACAACAATGGACTGACTTCAGGCTCAACAGGTAATCCCTTCGCCAGCTGTTCCAGAAACTTGTAATGAGCCGTTGCCAGTACCTCCATCGCCTTGTAATCTCTCCTCTGTTCAGATTGGTATTCTCAGAGTCAGCTGTAAACTGGTTTTGTGGCAAAGAGGTAAGTCTTTTTCCCACAAGGAAATGGGCTGGTGTCAGTGGCTGTGGTTCATCCAGGTCATTGCTGACAAATGTAAGTGGTCTGGAGTTCAGGATGGCTTCTACCTCTGTCAGAATGGTGGTAAGCTCTTCAAAGTTCAGGGAAGCACGTCCTAAATCCTTTCTCAGGCAGGTTTTCACTGATCTAACTAGTCGCTCCCAGAAACCACCCCAACAGGCAGCTCGCTCAGCGATGAATCGCCAATGTATACCCCTTTTTGAGAAGTATTCTAAAAGTTGCTGCTCTTTAACGGCCTGCCATAGCTCTTTCAGATCTCTGTCAGCTCGTCTGGAAGTTTTTGCATTATCTGAATAAATCACCTTGCATAGTCCCCTTCTAGCGACAGATCTTTTCAGAGCCAACATAGGAAATGTTCCGTTGTTTGACTGGAGACGAGCTCTAAATGTACTGCTCTGGTCACTGCGCAGGTGAATAATGCAACATAGGCTTTGTGAAGGGTGCTGCCTGTCTTGACATACAGTGGCCCAACAAAATCCAAACCAGTGATTTCAAATGGGGGAGATTCTGTAATTATGTCATGAGGCAATGGAGCAGTAACCTGTTGCACAGGCTTCGCCTTAAATCTTCTGCAGACACTACACCGCGATAGAACACCTTTCACCATCTGTCTCCCTCGCATTATCCGGTGCCTTTCTCTTATTTGAACCAGAGTGTCTCGCACACCTGCATGCATCAGGTTTTAATGGTTGTGCTGAACTAACAGCTCACAATACTTGCCTTTTGCAGGCAAGATCCATGGGTGATGTTGTCTAAAGCTGAAGTCTGATTGCTGCAATCTGCCTCCAACACACAACAATCCATCCTCATCCAAGAATGGCATTAACTCTCAAATCTTTGAATCTTTGTATAAAGCCTTTCCAGCTTTCAAAAGTGACAATTCATTTGCAAAGCTCTGTTGTTGCGTCAACTTTATCCAGAACTTTTCTGCCTCAAACAATTCTTCTGCAGTCAGTTCTCCTTTCCTTCTTATGGTCAAGCGTGTGTTGTCGGTAAATCTTCTTATCCAGGCTGTTATTCGTAATACTGTCTTTAGCTTACTGTGTTTTTGTAGGTCTAATACTGGATCTGTTGTCTCATGCTCTTCACTGCTTAGCTGTACTGTTACATGTTCACTTACTTCCAGTTCTTCTCCAACCATGACATTTCCCACTGAATAGTCATCAGACTCTTTCTCAGGTTCAGATAAGACCAGAAACTCTTTCCACCACAGGTGACTCCGACTCAGATTCACCACAGTCTGGCCACGGGTGGGAAGATCAGCTGGATTCTGTTTACCATTACAGTGAGACCATGATGCAGGGTCCGCCAGGGATTGGATTTCTGTCACTCGGTTGGCAAAAAACTATTTCCACTTGTGTGCTGAGCTGTGAATCCAGTGCAGTACAATCGTTGAATCTGTCCACATGTAAAGTTGATAGGTTTCCATTTTAAGCAGATCTATCAAGTTTCTTCCCAGCTGGGATCCTATCAGTGCTCCCATCAGCTCCAAACGCGGCAATGACAACTTCTTTAAAGGAGCAACTCTGGATTTAGATGCAACCAGTCTAGCAGACAGCTTTCTGTCTTTCTGCTCCAACTGCAGGTAAGCGACAGCACTGTATGCCTTTTCACTGGCATCACAGAACACATGGAGTCTAGAGGCACTGCCACTCTGCTCCACTCTCTCTCCATACCAGCGTGGTATAGATATCTGGTGAATCACTGGGAGCTCAGAACACCAACTAGTCCATTGTTGGTTCAGATCAGGTGGAAGTTCTTCATCCCAGCCAAGCCCTCTTTCCCACACCTCTTGAAGCAGGCATTTAACTCTTATGGTGAAAGGTGTTAAAAACCCTATGGGATCAAAGATGCTGGCTGAGTGTTGAAGAACACTTCTCTTTGTCCTCTTCCTCATTGGTTTTTTCAACAGAGGTCTTGGATCAAACGCGAAGTCGTCAGTTTGGGTCCTCCACACTAAGCCAAGTACCTTGAGCACTGTTCCATGGGCCTCTGGTTCCTCAGCTGGGCCAACAGGTGTCTGCTTCCACCTTTCCTTCAGTGCTGTAGAGTTAGTCATCCACTTACACAGATTCATGCCAGCAGCAGACAAGATTTCCTTGGCTCTGATTGTCACAGAGACTGCCTCTTCAACATCACCAACACTGGCAATAAAATCATCTACATACAATGACTCTTTAATAAGCTGGACAATGTGAGGCTCTTCTTCATACTGCTGAAGATGCTTTCTTACGGTAGCTGCTAACAAGAACGGACTTGGGGACACCCCAAACACCACTCTTTTCATCCACAACACGCGCAACTTCTCACCAACATCTTCCTTCGGTGGAGCAGTGAGCCACAAAAACCTCACCGCATCTCTATCCTACTCTGCAAGAGACATCTGCAAAAAAGCCTTCTTAATGTCGGCCATAAATGCAATTTCATGCAGTCGGAATCTGATCAATATGTCAAGCAGATCTGGATTTAGGTTCGGACCAGTAAACAGACAGTTATTTAGGGAGGGACAGCCTTCTTCATGTGAAGAAGCGTCAAACACCACTCTTAGCTTCGTTGTCATTTTGTCCTCTCGCACCACAGCATGGTGAGGTAAGTAGTATTTGACATGTGATGTTAAACACTCATCCTTGTTCACTTCTTCAGCAATGCCCTGTTGAAGATAATCCTCTATTACTTCACTGTATCTCTGGAAGGTGACTGCACCTGACTGCAAGCTCTGTTTCAGTCCTTCAAATCTTTTCCTTGCGATTCTGTAGTTGTCAGGGAGTTCTGGCTTCTCATGCTGCCATGGCAACTCCACTTCATATCGCCCATTCTTAAACCGTGTTGTTTTCTCAAACCTCTGAAGTGCCTTTTTTTCTTCTGGGTCACCAGGGTCCAGTCTCGTGATGCCAAGAGATTCTATCTCCCAAAAGGCCTTCAGCTGGCTTGAGATCAATCTGTCCTCTTCAACATGAATATGCATACATGCTGCCTCATTAATGCTTTATATTGTCATTGGTCCCTGCACAATCCATCCAAATATACACTCAACAGCAACCAGTGAGCCAGTGAGTCTTTCTACACGACCTGACACCGTGCTCCAGTAATAGTCTGCCCCTATTAGCACTGACAGTTCGTCCTCAGCAACGCCATCTTCAGTTATGTCGGCCAGTTGTAGACCTCTTTTTTTCAATTCGTGCTGAATGCGGTCTTCAGGAACCTTCATCACAGCAGTGCTCATTTGTGGTATTTCAATTGCTTCAATTTCTATTTTCTGTCCCTTATCCCAAATGTTCTCCAGAATGACCTTTACAGTGTTGCGTTTGGTTGTTACAGGTGCAGTGGTGGCAAATGTATGAAGAGTGAAGGTCTCTTGTCTTATAACAGGTAGCTTCAGCACTCTTGCCTGGTTTTCACACACAAAGACTTCCTCCATCTAGCAGGCAACGTACTACTCTCCGTCCACCTGGACCTACTGCATGAGCCTGGGCTGTCTGTAGCAGCACTGTATTCTGGTTCCTTGGTTTCACCTTCATTGAATGTGTAGCAAATGAAGAGACCACATCTTCTAATTTGTCACTGTTGAGTGGCGTAGACCTTTCATGGGTTCCACATACAGCACGGTGATGTCTTTTTCTGCACTGGTCGCATGATGCGCCATTAACCCTGCAGTTTCTTGCTATGTGCCTCGGTCCAAGACACAAAAAACATCTTCCCATCCTTTTAAGTTTTTCTCTTCGATCAGCTACATTGTAGCTAGGTTCTGGTTCTGGTTTATGCTCTGCACCATCACAAAATACACAATTTGGCATCCTCTGGCTGGCAGTGTACAGAGCAGCAGCTGATGACAGACTCCTTTTATGTTTTAACTATAGTAGCATTAGTCCTTTTAAATGGTGTATGGAGGCTATGATTATCCTTCTCTTTATTGCCTCTTAACAACTGCATTGTTCTCTCTCTGCTCAAAATCTCATTGTGTAGAAATTTCATTACCTCTGAGACTTTCCATTCTTCACTCAAACATCTTTGTCTATTATACAGGAGAGCTATGTCCTCAGGTATTAGCTGCAGCAGGACTGAACACAGCAGACTGCCATAAGTCTCTGACACAACCCCTATTGACTCCAAACTACGTATTTGGATCTCACATTCATCATAGAGCTGTCTTAAAGCAGCAATGTCAGATGATTTCTTCACCGGGGTGAGATTCAGCAACTTTGTCATATGAGCATTCACTATAAGGTCTTTCCTTCCATATCTCTGTTGTAAAATCTCTAGTGCATGGTCATAGTTGCTGTCGGTTAACATTAGTCCTGTCACATTCTTAGCTGCAGCTCCGATAGGTACGATTTTAAATACATAAACTTTTCAGTTCTGCATAGCGTCTCATTTTTATGTATTGCCGTCTCAAATTGATTCCAAAAATCTCTCCATAAACTTAAATCCCCACTAAAACTTTGAATTGTCAATTTAGGCAACTTTACTGAATTCTGGCTTGGCAATCTCTCCGCCTCGCACCCCCTCGGGCTACTCACGTTTTCTCGAACATTCCGAATCACTCTCTCTGCACGCGTCTTCAACGTTATAACCCGTTCCTTATATTCTTCCGTGTTCAGGATTTCTCCTTCCAAATCCTCCGTGGCAGTTCCTTGTTCAATTTCCTTATCCAAATCCATCAGTTCTTCTTGTTTAACAGACAAGTTCGCTATTAATTCACGCAGACGTCCAACATCAGTATTTTCTTGGTTAACCCCCATGTCGAAACACTGCAGGAGTCTCGTTGTAGCTCCTCATATTGCTCTGCGTTTCCTAAGTAATCTACCCATTTTTTCATCCGTTTCTATTTCGACGTTCGTTGACTAACCTTTTCCGGGTTTCGGCACCAAAATTATCTGTTATATTCTAAATTTCAAGCTAGCCGGTGAATAACGGACAATTGAAACTGATTTATAATACAAACCTTTACTAATTTTTCAGAAGAAGAAAACCATACGGTACAACGAGTTATTAGACACTTCTGCTCTTTTTTTCTTTTTTCCCGGTATAATCTGTATGGTATTATGGGAAATGAAGTTCAACCATTTATCATCAATTACACAATTCAGTCTAATTATAAAATGAAATAATTATGACTAAACAAAAAAGCAACTTTAAATATATAGTTGCAACACCAGGTAGGGGTTCAGCAGGAGTGGTTCAGGCGTACTGTAATGGAGGGAGTCTCAGAGGAAGTTAGAGCAGCCTTATTGGGTAACCTGGACCTCCCAGGGGCACCCTCTCAGGTTTGGGACTGGCATGTGGTACATCACTTACAGAGAGCCAAAGAGGAAGACACTAAGACAGAGGGTGAACTAAAGGAACTGCAGACACAGCTGTTAATGCTGCAGGTGGGCCAGGTGAGGCAGAAAGCTATTGAAGCTAAAAGGAAAAGGGCAAGGGAAGCAGATGGTGGTGGGGGTTCCCCCAGAGGGACCACTACCGCAGCTACCCGATCCTTGGTATGTGCCACCCACTCCCTCGCAAGGGGGTTGGAGACAACAATGGGTTTCAGGCGGGGAAGCAGGGGCTGGGGATGGTGAAGGGGTGCACCGCAAGGAGGATCACAGTCCGGTGTCTGTTATAGGTGCGGGGTGGAAGGACACTGGTCCAGGTATTGCCCAGCAGCGACACCTGTGGCAGAGGAAGGCCTCCGGTGAATCAGGCAGTGGGCTCTAACCCACAGGCATCATCATCGGCGGGACAGTTTCCAGTGACGGGCCCGGGACACAGGGGAGGCAGACCCTATGCTGTCCCTTATGGTCATGGACAAAGAGCTGCCATTTCTAGTGGACACCAGGGCCATGTATTCCACCCTTAACATGGCCCTAGACTAACAACATCTGTCCACTTCAAGAGTGACTGTTGTTGGTTTCTCAGGGAGGAACAGAGACTTCCAGTGACTAACCCGGTGCTCCACCAGTTTGTGGTTTCCTCTTCAGTTCCAGTGAACCTCTTGGGACGAAGATGGGAGCCTCAATCCTGTGCAGTGCCGATGGACTGGTGGTTATCCTGCCAGAGGACACTCACCTGCAGTGTGATGCCCGGATGGAGGGCGCAGGACAATGGTTGGTGCAGCCAGTCCAGAGTCAGGCCCTGGCTGACATCTACTGGGGCATACTGGAACTCTGCCCAACTGGCATCCTGGTGGCTTACTCCACGTGGCAGCCTTGGATCTCGCTCTTAGAGCTTTCTGTGCCCCTGCCTGACCCTCCTCATGTGACCCCCTTCTACGATAGGGCTAGCACTGAGTGGTATGACGAATTATTTGCTGAGCAACTGGAAGGCCGAGAGTAGCAAGTTGCTTCTGAACATCTGTATGTGGGTCCCGAGGGGGTAGCTTTAGCCACCCTGCTTACCCCAGAACAGTTGCCCTGGTATATGATGGGACAGGAAGCTGTCCCACATATCTCTCTGGTCCTCCATCTCAAACACCAGGTCAGAGATTTGGGCCCGATGGTGAAACGGGCCAGGGAGGCTTAGGACTGGGTACAGACCTAGATCCCGCAGGTCTCTTTCTCACTGTCCTGCAGTACCTATTGCATCCACATTACAGCTCAGGACACAGCTCTCATGCAACATGAACAGATCACAGAAGATCATGGCTGTGAAAAGATGGATCACCCAAAGGCTTCGGCCCTCCTGGTGTCTCTGCCAGTATCCCTGTCGTCCACCAGTCCCTCAGGCCTAATATCTTGTGCGCCAGTGACTTTCCGACTTCAACTATGGGAGGGGCCACGTTGGCTTAGACAGGATCCACACAAGCCAGCAGCGGAGGAGGGGATAGCAGAGACTATAGAAGGCCTCCTAAAGGCCAGGATGTTAGAACCCTCCACGTCTCAGTGGAACACCCCCATCCTCCCCGTAGAAAAACCCGGCACAGGGAAATTTCAGATTATGCGTGCCATAAACAATCTCCTTCTGAACCCCATGGTTCCAGTTCCAAATCCATACGTCGTCCTAACCAATCTGACCCCGCAACAAAAATGGTTCACATGTATTGATCTGGCTAATGCTTTTTTCTGTTTGCCCCTAGCAAAGGAGTGTCGGGATATATTCTCTTTCACTTACAGGGGCTGCCAGCTGCGGTACACCTGCCTGCCTCACTGGTTCGACGCTGTTGGACATTTAAATTAGACTAAAGGATGTTTGGTGCTTGCTGGACTGACTTTTGGATGGAGTGACCAGCGAGGGATGTATGGGAAGACCTTGTGTGCAACGCATTGGGTTTTTTTGTGTGTTTTTTGTGGGCATTTGGGACGCCGATGCCCACAGACTGATCTATGAACACACGGGAGGGTCTTGGCGGCTGGTGGACAGAGGGAAGTTTGGTGATTGTTTTAAATCTTGTTAAATTAATTGTGTGTATGTCTGTGGGAGAGAGAGAGAGAGAGAGAGAGAGAGAGAGAGAGAGAGAGAGAGAGAGAGAGTGAGTTTGTATGGGGAAATTAGGGAGGGTTTGTTTTTTTTATTATTCTTTTTACCAAGGTTTGCTTTGGAGAGTGGGTGGCTTATTATTTGTTACTGTATTTGGTGTGTGGGTTTGTCTGGAATCTCGGAACGACTTCCGGAATGGTTAAAAATGGTGGTGGCAGCCTTAATAGCAAAACCTGAACCTGTTTTTGCACAGCCATTACAATCCTCTGTACCGAGACCAGTTTTTATGCCTGAGATTTTTACTGGGATGGGGAGGGATTGGTCTGATTGGTCTGAGCAGTTTGAATTAGCTTCTGAAGTTAATCTTTGGTCTGAGGATTTAAAGTTAAATTTTATGTCCCTATTACTTTCAGGACGAGCACAGGATATGAGTCCCATTGATAAAAGTAGTTATGCAAAATTAAAAGAAGCTATGGGAAGATATTTGGAGCTTTTTGGGGAGGAGTGGCATAGAGTGAGTTCTTCCTCTAGGAAAAGACTACCAACTGAAACGGCTAGGGAGTTTCGGAACACATTGCGACAGCTAATTGCTAAAGCATATTCTTCTGTGGATGTGTTGACCCAAGATTTATTAGCGCATGATCATTTTATGGCTAATGTGGGGAGTGGGGAATTCAGTTAAGAAGCGCTAAGCCACCCACCCTGGAGGAGGCCATTAGTGTTGCAACAGAATTAGAGTTGATTCGTGACTTAGCAGGATCCGAAGTCAAGATAGAGTCTAAGGTTATGGGATTGAGTGGTAGGTCTTCTGCAGATGAATCACAGTTTTATTGGGTGTTGTGGAGGGGTTGAGACAGGAATTAGAAACATTGCAAGCTATGGTTGTTGAGACGAAAATCTTGCAGGGAAATTTACAGCGAAATATAACCCAAGGGAATCACCCACATTCTGACCCAGTAAACCCCATTCGACCAGAACCTTCAGTAGATCGTAATGGCAAGGAACAGGGAGATGGGTGTTGGGAATGTGGCTTTAATAGACGCATTAGAAAGAACTGTCCTTATTTAAAATAGATGGGGTTGGTACAGAGGGCCAAATACCTGCCCCTCATCATTGTTATTCTGGCCCCTGGGACATGCCTGTGGGGCGGGGGTTTTTGTATCCGCCAAAGTGGGTGGAGTTAATTGTTCCCTTTTGGTAGACACAGGAGCTCAGGTATCGATTATGTCATACTTTTTGGTTGAAGAATAGGTCGGAGGGGGCTCTAACTGGGCATAATGGCAAAGTATCCGTGGCTAATGGGGGGTATATGTAAATATTTGGGAGGTGGCAAACAGTTTGTGAGTTTGATCATTTAGGCTTGATAACAGATTTTTTTAGTAGCAGATATTGCACCAGAAGAGGGATTGCTGGGAACAGATTTATGTAAATTTGGGGCGGTAATTGATTTGAAAGGGGGTTTTTGTGTGCTAATGGGGAAGAAATTGCCATTACAACTCATGTATTCTTTAGAAGAGGGCAGACCAGTGACTGTTGAAAAGGATGTCATCATTCCTCCTCGTAGTGAAGTGATCATACCAGGGAACGTCAAGAGGGCCTGTTTAGAAGGTATGGAAGGTATGCTGGAACCCTCAGGGGCCCTCCCAAAGCATTTTGATGTATTAGTTGCTAGAGTGGTTAGTAAAGTGGAAATGGGCTTGATACCTGTTAGACTTGTAAATGTGGCAGAACATGCACAAACAGTCAGGTCCATAAATATTGGGACATCGACACAATGCTAACATTTTTGGCTCTATACATCACCACAATGGATATCAAATGAAACGAACAAGATGTGCTTTAACTGCAGACTGTCAGCTTTTATTTGAGGGTATTTA
>JAODUD010010105.1:0-12126 GCA_026784285.1 Stomatorhinus walkeri
AATACAAAGGTGTTCGTTAAGAGTTTTTGTTTTAAAAAAAACAAAACAAAACATGAAATGCACACGCAAAATAAAAAATGCAGACGTTACAAAAATAAAAAATACAGAAGAATAAAAATACTGAAAGAAAAGAACTAGTGACAGTTTGGAAACCTGGAGGTGACAACAGATGTTTGGTCATACATTCATAAAGTCAACATTTCACAAATGCATTTCGATGCTCTTCAGCTCCTCAATGTCTTGCATTGGAAGACCACCATCCTCTGCACACTGAAAAAAATGGATTCTTATAGAAAGGCCTGTAAAAAAAGTATTTTAAAAATCTCTGTAATTGAGTTAATAGTAATTCATTTAGAAATATAACTGGCATGAAATATAAACTTAAATACACCTTGAAACTTTATTATTTAGACTAGGAAAAAAACATTCCTAAAACCAATCTAAAATAATTTAATTAAAATAGATCATAAATCAATTTTGTACAGTGCACTTGCTGTGTCTGCAGGACTGTTACCCAAAAAGGGAGGTCTTTAAGTAATAATCAGTCAGGTGTTGGACTTGGCTCTGCAACTCCCAATGTTTGTAGAAGGATCCTCTCCGTTGCTGTAAGGTCAACAATAGAGAATAAAGCATTAAATATTTAGACATTGTTACGATCCCCAGTCTAGGGTTGGGGAGAAAACAAACAGTCCAGAAAAACAAACAGGGAAAGGACAAGGGAATGATGAGACAAGAACGGGAACGGGAAAAGGGAACACGAGACACAAAGTGATCTTTTTTTCATAGTTTTTTATATTTTATTCACAGACATTTTACAACAATAGGTGCAACGGACTTCGGAAGTGACAGAGGCCAAAATAACAAACAAAACCACGTCTAACGAACACAACCCCAACTAAGCTAAACCTAACTGAAAAAAGTAAACAACAGAACGACAAGGACTAAACCTGACTCCCTCTCCAAAATACCCAGTAACACCACGTTGCATAAAAACAAAAAGGCAGCCACTCCTTACGCACCAAACAAACAAACACAGGGTGAATACACAGAGACAAAGGAAAACACGGTATCCAAAGGGGCGAGCAAAGAGAGTAATCGGGAGCTGGGCAAGAGTTCAAAACCAGAAGAGCAAGTAACCAAAGAGGCAGTACCAGAAATAGGGCGAAGCGAAAGTCAGAATCCAGAAACACACACAGTCATACACAGTAAGGCAATAACAGTAGTCACAAGCAAACCAACAGAGAAAGAACGAGCAAGAGCTCCTGAAGGTGGCGAACAGCGGCTTTTTCTTCACTGGGGACCGGAAATGACGCACGGCACATCGGCGCAGCGGTGGGCGGGGTCTGGTCGGGGAGACGGAGCCAAGATGCAGCCGGCAAACGACGACAAGGGAGGGAGGTCCAGAGATCCTGTAGGCTTCCCCTGGAAACTTACAGCGTGTAACAGCATACATCAAGACAGATGTAGATATGTTTTCAACTTACGTGTGCATTGACTTGGTATAAGTTGCCATTCTCGAAGGAACATCTGTAAGAACAACACAGTAAAAAATTACTCTAAAACCCTAATTAATCACAATTACTATCTCGTATTATATTGAAAATTGAAAAGTTTGATTGTGATAATTCAGTATGCTCATGTATTTTGAGAATGATCTTACGCCATAGTAATACAATTCAAATTAATAGTAAGATACAAACACATCACACAAAGGGTCGAGCATGGTATCGTTAGCATAGCCATAGAACTTTAAATGGTTAAAGTGCGATAAAAAGTTTGTAACAATAAATAATCAAATCTGAAACTATTTAAGAAAAAAGTGATTTTCAACCTACCTGTCACATCGGCGGACAGGGTGTCGGCGGCGTGAGGCAGGCGGAATGACATGCAGGCAGGAGATCAGGAAAATACGGGATTTAATGGCAAAACGAAGGGCAGGCACGGCAACGACGCAGAACACCACAATGACCGATCTGGGGAGACAGACTCAGACATGGACTAAATACACAGGACAGGCAAGAACTGATAACCAACGGGTGAATACAATCAGGCACAGATAGACAACAGTTGGTTTCCATCAGGATCGAACATGAGGTAACGTGGGGGGCGTGGCACACAGGAGGCTAGTATGGGCGGAACATGACAGTACCCCCCCCCCCCCCCCGAATGTGCGAACTCCGGGTGCGCCCCAGGAAAGGGACGGACGAGACAAGGGAAGACCGAACCTGGAAAACAAAACGAGAGACAGGTTAACGAATAACAGGAAACAGGACCGAGACACAAAACAGGCAAAGGCGCAACAACGAGGACAGGAGCTGACATAGGACAGGGAAGGCAGACAGACAGACCAAGAAGGGAGACAGAGGGGGAACAGCAAGAGGCGAGACATAAGGACCAGGGGTGAACAGAGGAGCCAAGGGGGAACAAGGAGCGGAAACAGGAGGAACAACGGGGCGAGGAGCAGATACAGGGGACCACACTGGAAAGGACGGGGGACAACGGGGAGCCCGAGGGAGCCCAGACGGGCGACAGGTGGTGGCCGGAGGAGCCACGGGCGCAGGGACAAAGGGAGCAGGAGGGGACCACAAGGGGGACACGGAGATGGGACGAAGGACAAATGACCAAGGAGCGGAGGAAGCAGGAGGGGGAACCAGGGGAGGCAAAGAGGGAACCCAAGGGAATGCTGACGAATGGACGGAGGGAGGGGAAGCCGCAGCAGGCGACGGCACAGGCCAAGCTGGCCAAGGCACAGCCGACTGATGGGCCGGAGGAGGAGGGACCACAGGGGCCCGAGGAGCCCACCTCGGGGAACCCGTAGGTGACCGAAGAGCCGGGGGCAGCCGGCCCGAGGACGGGCGATGGGGCACCGTCGGGGGACCCGCAGGCGACCGAGGGGCCGGAGCCTCTAGCGACGTAGGTGGCCCCCGAGCCCCAGCCAGGGCAACCAAGGGTGAGCAAGGGGGCAGGGCGGGCAGGACCCAGACCCTACGCCTGTGTCCCCTCCCCTTGCGGGACACAGAGAGGCATGGTAGCCTACAGCGGGGTCCAGGTCGCGATCTGGCCCAGCCCAGCAGGGATATCCCTGAGGGGTCCCATTCGAGCTCCCCCCTAAGGAGGAGGGAGCGATGGTGAGGTCGTCTGGGACCTCGTCAGGGCTTGGGGCCAGGGCTGGAGTGTCGGGGTCAGGAGTCTCTGAGGCAAAAGTCTCTGGGGCAAGCGGCAATGAGTCCATTGCTTGCGCATCCGGGGGAAAGACGGCGATTCTTGTCTTTTAAAGCTGATTTAACAGGGAACAAAATATCTTTAAAGCCACATTTCTCAACCATTGATGAGCCAGGAAGGCTACAGATTGGGCCGCAAATTTTAAATCGAGACTGGCTATTGGTCCGTATAGGGCCACCAGCATCACGTTTAAATCCAACCATGATGCATTGTGTCAGGACCAGAATACATTGCTTTAAACCAGCCCTGTAAGCCCAAGGCACAGTGTGTGTATTGTGGATTAACACTTTCAAACAAAGTTCTAAAACCATCAAAACTCAAGCGCCATATCAAAACAAAGCACCCAAAACTTATTGGAAAACTACTGGAGTACTCTCAGCGAAAATATGATGGACTACAACTGCAAAAGCAGACCATTGTCTCCCTAACCACACATACTTAAGAACAGTTGCATGTATAGCCATCTGACATTGCCAAGTCTTCACCCACAGTGAGACATCACTTAAAAGATCTCCACAAAAGTGCACACTCTTATTTAAAATACTGTGATATAAACAGGATACCAAATAAACATTATCGATAATAACAAGAAACAATGTACAATATATAAAATAGCCTTGTAAATCATACCATACCCTATAATATGACAAGTAACATTACTACATTAAATAATATTATTATAGTAATATTACTACTTCTAGAGGCAAACAAACCCTTTTCTAAACAAGATCCGACGTGATGCATAGTTTTCCCTACCAAAAAGCAACCTTCGACTTATAGTTTTTCTCGATTGCTAAAACACTAAACCCTATTGTCTGAAACAAATTCTCAGTTGCCTGAACCCATTTATTGAATTGGTCACTCTTTTGGCAAAACCATAAGCACTTTTCACCTGTTTAGACACATCTTGTCAACACATTGTCATTGTGATGCACCTGTGTTGCATAATGAGCACAAGTGGCAAAAGTCAAACACAATTAAAGCTCAGGTGTCACTGGTTGAACACAACAACTCAAAATTTATCACACTTGTGGCTAATGATGTTGGGGTACATATAAGCCAGAGCACTGGTTTGCTAAACATATTTATTCCTGCTGTGCACTAAAAAGGACATGCTGTGAAATTAAAAATAAATTTGAAAAAATCAAAATTGTAAGATGTCATTTCCTACGACAAATAACCTACAACTGAAGGACACTTTTTTCATTGGGTCTTGGGAGGATATAAAGCTTATTCTCATATGTATCATGAGGTAATGACAAACCAACGAATCCAGCAATTGTTTTTCTGACATCCTGGCACACGCCTCCTCTTTAGCCCGACCAGCAGAACTGCCGTAAACGTGGAAATGAGTTGCGTTGTGAATCTGCAGTCATTACTTTTCCTCAAGGACCTGGATGTGCGTCACACTAGATTGAAATTGAATTTGCGAACTGGGGAAACAAACTGAAATACAGACGAAATACAGATGACTAATGATAACTGTCATGCTCCGTCCGCGAGAGCCCCGTGTGTGCCACACCCCCCTCGTTCCTCGTGTTTAGTCCCTGATGGAAACCACCTGTCGTCTATTGATCTGATTGTAATCCTCCGTGTCCTGCCGAATCTGCCCCCTCTTTTGTATTTAGTCCGCGTCTGAGTTCGTCTCCCTAAGTCTGTCATTGTGATGTTTCGTGGCGATTATCCGTGTCTTCGTCTGCAAATAAACCCCAGTATTTTGGATATTCCTGGCTCTGATCGCCTTGTTTGCTCCACGCCGCCGACATCCTGCACCGCTTCACCCAGCGTCGAGACAATAACAACCATAAACAGCTGATCACACAAGGATTCCAGACGGGGTTAACGAGGGGGCGTGGTACACGGAAGGAACGGACGATTGGGGCAGGACACATTGTTTAGATACATTTATTTTCTTTCTTTACTAATTACTAGTTTTGATAAATGTGCTTAGATGTGTTTAGTACAGTATATGTTTTTCTTGTTTTATCCGGTTCATTTTGTGTTTAAATGCTATAAAAAAACATATTTAGGTGTCATTTTTTTGGACCAGGAACCAATGACCTAATTGGTTTTCCATTACTTCTTATGGGGAAAATTCGATCAGAACTCTTTAGGATTCAATCTGGAGTTCTGAATGGATTAAATTCGAGTTTGGATGTACCACTGTGTAACAAGTACAAAACAAGAACCTATCACAAGGATGGTGGACCATGGCTGGGAGAACGGTTACAGAAAATAAACACTAGGAAAACCAAAACACATGAGGGCAAATGATACAACTACAAGGGGGTAAGGGCTAAAAGCCAGCAACACTTGCTATCCAGCTGGGGAAGAGGAGGAGGATGGGCTCCATGACATCATGACTCATCACCAAGGGTGCTCAGTAGATGCTTTCGATCCTGCATACTCTGTATTTAAATAAGTGAGTAGAACTTTAGCATTTTAAACTGATTTACCCGAAACATACAATGCACATCTTAAGGCTAACATTGCAGGTGATCTCTCCACATGAGCAAAGGTGTGTTTTTCTGGACCCAATGAGAGAGACTTCAGCAAATATAAAGAGATGCTCAGAAGCAACAAGGTGAATTCAGCCATAACTATAACAATGACACCAGACATGCATTCAAATCCAGATACATGTTATTTTGTCACCAAGAAAGGTTTTTTTGTAATAATATTTTAATTCTGAAGGGCATTAATGTGGAAATGTGGTCGCAATGTGTCCAGGTGGCCCTCACAGGACTCCCCGAGGGACACGGTCGAATGCCTTCTCCAAGTCCACGTAACACATGTAGACTGGTTGGGCAAACTCCCATGAACCCTCCTGCAGAGAGTATAGAGCTGGCCCATTTGGACTCAATGTGCCCTGCCTCTCCTGGGACACGGGAGAAGTTCTCCTGGAGGTAAGAGTTGAAACTCCTCCTGACAGTGGATTCCGCCAGATGTTCCCAGCAAACCCTTACTATATGCTTGGGCCTGCCAGGCCTGGCCAGCTTCCTCCCCCACCAGCGGAGCCAACCCACCACCAGGTAGTGATCAGTTGACAGCTCTGCCCCTCTCTTCACCTGATTGTCCAAGACATGCAGCCGCAAGTCTGATGACACGATTACAAAGTCGATCATCGAACTGAGGCCTAAGGTGTCCTGGTGCCAAGTGCACATATGGACACCCTTATACCTGAACATGGTGTTCATTATGGACAATCCGTGACAAGCATAGAAGTCCAACAACAAAACACAGCTCGGGTTCAGATCGGGGGGGGGGGCATTCCTCCCAATCACGCCACTCCAGGTCTCACTGTCATTGCCCACGTGAGTATTGAAGTTCCCCAACAGAATAAGAGAGTCCCCAGGAGGAATGCTCTCCAACACCCATTCCACGGACTCCAAAAAGGGTGGGTATTCTGTCATGACCCATCCCCCCACACGAAGGCGAAGGGAGGCTGCCCTCTCATCCACTGTGGTAAACCCCAATGTACAGGCGCCCTACCAGGGGGCAATAAGTATGCCCACCCCCACTCGGTGCCTCTCCCCGCAGGCAACTCCAGAGTGGAAGAGGGTCTAACCCCACTCAAGGAGACTGGTTCCAGAGCCCAAGCCATGTGTTGAGGTCAGCCCAACTAGCCGGAACTTCACAACATCGTGCACCAGCTCAGGCTACTTCTCCAACAGAGAGGTGACATTCCATGTACCTAGAGCTAGCTTCTGCAGCCGAGGATCTGACCGCCAAGGTCCCTGCCTTTGGCCACTGCCCAGCTCACATCGCACCCGACCCCTATGGCCCCTCCTATTGGTGGGGACCCACGTGCATTGCTCAGGCTGTACCCAACCAGGCCCCATGAGTACAGGCCTGGCCACCAGCCGTTCGCCATTGAGTCCCACCCCCAGGCCCCTCTCCGGTCTGTCTTCGTCTGTTTCTTCACCCAGGACCTGTTTGCCTTGGGTGACCTTACCAGGGACATAAAGCCCCAAGCAACTTAGCTGCTGGGATTATTGGAACATGCAAACCCCTCCACCATGATAAGGTGTCAGCTCCAGGAGAGGTAATGACTAAAGCAAAATATGTAATCTGGACATATTGGGATTTTTTGAGGATGGAAAGGGGCAGATTGAGGTGTATGGTGCATGTAGGAACCATACGTAAATTGCTTCATGTATGTTTACTGTAATCAGTGTGTATATGGCATAAGTGCACCCTCTATAGGTGGTGAGGGAGCTGTCCGGAAAAGGAGGTGACGTGGCACATGGCGGGGGAGAAGCGGGCCAGCGGATACCGTCATTGACCTCAACTTTGGGCTATGGGCACGGTCTGTTCGCTGTCCAGGGAAAGCGTCAGAGATGCTGGGACATCAAGAATATTGGTATTTCGTTTTCTAATATGTTATTTTTTGCAATTAATTAAGAAGCAGTGAACAGCAAGTTTTGGATCCTTTTGTGAAGGGCTAAGCTAAAGACTGCGAGTCAGACAAAATGGTACCCACACTTCGCAGGTGGCAAAACCACAAAAAGGAGGGTTAAGGGAAAGACCAAATTTTTGCCTTCTATCACTTCAGTGCATGAAACCCCTGTATTGTAGTGCCTACTGAGTACCTACATCATTACTTTCATATAGTGGGCCTAATATGTGAGCTAAAGCTTCCTATAAATTCAAATGACCCTGATGAATAAAGATTAGCAATATAATGTTTACTGTGTTACATTAGTTCTAAAGGATTTGCTTAGCTGATGTAAAAGAAAATATGGCACACAGTAGTAGAAGTGCTTAATGGCATTGGTGGCCTATTGGTTATGGAACTGTGCTTGTGACTGAAAGGTTATTAGTTCAAACCCCAAGTCAGGAAGGCACCACCAAAGTACTACGTTACCCACTACTATGTTATGATGTCACATATGTGTAGGGCATATTATATTGTTGTGTGCTGTTGTATGTCATCAATTACAAACACTTCATTTAATATTTTTTCAGATCTGCTTTGTAATTTGTGTACAGAAGGGGATTAGGGCCACCAGAGAATATTATTTGAATTCTGATAATTGATAATTTATTATTAAAAGTATTATACTCTAATTTTTATTTGGGACTATTAATGTAATTTATTTTATTATAATTTTTATATTGTTTGAGGAATGTGAATAATTTGAGCATTGTTTTTGTCATCATTTTTAAATAAAACTTTTATACTTCACCATATACTGCCCTCAAAGACAGATACTGTCCTTTGAAACTATAATATGATGTTTTAGCATGTTATGGCATACACTAATACAGAGAAAGGTGTCCTATCATCATTTTAATACTGCTGTACATGTCATGCCCTCGGGGTTGGACCAAATAGGTGCTGCGTGACAGTTGCTAACCAGCTCACCGATATAAACCCCACTTCTAGACCAGCACCCCGCGAAGTATTGCGCTCATGATTACAGCCCTTACTGAGCATCATTCTGTCCATTGTTGTCCTGATTGCCCGTGTCCCGTCTGTTTACCTGGCGTGTGTTCCCTAACTCTCTCCCTTTCCTCCCTAGCCTAGAGCCCGACCCTGATCTTCCCTCCCCCTGTGTGGTCGCGTCCCGTGTCTCCCCGTCGGACTGACTCACCTGGCTTTGACCCTCGGACCGCTCTACAACTTGGATTTTCGCCTGCCCCTCTCAACACCGTCGCATCAATCTCCCCTCCCGGGGAACCCTTCCCCTCCAGGGGGCTGGAACCCAGTCACCCACATCCCCGGGTGTCCTTGCTTCACCTGCTCTGTGCCTGGTTCATTAAAACCCTCTTTTACGCCCGCATATCTGGATCCCAGTGTGTTTGTGGAGCCCTGTGTGTCAGTCACGACAGTACATTTAGCTAATTTAGATTTCGGTGGGATTGTGGAAAAAAATGTAATACAATGTAAGAGTAAACGCACTGTAGTAAGAGTACACACATAATTACAGTATGCTTTTATTTTCATCAGTTTATTTTACCCATGTATGTCTTACATGTGTAATTCAGACAGATTAACCTGGGGATTAAGGCATAAACAGTAATTCCCAGGCACTACCTTGAGTACACTGGTTCCAGTGTACTATTTACATATCATCAGAACGTGATTCACCGATGCACTAATACAGCGGTGCCCAATCTTATCCGGAAAGGGCCGGTGTGTATGCAGGTTTTTGGGGTAACCTTTAGGTCAGCTCCTCTACTCCTACATATGCTGCAAATAGGCCCAAAATATCGAAAAGGTGCACAACATTAGACCTTTGTTTTTGTGTGCTGCGGAGTGTTTCTAGAAGATGGATCCACTACAATTCGACACTTTACTGACATACATCACTACGGGGAATTATCCCAAGCAAATAAGCAAGGCAGAAAAATTTGTTATTCAGCGCCGAGCACGGAAATATGTTGTACGACGTAACAGGAGCATCAGAAGCATTTTGAATGTGGGGGGGACATGCTGGCGGGAGGTCTAGGTGAACTAATATTTTATGTTAAATGTGGGGGGGTCCAAATGAATAATTATGAAATGTGAAGGGGACACGTCCCCCTCAGATTTAATGGCAGTGATGCCCATGCAAGGTAAACATAATCCTTTGATAGAGATCATAGGTCTATCTAATGTGAGAAGACGACGGCAACGTCGTCTCATTGTACTGACTAAGCAATCTTAAGTATGTATACTTGTCATATCGACAATTGCACAATTTCTACCATAGCTAACTTAGTTCACACGCTTAAAACATTACACATTACTTCTGTACCAAATACCAAATCAGATCTGTAGAGGAAAGAACAGGCAAATATGAAACAAAATTGTTATTGCCCATGTGACGTTGATCGAGTTTGCATACGAACGTTTCTTCGCCTGGTTTCTAGTTTGAAAAGTACACAAGATCTCTTAATCGCATCACGATAAATCTATCTGTACTGACCAGCTACAAATAGCTGCTTTTCTTTTTTCTGCAGTACATGTAACATAGACTTTCTATGTGTATTTCACAGTCAGTACTGTTAGAATCCAATTATTACATTTATATGATGCATCGTCCTTCATGTCTACTTTCACGCTGTTCTGTTTCCTGTGTGCTAGGAATTGTGGGATATAGAAGCGGTAATGGAATCGCACGAGCCACCATCGTTGCTGACTCGCTAAAGGAGGGCATAATCGACCACTCCCCCTTAGCCCTTGCTGCTTTCAGACCCACTTCAACATGCCGACGGGTCTCGGGAACCCGCAAAAGGCAGAGTGGTGAGCCGGAGTGTGTAGGGACCAGTTTGGGATTGGGCCCCTGTTAAGTAACAAACCATTTTTAGATCCACGACTTATTTTATTAGTCTTATGTTGTATATCTGTACCTTAACAAAATACATTGTCATATGATGTGTTAAAAAAGAGAACTTTCCTTTCAGTATTTTCAGTGGTACGCGCTCCCGAGACAGACAGGCATTCTGCAAATGCGTATGGAGATTCGACTGTGTGATCCTATTTTGTCCCTCATCCTTCAGTTGGTTGTATAAATTGAGGATTAAAGTTTTGGACAGAAGCATTTCTTTAAACACTGTTTTCAACTGTATGGAATGGCAGCATTTCTTTATTTTTTTAAATATCGCATTACATTTTAACGTACGCCATCTGGTACCGTCACATTTATAGTTAGTCATTCAGGCGAAGGAATAGCTATTTTCTGGGATGAACCTGAGGCTGAGATTGTCTTTCCAAGTTCGGCGCATTGAGCTGAGTGACGGATCCACAGGTGATTTTGTAGATTTGCTGTATTGGCACTTTTGAGCGACACCTTTTTCAACAAATTCGACAGATCACTTCCTCCAAGTTATTAGGCTCTCCTTTCTCATTTGGCTTAAACCCAAAATGCACGCTCAGAGATGCTGTGGGGCAGCACGAAGGTCCTGGGTTCAATCCCCGGGTCGCCCAGGGTGCCTTTCTGTGTGGAGTTTGCATGTTCTCCCTGTGCATGCGCGGGTTTCCTCCGGGTGTTCCAGTTTCCTCCCACAGTCCAAAGACATGCAGATTAGGTCAACTGGCTACTCTAAATTGCCCATAGGTGTGACTGCGAGTGTGTGTGGCTGTTTGTCTATGTTGGTCCTGTGTACCCCGCCTCTCACCCGAAGATGCTGGGATTGGCTCCAGCTTCACCGCAACCCAGACGGATTAAGCGGTATAGATAATGGATGGATGGATGGATGGAGATGCGGTGGGGTTTGGCTTTGCAACTAAATTATCCATGATGTTCATATCACTGAAAAGTCTGACGCTACAAGGTGCTGAACTGCCGCCAACTCTTCACTCGTGCAGTTAATCCATAGCAGAAGCAGCGCAAAGAAAAGACGTCATCAAACGAGAATCAGTTAAACAATGCACAGGTAAAAACTATGAAATAGTGATTAGAAATATGACATTTTTGCTTATATAGATTAAATGATTCTAACAATTATGCAAAAACATTGCCGATAGTCGAAATCCCAAAACAGTTTTTACAGTACAAATATATGCAGTACAAATATATACAGCGTGGAAAATAAGTATCGAACACGTCAACATTTTTATCAGTAAGGGGATTTCTAAGTGGGCTATTGACACAAAAATTCCACCAGATGTTGCCATCAAGCCAAATATTGAATTCATACAAAGAAATCAGAACATTGAAGTATACAAGTTATAATAAATAAAGTGAAATGACACAGGGAATAAGTATTGAACACACTTTATTTAATACTTTATAAAAAAGCCTTTGTTGGCGATTACAGCTTCTAGATGTCTCTTGTATGGAGAGACCAGTCATCTGCATCGCTCAGGAGTGATTCTGGCCCATTCTTCCACACAAATGGTCTTTAAATCTTGAAGGTTCCTTGGGCCTCTTTTATGAACTTTGATCTTCAGTTCTCTCCATAGATTCTCTATGG
>JAODUD010010106.1:0-12090 GCA_026784285.1 Stomatorhinus walkeri
TGAGTTTGTTGTTGATACAACATTTGCAGTTGTTTTTTCAATACAAAATAAATCATAATTAAAACACTTTTTAGCTACGTGTTTATGTTCACAGCAATTTTTCTTAATTGAATTTTCAAAAACTGACAGACACACACATAAACGCAAAAAATATCTGAAATAATCCTTACTTAGTCTTAAAAATAGCACAACAATCTAATTGAACATGCACCAATATTTGTGCTTTATAGTTGCACTTGTTTCTAGTAAAACCTTGCTTAAAATGAGTTCACATTTACTTGCCTAGCCAGACAAATATAAATTTTCTTAAATTAAGATTTATAGTCTACTGCACAATGTATTTTATAAGATAATTTATTTTTAATGGCAAAAAACAAGACACATTTTCTAGAAATAAGCTTTTTTTACTTTCTTAGATTTCAGTTTTTGCAGTGTGGGAAAGTAAAATGCAGGGAGAATTTTCTTGTATTTAGTTTCATACATGGTTTCAGATTATTGATTTTAATCCCCTATTTGTGAAATTGATAACACATAAAATGCTGTGAATGTCACTGACATATTGTCCCATCAGTTACCCAAGACATGAATTGAGAGTTTGTTATAAAAATATTATAACCCTGCAATGTTTCAGATCTTTTTCTATTTTATCCAGTAACTCACAGATTACATGACTGACATCCAGGTTATGATTAATTAAACCTGCTAACTCTCCGCATGGATTTCAGAACCTCTTGGTTCTGATTCACATAAACACTTTGTCTGTCTTCACCACCAGGTGGCAATATTGCAACCCCAGAGTTGTTGGTGGCTAGAACAAATAAACATAGTAACAGTATAGATAGAAATTTTGGGGCCCCTGACTAAATGTCACCTTTGGCTCCTCTGCCCAATTTACATATGATTTTACATAATCACGGAGCCCTGTAAAAGTGCTGCTTCTCCCCCGAATCTGCCAGGGTACTCATGCCCCTACTGTGCCCTTGCATAGACATACAATAAATGAAAAAGTAAGGAGAGTATATTGGGAGTATGTGTTTCTATATGTATAGATAAAACAGTAATCTGACTGGAAATGCAGTAGCAGTTAGGGATATTTACACAGTTAAATTGATATGTTCTGCGATGGTCTGACATCCCATCCAGGGTGTTCCCCTGCATCAGAGCAAGGCAGCCAACCTGAGCCCAGAACTTGTGGAAACTCCTTTAGTGCTGTAGGAGAAGCATTCCAGGTGGCTACATCTGGAAGCTGGTTGAAAGAATGCCAAGAGTCTGTAACGCTGTCATACAAGCAGAAGGGTGCTGTTTTGAAGTCTAAAATCTGAGAAAATTTTTTGATGTCAAACACTTTTGTTGGTAGTTGCAATATTTGATAAGCATTAATCTACTGCTATGGGGGCTTTTGATAAGGGGAATAACAGTGAAAATACAGACAGATGCATTAAAAGCAGTTGTGGCCACACTGGTAGTGTAATTGCAAAAGAAACTGAATCCACTATGGCACTGCGGACAGCTTGCTCTACAAAGAGCAAGTTGAGGGAGGCATAAAAAGGAATTTAGTCCTTTCAGTCCTTTCAGGGCTGTAGATTTCCAGCCTGGCTTGTGATTAACAGTACAGTGTAGCTGCAGCCACTGTGCTGAGCCAAGCATGGTAATGATGCAGCTTTTCACATTTGACTGACCAATGAGCAATAACCTTGAAAATGTGTGCTCTTTGTGGTTCATCTTTTGGAAACATCTCACCACGAAACAAGAGACGGCATTTTCCACTCATCACTCATAAAAAAAATGTGATTCAGTACTCAGGGGTTAGGTTGCTGACTTCTGTATTTTCATCTCTTGTCATTAATTTATCCAGCTACTGCTAATTCTCGTCGGGGTCTGGAGAGAGTGGGGCCCGTCCCAGGAAGCACAGAGAACAGGCAGAGACCAACCTGCATGGGATGCCTTTCCACACAAACACAATTTAGATGCTCAGACTTGGCTATGTGCATGATTTTGGCTGAAAGATGAAGTAAACTCAAACCTGTCTGTATAAAAATGTTGATGTTAAATGGATCTATACAACATGATTCAGCAGCATAACCTTATGTTAATGACCAGTTTCTTGTAAATACTTACTGAATTATGTTATAGTCTACAAGTAAACTTTATGACCTCAGTGTTATGATTGATGTCCTGATTTTTTGTTTTGAATTTGAATTAGATTAATTCATGCTATCAGTAACAAACTTGCTCACCCCATTTTATATGGAAAAATACCCTTTGTGGCTTTTCTAGTGAAGCAGAGGGACTGAGCTGAGGGCGTGATGGTTGTGTGGTTTTCATTCACTGAGACGTGTGACACAAACACCCTGCTCTCAGTTGGCCAGTCTTCCTGTAAAATGCAGAAGTGAGACCGCTAGTGGAAAATTATGCATTTAAACAGCAGCACAAAGAAAATGTTCCACAAATGCAAGAAATTGGCATGCTGATAATTAATTTTTATTTGCAGGTTTATAGTACATTGAGGAATTCCAATACCAGCAGTGATACCTGCTGCCTGCATTGTTGTAAAGAAATCAGTATATCATTTTATGTTCTTACTTGTACGCGTCACGAAATGAGGTGGTTCAGGCTCAAGAACGATGCATGATGCAGGCAGAAATGTGGACAACCCACTTGCGGCATGAAGGACACAACACGGTTTATTAAAAACAGAAAACACTAGGAATACTACAACAAAACAAAAAGGACCACAAGGGGTCAAAAGCGAAAGAGAAAGAGAAAAACAAAGACTAATTACAAATGGGTGCAGGTACATCTGACAATCACAATCAACAAACCACTCAATGACTGACTAGAGGCAGGGACTTACAGTATATACAGAGGGGTAACAAGACTAACAAAGGGCAGGTGAGATCAATCAACAAGGGTTGGGAAAACAGGTCACAGATAAAACTAATTAACTCAAAGAAACTAAACAGGGAAACTAAGAACTAACCAAGAAATGGGGAAAACAGAATCTACCACTGGAAATAACAAAAATGATAAAACACAACTAAGTCTCAAAACAAGAATCCATAAACTGAATACAAAAATCACCAGACACAGGAACTAGAAAACTAGATTTTTGTTCGTTCACCTTCCTCTTGAGGATTGACCAGAAGTTCTCAACTCCCTTGGCTGAAAAGCAACCCCACACATGAATGGTCTCAGGATACTTTACTGTTGGCATGACACAGGACTGATGGTAGCGCTGACCTTTTCTTCTCCAGACAGACAACCTATTTTCCGGATGCCCCAAACAATCAGAAAGGGGATGCAACAGAGAAAATGACTTTAACCCAACCACCAGAAGTCAAATTTCTGTACCTTTTGCAGAATACCAGTCTGTCCCTGAGGTTTATCGTGGAGATAAGTGACCTCTTTGCTGTCCTTCTTCACACTAGGCCATCCTCCAAAAGTCTTCGCCTCACTGTGCATGTAGGTGCACTCACACGTGCCTGCTGCCTTTCCTGAGCAAGCTCTGCACTGGTGGTGCCCCTATCACTCAGCTGAATCAGCTTTAAGAGATGGTCCTGGCTCTTGCTGGACTTTCTTTGGCTCCCTGAAGCCTTTTTCACAACAGTTGAACCTCTCTCCTTGAAGTTCTTGATGATACAAAAAATTGTTTAGGTGCAATCTTACTAGCAGCAATATCCTTGCCTGTGAAGCCCTTTTTCTGCAAAGCAATGCAGGTAACCATCATTAACAGAGGAAGAACAATGATTTCAAGCACCACCCTCCTTTTAAAGCACCCTGTCTGCTATTCTAACTCAATGAGCATGACAGAGTGAACTCCAACTCGTCACAAGAGAATCACTGAAATGATGTCAGCAGGTCCATTTGTGGCAGGGCTGAAATGCAGTGGAAATGGGTTTGTTGGGATTAAGTTCATTTTCATGGCAAAGAGGGACTTTGCAATTAATTGCAATTCATCTTCATAACACTCTGGAGTATATGCAAATTGCTGTAATACAAGGGAGTCCGCAGATTCTGTGAAAATTAATATTTGTGCCATTCTCAAAACTTTCGGCCAGGCCAGCAGTAATGGCAATGTCAAGAAACCATTTGGGTGATGGTACTGATGACTAGGTGCGCATTCCACAGGAGGGGCCTTTCGCTGACTGGCCTCCCTCAGGAACTTATCCAGAGTCCAGGTTACTTGCCCCAGAAAACAGGTAGGAGGGAGAATAGGGACAGGCTGCTCAGAGGACTCCAGAGGTGTGACCTGTCTGGACAGGGTGTCTGTCCTGTTGACATTCTTGGACCCTGGGAGGTAGAAAACCTTGAAATCAAACTAAGTGAAAACAACAACCAGCTGGTTTAATGCATGTTCAGCCATTTGGCAGTTTGTATATACTCCAGATTTCGTTGGCTAGTTAACACCAGAAAGGGATATTTAGTTTTCTCTAGCTAGTGGTGCCGTTTATCCAATGCCAACATAACAGCCAGCAGGTCCTGATTCCCCACATTGTAATTGCAGTCAGCAGGAGCCAGCTTTTTTTGACAGAAGACACAGAGGTTAAGTTGCCCCGAGTCCTTTTGCCACTGAGATAGGACAGCTTCCACACCCACTACGGAATCATTCACCTCGACCACAAAGGGGAGATCTGGGACTGGCTGCTGGAGAACGGATGCAGAAGAGAACAGTTTCTTTAGACAGCGAATGCTACCTCAGCCTCTGGGATCCACTACAAAACCTATTGGAAATAGGTGCTAATTGTCACTAACTGGTCAGCCCCACCCTGCAGGACACAACATTATCAGTATCAAGGCCATTATTACTGGCTAATATTTCACATTTATCAATATTGAGAGTCCCTATCAATACTTCACCCTGACCAGCATTCATGTTGGAAGATAGATGAACAGAATTTTTCAACACACAGAAACAAAAGTATACCATTATAAATGGGAACCATACCGTGTGCTCTACATTGCTATACATTCTATATTCAATGTACAGGAATTGTTGTGCATAGTACTCATGTTCTCCAGTCAAATGTCTACTGTATCACTGAAAATAGTAGCTTGTTTGGATATCTAAGGCCACTTCAAAGTGTGATCTGGGTAGGGTAGAGAGGAAACAGGGTCTTGCATAAAGCAGTTATTGTTCTCTCTGTGTGGTTTTTACTCTTTGCAAAAGTGAGCCCAGCACAGTGCAGTCAGTGGGTCAGTCTTCCTGTGCTGCGTCTAACCAGTGGAAACATATGCAGCACTGCAGAGAAGCAGACAATCAAACGAAAATAGCTTACATCTCTATGTCACTTTTGAATTGCATGTTGGAAAACAGACTGTAGAGTAAGTCTTGTTAAATGAATAGTAATGGGATTTATGGTCCTATTTTTGTGTTTATTGTTGGGGCAGCACGGTGGCTGAGTAGGTAGACACTCTTATGTCAGTGACTGTATGTACATATGCGCCCCATGATGCACTGGCACCCCCACCAGTGTGGAGCCCAGCCTTCTGCTTTGTGCAGCCTTGGATAGGCTCAGCCAAACTACACATGATAAGTGGCTGGAGGATCATTGGGTCATATGAACTGTACAGTGGTAACATACTAAAAATAATTTTGTGTTACTGGGGATGCAGCATTCTGTAGCTTATACACCTCAGTGAATGTTTTATGTCTTGCCCTGCTCTGTTCTGTTCTGGTGTATTCTTGTCCAGTCCAGACCTGCCCTGTTTCCTCCAGAGATTTTGCCCCTCTGGATTTTGTTGGTGTCCATCCTGTCTTGGTCTGGTCTGCCCTGTCTACCCCTGTATTACCTCCTGTCTCTTCTGTTCTGCGGTCTGTGCTGTTTGGTGTTCGTCAATGGTTCTTGGTCTGGTCCAGTGTCTGTACTGTTGGTCCCTGGTCCAGTCCCTGCCTGTCTTGTGTCCCTGTTTTAGTGGTAGTGCTTACTTTTCCTGTCCCGTTGCTTTGTTCTGTATGGTCTTGTTCTGTCATACTCTCTCCTTTCAAGTGTCCTGGTCCTGTCTACCTGCCCTTGACTCTGTGGTCCTCCCCCTTGCTTGACAGGTGTTCCTGGGGGGCATGCGTTTCAGGGGGGCACTGCCATGTCCTGCCCTACCTGAACCTCATATATATTTTCTGGCCAAAAAAGAAAGTCACCATTTGAATTTTTCATTGGACAGCCTTTAGCTTTGATTATGGCACAAATTTGTCAATATTGTTCTTATATTTTTATTTCTATTTTTATTGCTGTTTTATTGTCATTTTTAGTGCTGTGAAGCACTTTGGTTCAACTTAGGTTGCTGTAAAGTGCTATATAAATAAATGTTGATTGATTGATTGATGGCATTGTTTCCACAGGCTTATGCAACATCTCACCCTTTATGTTCATCCAGATTTGCATTAATTTCTCACAGAGATCTTATATTGACAAATGAGTTGAACCACTCCATAAAGCCTCCTTCAGCACATCCCAAAGATCTTCAATGCGGCTGACGTCACAACTCCGTGGTGACTAAGTCATGCGTGAAATGATTCCTCATGCTCCCTGAACCACTCTTGGACAATTTGAACCCATTGAATCTTGGCATTCTTGTCCTGGAATATGCCCATGCCAACAGGGAAGAGAAAAATCCATTTTTGATGGATGGAGGTGTAACCTGGGCATTCAGTAGATTCAGGTACTCACCTGACTTTTACTTTATTGCTGCATAACGTTGCTGAGTTGTAATAACGATCCAGTCATTGGCTCTTAAGTATATGCTGATATAAATTCAAATGGCGACTTTTTATTTGGCTGGGCAGTGTATTTCCTCTCTTTCATGACTCTAACAAGCCACACCTATTATATCTTACCTCTTGATCCAGCCCTGATATGATGCCCTCTGCCTGCCTCTCATTACATTCCCTCGTTGCTCCTGTATTTAAGTGCCTCCCCGTCCGGCAAACCCTAATTCCATCAGTAATGTTTGTGCGTTCCCAGCTTTCCTCGTCTCCCTGGTTTCGGATCCCCTGCAGTCCTCTGTATTTTCAGTTTATTTGTAAGTCCCAATAAAACCACTTTTGTTTTGGAATCTTGCCTGCTCCCGCTTCTTCTGTGCCTGCCAACATGACAGGAGGTCAGTCATCAAGTGGACTGATGTTGGGACAACAAGCTGCCTCTACATGTTCAGAAGACTGAACAGATAATCGTTGACTTTAAGAAGACCTCTGCTACTCGGTCTGCCTTGACCATCAACTGCTCCACTGTCAAGACAGTCAGCAGTGGGAAATTCCTTAGAGTGCACATGGCAGACAAGCTATCTTGGACCCTGCTCCCCTCCTCCACCACCAAGAAATGCCAGCAGCGTCTCTATTTCCTAGAGATGCTGAACGTGGTCAGGCGCCCTACACCAGTACTCACCATGTTCTCCCAAGGGATCATCGAGAGTGTCCTCTGCTACTGCATCACCAAGACACTGCAACAGCTTCTTCCCCCAGGCAGTCAGGTTCCTCAATACCCTGGTGTCCCCCAGTCACTCATAAATCCACTTCTGACTCGACTTGCAGCTCATCATTTTTTGACTTGGACTTGACTGTAACTCGTTAATATTGAATTGTGAACAATAAAAGTCTTTGTTTAAATTTCTACACATGCGAAGTACTGAGTGTACAACTCTCCCCAAACCATAAAGGCATTAAACACGTCAGGATCTGTAGCTGTGCACAGAGCATAGGAACTGGAGCCAGAGAAGTGTGACACCAGGCAGGATCTAACACGTTTTTTCTGTTTTGCCACAAGTTTAAATTGCAGATCCGATTTGACAAAGTGTGGGATATTCTGAGTGTTATTCCAGTTTTATTTTACATTAGAAGGCACCACTTAGAAATAGGCATTGCTTAACCTGTGTCATAAATTATATATAGCTTACATTGTGTTGTTATACAGTGATACAGATCGGCATAGATTGCCATAAATCTGATAATAATTTAGCAGATATGTCCCAGAAATGTTTCTGATATCCCATTCTAATTCAAGCTCTATTTTCTTACAACTTAAAAAGTACCCACACCTTTTTATAGCCTCACATACGGTGTGTAGCGTTGTGTCTTACATTATTCAAATTCAAATTTCCATCACACGTTGAAATTTAACCGTTTTTATTAAAGAAAATACATAATGGCAGCAAATATTTTGATTCAACAGGAACATTATTGACATCTCTCCCATGACTAAAAGAGCAATACCACTGCACACATTAATTTAAATATCTAGCATGGAGTTTGCGGTGTTACTTACATAATGATTTATTTTCTTGCACTCAATGTGAGCTGAGAGACAATTCAATTTTAGCCAGTAATTGGAGTTTTTGCTTTAGAACAAAGTATAACAATGAAAATCACGTGTGTGTGTATGTGTGTGTATGTGCTACACTGGCGCTACAATATTGTATTGTAATGTGTGGCTGATCTTATACGTTAATTTTTTGTATTTGTGTTTATCTGTGGCACCATAGGGGGCCAAAGGGAAATGGTATTTCAAAACACTGTGTACAGTACTTGTACATTGATGTACATTGATGTGTTGACAATAATTCACTCTTTATTCTTGAGCAAAGTGAGCTGCTGCATTAGTTCTACTGAATTATCCACAGTATGTGATTTTATGTTTCCCCTGTGATGAACTGTGCTGTGAGGGACCAAGAGAATCTAAATAAACTAAGGAAATAAGCTGGGGAGATTTTTATATATAAATCTGAAACTGAAATGCAACTGAAATGTGATACGTCCAGTTTGCATCAGTATTCAAACTCCTGTGCTTTGATAGCTCCAGGTTTACACAAATGACAAATTAATAATAAATGACACAAAGGTGACAGTTATTAGACCATAATTAAACATAAATAGGTACTACTTAATTACTTAATCCTAATGTTTATTTCTGGTTATAAAGTGCCCTTTAGAAGAACCATTGTCATTTTTTGGAAAATTACTGCAAAAATTAAGACAAAGGAGCCTTTTGCTGATGCAAGAAACAGTCATTGAGTCCCATTAAGCACCGTTGCATCTGAAAGCGGAAGGTTAATCACAGCACCCAGACCCTTACTAATACAGGCCGTCCCTCAAAACTAATAATCAAAGCAAGATCTCGACTGGTGAAAAAATCCAAGTCACTCTCATAAATCTGCAGTGCTCTTCAGCTAAAAATGGAGTGAAGGCTCTCCATAAAACAGGCCTCTATGGGAGGGTAACAAGAATCCATTTCTTAAAAACATCCACATTAAAGCACATATGCTACAAAGACCCAGTTAAGATATGGTAAAGATTTTATGGTTAGATGAGACCAAAATAGAAGTTTTTACCACACTTCACAGAGGTATGTGTGGTGTAAAACTAACACTGACCACGCCTGAAGAAACGCCATAGTCGCAGTGAACTGAATTGCAGCAACTCAGCCTTCCCGCAACATTAAAGGCACTTATTACCCCCATGCCATGAAGAAATAATCTCTGTGGCTCCCCACTCCCCTTCCCTCAACCCCCAGTATGGCCTGAACATTTGCACTTTCAGTAAAGATGCCCCCCAAACACACTGACACCAAACTCAGCACTGGTGCTCCATAAAATGCTGTGATCAAATCTCAGAAGCACTGGCTTCTCTGCTCTCCTTCTGAACATTATTAAAGCTACACCCTGAACACTCTGTATAACTAACATGAATGAGAAGCATTTTTATTCATAATCTCTGTAGCGGAGGTCAGAATACAGAGTGTCATTATTCCCATCTTTCTTCTGTCTCCTGGGTTTTGAGTTCTTAAGGTTCAGGGCAGCGTAATTCAGTGTGTCCTCGTCATGGCACTGTGGAGACAAAGATGGCAGAATTGGATGAAATTGTTTTTCTATTACTAATATGCACAAAGTGCACTTAAAATGTTGATGCCAGGATGGAAATGAGCTTGAGATTTGTTTTTTATCTTTTACTGGTGGTTTGTTGTTTGAAATATTTATTACATACCTACCTGCTTACGTGACCATTCCACTTTTGATACATCACTGTTTTTCTGATCTGTTTAAAATATATAATACATCAACATATATAATTTCACACAATATAATTCTGTGGTTGGGTAATTTTGAGGAGAATTTACACTCCTTTATGTCACAAAATCAAAGTAAAAGTGATTTCTGTCAATTTCAGTGTGTATATTTGGATATGTGTTGAAATGTAAAGTAGAATCGCTATAAAAAACATTTCAAGAGATTTGAAGTGTCACAACAAGGAAAGTAACGACTTATGGGCTGGCGTAAGGTGAACTGAGAGGGGCTTTATTAGGCAAAACATGAACTGTTATGGGGAAAACAAAAGCGACCATGAGGGATCCAAACAGGAGAACAGGGAACAAGCAGGGGAAAGGCTCAGGGTCAGAACGAGATCCGGGAAGATGAGCACAGTGACAGGCACAGTGACAGGCATATACAACGACTAACGAGGGGACAACGAGCAACAGGAGTGGCTCAACAGGGCCACACTGGGGAGGGGACAGGAGGGCCAGGCAGACTAATAAATGTTATTGATATGCAACTTACTGCAACAGGTGTTGTATATATCAGTATATTTGGCAAAATAAAGATGTGTAAATAAATTACGTAACATTTTAATAAGGGATATTGTGTTTCCCACAAGAGTGGTTTTAATGCAAAAATTTATCTAATATTAAAGAATTCTGTTTTGTTATAAGCACATCAGTCATTTGAACAATATTTTTTGACCTCCTTGTGAGTGGATAATGGCGGGCAGCATACCTGCGCAGTGTGTACAGGTCATTTTACATCTTATACAAACGAGGGCAACGTTCAGAATAATGCTGCAAGATAAAACTATCAGCAAGCCAGAGAGGAGAGGATCCAGCAGGTCCTGATAGCCTATAACAAATAAACAGATTTCAGCATAATGATATAGAGACACATCTCCCATTTGCTTAAGTTACATTAGTTCAAGACAAAATCTCAAAGAAATTACCTCAGTTGTTTTGTAAACAGCCCGTTTTTAACATTAACTTTTTTTGCATTTTTAAAATTATTATTAAGTAATATTTCCAATACTTTTTAAATAAACATTTGTGTAATTCAATTTATGCCCTTAAATTACAAAAATCATTAAAATAAGAAATAATTGTCATAATAGCAAAATAAGCAAAATAAAAGAAGCACATATACTCCCCATACTAGGTGTTACCATCTATATCCAGCTGTGTGCCATTCCCAAACAGCATCTCCCCACACATGGCCACCGCGCAGTAGTAAGTCCCAGCATCAGAGAGGCTGAGGTTCCTCTTGGGGAGGCTGTAGACACAGCTCTGTGTAGGAGATCCAGCCTCAGGGCTCTTCTCACACTCATCACTCCTGTTTCTGTGGCTGTAAATGACTCCTGGAAGGGATTCTCCTGATCCATGTCTGAACCAGTAAACACTGTGTTCTCCTGCACAGCTCCCAGTCTCTATTGTACACTGCAGGTTCACAGAGTCTCCTGGCTGCACTGTGTCAGACACAGGCTGCTGTACCACAGTCCTGCTGTTTGTGTCTTTACCTGAAAAGCAAAATGTTCATGATGACAGCTCTTTGAGAGAAAAACTGGAAAATACAGTTCCTCAAAACATTTTCTTACAGATTTTTGAGAGGTTTGGGGATTGAAGCAGTGTTCTTCTAGCCATCCAAGAAATACATAAATTCTTGGAGAACAGTTGAAATTCTTGTCTCTTTTTATTGTATTACTATGTATTGGTATATATTCGGTTACACTTTACATCAACTGCACCTACATAATACCTTTATATAATATATTCATATAACATTTATAAGCAGCATGTAAGTATACCTTAATATCCTAACATACCTTAACAGCTTTAAAATACATTAAAAACATTATATGGTAATAACAAACATTATAATCATATAATGTTTGTAATTAATGTATGAAGGTAGATGAATTTAATTAATTTCAAATCAAAGAAATTAAGTGTATAAAGTGTACTTTATATTTTCATGATTTTTGTGACTGTCAATTTACATTTGGTTTATGTTGCCCCTTTTCCACAGGAAGATATTTATTGTTTTTGTATATTTAGCTGTTGATGT
>JAODUD010010107.1:0-12071 GCA_026784285.1 Stomatorhinus walkeri
CCCCCCCCCTGAACAACTTTAGAATTCAAACAAAAAGGTATTTTTATTGGGTGGATGAAATTAAATGTTGGGGGGGGTACACGTCCCCCAGGCCACACCCGGTTCCTACGCCCCGATCAAAAAAAATATTATTGGTTTCTATTATTATGGTTCTGGTTATGTGTGTGTGTATGTGTGAATGTGTGCTTGCGTGCATGTGTGTGTGTGTTAATTTAGTTTAAAATTAATTTCGAATTAGAACAGCAATTAGGACATTTTGCTCAAACTATTTTCTCTGAAGATATTGCTAAGTACAGTACAATGACACTAAAAGAGAAATTGTTTAGTACTTACAAGGTCGTTGTTCGCCGGTAGTGTACAGTTTGCTGAGTGCGACCTACATCGACATTCGAGTGTCTAGTCTGTAGTTCCCTCTGAGTATCTCTGTCTTGCTCCTCCCTCCTTCACTTCCTGTCCCTCATCTCTCTTTTATCTCCCCCCGTTTCTGTCTGCCTGGAGCCAAGGTGATAAGACGCGCAAGGCCGGGCATCTCGCTCATCTACAGTCATGTGCTTAGATGTTTGAATGTGGCTGCCTTCGGCATTCTTCGCGTCTGCATCCAGTCCTCCATATTGCGTTAACCAATAAATATATTTTCAATAAATTTGAGCTATTTGCATCACAATTTCCTGCACTCACCTGTCACGGTACATTCAGCAGAGTGCTTGACGTCTTCAGGGGTTCGTAAAAGTACTGATGAAGATAAGGTCAATCCACGCTTTAGAAAGGTGTTGCAGTCATTACCTCGTTCTTCTTTCTCCTGGAGGCCTGCTTTCCGAACATGTGGTATAACAGGAGACTCTTGGCTGACTCGAGGCCGCAGGCCCAGTTTTTCAATGTTTATCGGTTCACTCTCATGGCAGCTGCACAAATCAGTCTCCTCATTATTTGATGGATTTGGCAATTTGTTGGGGGACAACATATCAATTACTGAGCTCTTCCCTCCCCCCGAGTCCTGCGGTCCAGCTCTGGATTTGGATACCTGTATGCTGTTTTTAATGCCAGCACGAATTGATCTTAAGTGTAGGTTAGAGTCTTTACTCGGGTCTGTCAAACATTGCGAAGGTCTTGGATTCAGCTCAGTGCATGTCCGCCTCCAATGCACCCCAGAAGCAGTGACTGGGTGTAAAACGTCACAGAGATCATGTTGATAAGCCACAGCCCTGCCAGTAGGACACATGTTGATTGGATATGCTTGTTTTAGCTGATTCTCACTGTAGTTACGTACATTTATATTACCTGTTCTGGAGACATTATTTTCACTCTCATCTTCTTTTACAATACCTGGGGGAAAAAATCCACGCTTGGGATTGTTACTCTGGCTAGAAAATTGACACAGTTGGTTCTTAAAGGATTCCGGCTTTTTTCTTGATAGCAAAAGCATTCTGCTGGAGATGGGAAGAGATCCCAGCTTCGATAGAGGACGGCAAGGAGTTCGGCACACTTCCCCGTATTGTTGCCTTTCTGTGCAGAATTCTGTGCTAACGGTGTGAGTTGGCGTGTCGTCTTTGGCACTCTGACTGAGCAGTTTGAGTTTTCCCAAATTGTCTGCGCTGTTGATATGTCGATGCTGGTAGTAATGACCAGTTAGATCAGATCCCTGTTTTCCATGATTCCTTAGTAAGGATTCCGGCTCAGGAGGATCGAGGTAGACTTTGAGATTATGAGGGGGTGGCGGCAAAGGTCTGCTTGTAATATTCTTTCCCTGCGGTGCGTTCTTTGGGATTTCGCCGGTAACAGGGCACTCCAGTGCAATTTTCTGCTCATTAAACTGAGAATAGGCCAGACTTGATTCATGCCCTTTACTAGCTAAAGTTCTGAGTCCTTGAACCCTCAAAAATGAGTGTTGGTCCTTGTTTTTCAACCCAGAAATTCTGCCAGGGTCTGGCTCTTTCGAACCTTCCCGTTGGGTATGTGAGACACCGAAGCTCGATTTGGAAGCACTTTTCTTTAATACAAACTCTGCTTGATATAACCCAGAATCCTGAGGTCTGTTTTGCAAGGCATTAATCTCCCTTGTATATTTTTGATTAGGATATAAATATTTAGGTATCTTGTTTTGATTAGAATTAGAACCCTGCATACTCTCTTTAGGCCATGGTTCGGTAAAGTTTGCCATAGCAGGTTGGTTCTTCACTGTCCTTTGGCCAGGAGATTTGCAAAGCTGCTTGGACCTTTGTCCCCCTCGGTCCCTTTCGCTGTGAGTCAGATTTGTAGGGCCCTGATTCATATGAAATGGAAGCAGACTTAATATCGACTCTTGACTTCTGTCCACTGAGGGCAGCCTTTTCTGACTTGTCACCGTGGCGGAGTTTGTTTTGGGTTTACATGTGACAGGTGCATTAATCTTTTTCCTTCCAACATCACGATCCAGAGCGGAAGCTAGACCGGGCAGGTCAGGAGATTTGTTTGTCTGCCTGGATTTAGTCATCCCCCAGGTTGGTTTCGAAAGCTTTGTGCTTGGCTTTGAAATCGACGGGTGGAAAATAAACGACAAGGACTCAGATGAAATGGAAATGGATGGAGTGGACTTTTTGCTTACGGGGAGAAAATGCAATAAGGAAAAAAAAAACACAAGCAAAACTCAAATAAATAAAATACATGAATATCTGTGTGCCGATAATGATCTGGTGTCGCGGTGGGGCACATACCTCACGATGACTGACGGCGGCTTATTCGACGTCTGCAGTGGGAGACCCTTGCTGTCAAAGGAAGTGATCTGAATGGGCTTCTTTTTGATGACAGGAGAGGACAGAGGAAGAAGCTGGGGCAAACACGGAGATATCCCAGGAAGACTGGAGAGGGCAGGAACTTGGGATGAAGGGGTCCCTGTGTGTTCTAGATTGTCACTGTTCATTGTCGGGCGACTTTGACATAAAAACGAGAGAGGAGAAATGGATATGGAACAATAAACAAAGCATCACAATGGATGAGAAATGCATGGATGAGACATAATAAAACAGACTGAAAGCCAAAGAATCATGGATTTTCTTTTGAGACATGTGCACTGCAGAAGAAGTTAGTAAGCAGGACAGTGGGACACATTGCACCACCGTTACATAAATCACATATTAAGTAACACAAATGTATTTAAGCTGACTGTAAAAACACATACCACATCAGCTGAGTGGAGGAATGGAAAGTGTAATGGAAGAAGATAAGTGTCGGAAGACAAAATATACATTGTACTTCAAATTTGATTGCAAGATATATTATTAATCCATCCAGGGGCTGTCCCAGCCTTGTGTGCAGTGATGCTCGGGATAGGAGACACTGCAAGCCTGTCGGGAATATGCAGTTGGAAGATGCCTGGATGGATTAGTGATGCCTGTTGGCCCCTTTTCTCTACTACAACTACACCTCAGGATCCTCACACATTTAGAAAATGTCACCATTGAAAATTAGCTCTGTAGATGGAAAAAATGTATGACTAACCTGGGAATCCGTGTCTGTCTGCTGTTCCTATTAAATGGAGAAGCAAATGAGTAAAAGGACAGTGAATATCAGGAAGTAGTGGGATCCCAGTGCATTCCCTCCATTTTTCTGATCTATGGCTGCTCTGTTGAAGTCACCCACGCTCATCTCCCTGCCCACTGACACTGGGTTTGTTCATCAGGGACACTGAGGGATGGCAAGAGGCAGTTTGGGGAAATAAGGGATAACAGATAAGGAAGAAGTAAAAAATAAGGATATGGGCTGTTGGTATTTTTTGTAGGAAGCTGTCAAAGAAAGGACAGAATATTGTCTTAGGAAAAGTTTTACAAAAACAGTAATGTGATTAGTAAATGTACTCTTGTAAAGGTTTGAACTTTAACATGTAGATGGTGCAATGCAAAACAAACATAATAATGGACATCTCAAAACTGCAAAGCAATTGCAGATTTGGTGGTGTGCAGCTCTGTGGTGTAGAATTCATGATCAGAAGGTTGCTGGTTCAAATCCCCTGGCCAGCAGAGTGATGTCACCGCTGGGCCCTTAACCCCAATTACTCCAGAAACTGACTGACCCCGCTTTCTTGATTGTCCAGCGCTCTGAATAAGTGTCTGCTGAGGATTTTCCTACTTAATTTGTAGTTATTTAGTTATGTTAATTTAGCTAATTAATATATAGCTTTCATATTTCTTATTTTTATATTTATTTCTGTCCTTGCTACTCGCTCATCATGTTCTTTGTCTATCTCATACTACTTTCTCTCACCAAGGCCGTCTGACCCCCTGGCTCCAGGAGTCTGTACAAAGGCCATAGATAAAGGGCCTGCTTCCCTCAGTGGGGGCAGAGGCAGACACAGACAGACACTGAACCGGCCGTGTGAAACATCTTTCTGTAACATCTTCATTCTGTCTTAATAAACTGCTTAAGCTTAAGGAACCTGCCTCATTCAAGTGGCATCACGAACAGAATCGGTGAGAGACAAGGCCGAGAGATTAATTAATGCTGGGTGACTGAAGACAACAATTAAGCACGCAAATCAACGGAGGTAAGATCTTCCTCCTGTCTTTGGCTGAAGGTTGAATATAGCCTCTCTCCTGCTCAAACACCCGATCAGAGAGTTGATTGATGAAGAAGAAGTAAATATAACTATTTGTGAGATATCTGTGTACGTTGTGAGCTCAAAAAAGATAAGTCGACTATAAAGAAGTTTTTCTGTTGCTGTAACGGGATAGAAATAGCATTTTCTTGCAATAGTTTTTTCATTTTACTGTTCGGGAAAAAAACAGCCGTTTACCGTTCAGGAATAAGCAGAGTTTACAGCTCATAATCTATGGCTGTTCCATCAAACATGGCCTTATCTGGGAAATTTGGCAGTAGAAATCATGTTTCTGCAAGGCCGACTACTGAGAAGGGAGGAATGGAGCCTCCAGATGTTGATGTGGAGTATATGATGAAACATCTCAGTGAATATCTGGACACAGCTTGGTGTTTGAACTCGACCGCTGCTGACATCCATGAGAAGTATGATATCAGTACAGATTCAGGTGGCATTTGGTCTTTGGATAACATGCGAAGAGCTTAGGGGGAAAAGCACAGCGGAGATGGGCACTTGTTGTGCTGGGTCAGATTCGTCGTCGGAAAGACGTGACTGCAAAAACTAATGTTGGCGAGAACAGAAAAGTTTGCATGAGCAAGTTGCTGCTTTAAGTGATGTTGTCCGTGAAAAGAACAAACAGCTGTCTGACAGGGAGAGAGCTGGCAGGAGAGCAAGCTGCGCGTGTGAGTGCCGATGCGGCGCGAGATAGATGATTATTGAGGGAGTTAGCAAACTGCAGAGCCGAGATGAATAAAAATCATATTGCTTTGTTAATAAATCAGCTGCAAATGGCTTCGAATGCAGGAAACGCTGAGCGTCCCCTGGGGGGCGGAGCAACCACATTCCTCCTCCTCCTCCAACGCCAGCCCTGCCTGTGACTGCTCTTCCACCTGTCCCTCCCGCACCCCCTCCTCCACAAGCGCCTATGCCAGCAGAGCGGCTGCATCCTGCTGAAGGTCAGAAGAAGATTCGGAAAGAATAGCGCCTCACACTGGCAGAAGAATTAAAGGCCATAATGGAAAAAAAAGTGGTGACTATGAGTACTACGTCAGTGACATCCCAGTGCAGCACCACCAGGGGTGTCTTCAAGCACTACATCTCAATTAATGGTTCATTCAGCTGCAAATGATGAGACATCAGAAGAGAAGAGTTTGCCTGGATTGGGATAAATGGAATGGGAAAAACTGTACTACACAGCTCACGATGCAGGCAACTTCCCTTCCCTTGGGATAGGGCCTAAAATTGAAGAAAACAGGGGGAAACAAAGATTTGGTGGAAGGACAATTGCACAAATCTATGCAGTCACCCAACTTAGATTCCAGCATTAAACAGCACTGCTCCCCCCTCTTGTTCCGCATATATCAGTTGACCTCAACAACTAGGGATAGATGATTTGTATTTAGCTTCTGCTGGAGAAACCTTCATAGCAAACGTTACTGGTCCAACTGTTGCTGTTCCATATATATCCATTAACCGCAACAACGAGGGGAGGATTATCTTTGTTTAGACTTTATTGGAGCAACTCTCATAGCAACTGCTCTTGGTTTGATATACAGAGTTAATTTTAGGACGACCTCTGGTATATGTATCTGTGGTCCTTGTATGCACTTTGTCCTTCCCTTTCATTAAAGGATCGTTTAACCAAATTTGATCACAGCGCTAACAGATTTCAATCCCTTCTGTGACCTTTAGGGTGTCTCAAAAGCACAGAAACAGCACAGAAGATTTTCCACAGAAGCGTAATCGGGCATGAAATTTTGGTAAGGCTTTGCAAAGCTTATAAACCTAACCTGGGACACGACCTCAGCAGAAAAGCAACAATACAGTTTCATCATTCTGCTAAAAATAGGCATACTTGTGTCAGTGATAAAATAATTTGGATTTTATTTGCATGTCTGCATTGTGTCTTTAGTACAACATTGTGACCCAGAACACTTTTTCACTTTGAAATACATAAATCTTGCAATATCTTTTAATACAAAGCCAAAAGTCAAATTCAGGATAAACACAGCACTAACTTCCAGTGCCCGTGGCTGTGCGTTGCATTACTCATGTAGAAAGCTGTGTTACAGAGGAGACCAGCTGTGTACCATCTGGCTCTCTTGTCGGCATTGCTAACCCTACACAGTTGTGAGATAGCATAAATGACAGTTATCTAGTCTATTCAAAAATATATAAACACATATTTATCACAAATTTCACTTTTGCATAACATGACTGGCACAAGTGCCCTTATTTTTAATATTATCCATCATTTTTCTCTTTTCTTTTTCCAAATCGATATGTATTCTAGGGTGATGGTTTTAATCCCCCTTCTACCTTAGTGGGTGTTTTATGAATCTGTAGGAAAACTAGAGGAAATATACCACTACTGGATTTTTTTAAATATACAAATTATTCCTTAAATGTTTATTAAACATCAAGCACATTTGTTGTGATACAGTATGTGAAATGTAGTCATTTTTCTTTACTATTATATCAGAACATTATCATCATCTTTGCTGTAGTTTTCATCATTGGCCACCAGGGGACGCCGGTGTGGTGCCTGGGCATTCCACTTGTGCGCATCCTGCAGTCCTGGCTCGAGGAAGTACAGGCAAGCTCCAAACCCCGCCAGAACTAGGACTGACACAAGCAGGTAGAGGGGAACAAACCAGTCAAGGAACAGCCAAGGCATGTTTCCAGGGAGTAGCTGCAAGATAATTGGAACAAACAGTTAAGTGCCGAACATGGAGTGGAAGAATTCAAAGCGAGACAAAATGGGGGCATTCATACTGTACAGGGGAGACCATGAAGGCTTCAACCTCAGCAAGCTAGAAAATCATCAGTATCCAGAGAGAAATGTTTGAATCTAAATAGAATGAGGATTAAGAACTTACACATTCAGGGGGGTCACAGAGTCCTCTATTTTTACACTACATACCCTATTAAATCACCTCTACCTGCCTCTGTTCTAAATAACACACAATTCTGTTTGAGTCATTATAGTTAACTGTTAAATCACAGTTATTCTTGTGCTATTATTGCCACTGAGAGTGTATATTATCAATGCAACCATAAAAACTAGAAAAATTAAGAAATAATCATTTAAATTCATTCGGATAATAATCTAAAAATGCAAACCATTACCTAAATTCACTGCCGCAGCAATGAAGATACCTATATTCACTACACTATTTTGCTATGTAAAAACACTTTTTGACCATAAACGTACCAGTCTGTCAATGTTTGGTAGCTACACTGTAAACACATGTGATGAATGACATGATGAATCAGGAGGACTGATGACTTCTTTGACTGTCCCATATAATCATGCTCTCAACCACTTGCTGGTGATTCTGCTCTGAACAAAAGAATTTATCTTAAAAATCTTAAAACAGAATCCAGTAATTAACGAGGAGATTGACAGTCCTCCAGGATAGACAGTAATAAGATCATTCCCAGAAAGAGCTGCATATCATCACCTAAGCAAACAGACATACTCCACATGTCTAACCAAGCAACACTCTAATTCAACTCAAAGAATCCACAGAGGGCATTAAATATTAAAAGGCACCTGAATGAAACCATTTAAGGACACGTTTCTTTACCTGCTGGAATGGAGTACAGCTGCTCTAGATTTGCGGAGAAGTCCTAGAGGTGCAAAACAGAAATGCGTACATTAACATTTCAAATGAGCTCATCTGCATCACTAAGAGAATACGTTACTTTGGACAGATTCAGTGCTGATTCATGCAAATTAGTTCCCATAAAGGGAGCAGCACCCTAACACTAAGGTGCTAATGATTAACACTTTGGGGAGAATCGTTAGGGAAAACGGGGGATGGATTTCAGCAACCCCAAGATGTACACTTCATTCACTCCACAGCGACACAGACATGCCAATAGCACTGTGAATTAGAGGTCTGCACAAGCACATACACGCTCACTCACCGGGGATCACGACTGCCTCGCCTCCTCGTTCTTATCGTAACGGAAAGGTATCGGAGGCGAGAGACTCAAAGTGCAGTGTGGATTCCTCAACATAAGATTACAGATCTACTACTCAAAGGGAGATTTCCCTGACGTGTGACAGTATGCAGCCGTTTTGGCTTGCTCTGCCTTATGACATCACATTTGGAAGTAAGGGGGGGGGAGGAGTGGGGAGGGGTGGGTGAGATGTTGCCATGGAGACCGGCCTGGTGATGTTGAGCCCAGAGGGGAGAGAAAAATTTATATAACCGCTTCTGTCAAAGCCCTCGCCAAAAATAGGGCTGTGAGCCCAGTGTGACTCGCTTCCAGTTCAATTGATAATTTCAGTGGATGAAGGAGTTCATCGCAAGTGGAATGAGGGCAAATTGTCCAGACTGGGAGGAGTCCAGACTGGGGGGGGGGGGGGACAGGAGAGTAATCCCAGATCACATTGGGGGGAGGTACTTCTGTGCCAAGCTGAGGTGTGAGAGCTCACACCTACCCTGCCCACTGCAGATGTTCGCTTCATTTTGGGGGGACAGGAGGATGCTGGAAAAAGGCACAGGGAAGCACAGGGAAGCACAGGGAAGCACAGGGAAGCACAGGGAAGCACAGGGAAAATCGACCAGCTCGGGATCTTGATGGAAGGGAGCAAAGAGTCAGCCGAAAACCTTTGTGAGTTTGGTGGGATTTTATTTCCTTTGCCACAACATCAGCAGTCTGACACGCTGAGAGGAGCAACAGAGAGGCACATTGCCACACGTGATCAATAAATACTGTCTCCATATATTAATACAATACCTTAAAACAGATTTCATCATTGCTTTGACTCAAAATGTTAGTTAAATTAAAATTTTCACAATAGTAATTTTCACAACTCCCAAAATTGGTACCACATGTGCACCAATACCTGAAATGTGTCTGTTAATGTTAAATCTTCTACAGTCTGCAGCAGCAGCAGAGATTCACTAAGTGTGTATGCATGTGTGTGCAGTTTGGCTCGCCCCCCACCCCAGCTAGACAATCATTTTAGAAAAGCCCCTTCAAAATTAACGTGCCTTTATAAAGACACAACGACGATCCCAGGGTTCCAGATTATGTTTGCTCTTAATTCTGACGTGGTTTTGCGGATCCATTCTTTGAAGTTGGGTCGGTGGGGAAGTCCCCCAGTGATGAACCAGTGTGTTAATGGACTTTTGTGCGACTGAAGCAGAACGATGTCTGTGCCAGCGACTGAGGTCCTGACTCTTACAGTTTAGCGGCCAGGTCTGTGGCTCTGTCCTCCAGGAAATCGGTGAGGATGGAGGCCACGGTTTCGGGCTGGTTCAGATGAACATGATGGCTCCCCGGCACTGTAAACTCGCGGCCCTGCAGAGGAGAGGCGTGTCGTTTATGCCGGGTGGGTGATATGCTCACAGGAGGAGAGAAAAGAAAAATGAAGATGATCTATTTACAAACTAGCTATCAGCCCCCTAACTCACTGTGATCTTAGCTGGTCTATCGCTACGTTGCATGTGCCCCTGTCAGTAGGCCTGTGTCATTGACACTGTGTCAGTAGGCCTCCCATTCATCATACCTTGGTTGTGTCCCTTGTCTTGCCTTTTTGTGAGTATTTATGCTCGTCCAAGAGTGTGTGTGTGTGTGATGTATGTACTACACTGTGATGACTAAATGTCCTCACAATGTAATAAAATCCTGTTATTTTGACATTGTAGGCCCATATTTTTGTCAGACCCCACAAGCAGAAATTCAATTTTATAAAAACCTGTGACTGTGATCAAAAAAGTAAAAAGCGAAAAATCTTGTATTTTGTTTTTGTTTGGTTACTTATGGTTAAGGTTACGGCTGGGTGGGGGTTAAGGGTGTCATAGTTGGGATTAGGATTATGCCCACAGAAGTGAATGGAAAGTCCCCACAAAGATATGAATATGTACATGCATGTGTGTGTGTGTGTGTGGTGTTCCCCTAGCTGTGCATGTCGATGTAGACACTCACCCCGAGGCCTTTAAAGCCATCCAGCAGGGTAGAGAAGTATCTCTTCTGCTCCGCCTTAGATGGTATTTTGAGAAGTCCATCCTCTGCCCTGGAGAGAAGGTGCTTTAAAAATCTCTTCATTTCCAAAATGTGAAAAGCTAGCTAATTCCTACGGATAAGACCAGTTGAAACCTCTGTTTCTACCTTCTGACAACACTAATAACAGTCAGAGCAGGTTTTGGGGATTTATATTTGATGCGTGGGAGTTATCATACAGTAGGCATGTACAACTTCTACATTTACAAAACTGAATCCTAAACAAACGTGTCACATCAAAGTATACACAGAAAGAACAAGCTGATAAATACTTTAGCTTGTACTGTGATAATGTGGTTTCATTAATGACTGTAACGTGATGGGGAAGCATGCCTAAATCAAATAAATATTTCTCCCATTTCACACCAATCAGTTGAGGTCAGATAAACATTAAGAGAACCAGATCACTGGAGGCAGCAGGTGCTATAAATAACTCGGGCTTGAGTGACACAAGTGAAAAAATCATCAATCTGGTCAATGTGCACACTAGACAAAATCACAGTATTTCATTGTTCAATCATGAAAGTAATCATTAAAGAGCAATTACAGGAACAACTATTTTTACTGCACAAAACAGCGTTCAAACGAATGATTGACAGCACATTTGTGACCCATTACTTAACACAATTATTCACAAAAAACCTCCCAAGCCTGCGAATCCATCACCCAGAGAGTGGAGACAGAGAGCAGCCCCCTTATTCATAGCCCATGCATTGGGCATCTTACACTAGAATGTCGTTCTTTATGCTTAGAAATCTATTACAATTAAGCATTCCTAAAAAATGATTGACAGTAGACTGGTACATAGGTTACAAATCACGGTAAAACAACCAATGGCTCCCAACGTCCACTCCATTATTTACACGCTCAAAAAACACACTTTACTGCTCCTCTGATGCACGTCTTACAGCAGCTGAAAAGCGATTCAAGTAACAGGAGAAGCACTTTCTTGTTGAATAGATGAAACAAAACTGACAATGAACAAATGAATACATGAAACAAAACAATGTGGTTATCAGAAACTCCATTTCCCAGATTACACAGGGAAACAGAGCACCCCCCCACCCCAGTCATACTCAAGAAGAAGGACTTACAGGACAACAAGAATTTTAGCCTGTATTCTGGACTGAAGCTCCAGGCTCTGCTCTAGGCTGAAGCGCACAACGTTCGTCTGAGGGAGAGGAAAAGTGAGAGGAAGATAGAGAACGACATCAACATAATTTGTATTAGACATGATGGAGTGAATATTGGGCTACATTCTGCAGACTCAAGGGGACGATAAAATACAGCCAACACTCACCAAGTTGATTCTAAAATCTCTGTTGAAAACCACACCTACAGGGAAAAAGAGGGGGCATTTAATGCAGCTCCATAACGACCATTGGTAAGTTTGAATGCCAGTCTAAGAGCTCAATGATCTAATTCAGCTAAATTTATTTATAAAATTTGTTTAATGTCCTTCCTTTGTTTGTTTGTTTCATTG
>JAODUD010010108.1:0-12069 GCA_026784285.1 Stomatorhinus walkeri
TGTGCACTCCCCCCCCCCCCCCCCCCCCAACTCCACCCTTTAACTAACAACTAAACTTTGCAGATTTATGGCCTGTTTAGGTCTCTGGCCCCACAACCTGTTGCTCTGTCAAGCTTGACTGGGCACAGAATTCACCCTGTCCACCCCCAGCTCACAGAGACAACCCCGCCTTCCTCTCTGTCTTCATTGAATAATAATTCCTGATATTATATGAAAATGTTTCATTGGACAATGCAGCATTCCACCTATGGCTTTGGCTGGATCTGACTCATCCTCTTTCTGCGTATCAATCAGGGACGTGTTTCTAGGGTGATTTTTCAGAAGCTGGTATCGCTGGTGGCTCCTTGGCTGTGAGGTTAAAGAGGCACATTTACAGACAAGGCTAAGTGTGTGTCATTCAACACACCAGAACAACGTAAGGCCCACAGACTGTTACACGTGACTACAGCCAATTAATACATTTCCAGCTTTTAAAATAAATACACAAGTTTAGTGACAGACACTATACAGTATGGATACATGTGATATATATCAAGTCAAGCAGCAGAGCATTGCTGTTTGAAAAACTACCATGGTTATATATAATTTGCAAGTATTACATTTTTATTTCCTTTTGCTGAAAAATATTTTCCTCTGGTTAATATTCCTGTATACCTCCACTGATATTAAATGACAAAGCACAAGCAGTTATGTGCTTAATGTCTATGTGTCAGCTTACAAGTCTCAGCTAGAGTTCACTGACACAACTGCATGCATAAGTCATATTTTACACTGTACAGTATAATGACTGTATAACAGTGATATCAGTTCAACTTAGTATCAACACAAATTTGTTTACTGTGTGCTTTTGGACGTACCTGGCATGTTAGAAAAGCCATGGCGGTCATTTTTCTAGGAAAATAAAATTAGTTTTCATGCACATATAGAACTGCATTAAGGAATATATATATACACACGCACACACACACACACACTAAAATACAAATGTCCTTAAATATTAGCAGAGCAATTTCATAAATAAAAGCCTACTAACACAGACAACTTAGAAATACACAAAGAGAGACATGAAGATCCGTCTCAAAGCTCTCCCAGGGTTTCAAATGGCTGTCGCTGAGGCAATCGACCCAATTGCCTAGACCATATGTCCTGAGTTTAGCCCATAAGACCATTTGTCCTGATCTGGGCCAATCACGAGGCAGTGCGTTACACGAAGAGATACTCTCCCTGCTGCTCAGGTCTGTTTATAGCCTCCTGCCGCTTTGACAAAAAGCAGAAGCCCAGAAAAAAAGTAATTAGGCAATTATACTGTGAGAGCATATTAGGGTCCGGGATTGAACTGTTTTCTTACCCTCTTTATGAACAGATAAGGGGAGGCTCTGAAAAATTAAACAGCACCAAAATATGGGGGAAACATATCATGTGCTATGGACAAGGAAAGAAGAATTGGTACAGGAAGGGGGTGGGAAGGGGTTTTAATTGGAGGCTGGGGGCTCCTGCTGCACCTACTGCCCTAAATGAAAACCCAGCTTTAAAGGCTCAAAGGCTTCATTTTGATGCATAAAAAGTTGTTTATATTAAAATAAAACAAGCTGCTTTCTTTAGAGTCTGTATACTGTACTCTATACAGTTTGACATTCTGAAGTGTAAAAGGTGCCTCAATTAAAACAACCATTTTCACCTGTGCTGTCTGGCCGCTTATTCCTCACAGGCCTGGAACACTCCCCTGGAAGCCCCCAGATATGTGTGTCCCCGGGCACATACACAGCTTAAAGCAGCGTTTTCCAATCCAATCCATATCAAACCTGGAAGTGTTATATTACTGATAAGGGAAGTATTAGGGTGTTTATGGCAGATTCAATGTGCATTTCCTTGGCAGATTCAAACCAAACACTTACATTACATTGCATTGCATATTTCAATATTAATTGCAATTTGCTATACTGAACACTGACGATACAGGAATTCAAAAATATTTAGGTTGATTTTTAGAAATTAATGCATCATCTTTAATTATTCCACATCAGAGATGGCAGCAGTTAAGTTTCAAGCCAGATTCAGAAAATCTAGAATTTTCTATCTTGTATAGTTTTTTTCTTATTGTGCAATGATTTTGTTTAAATCTCATTTTTATTTTTCTCATTTGGCTTGACTAATGTCTTCATTTGTTATTTAATGTATTTAAACATTTTCACCATTTTCAAAAAGTTTGTACATCAATATCAAAAATGGTATAAGAATGTCATGGTCAAACACTGCCCCGTCTTTTGGGATTGAAGGTCTAATTTCTTTAATATAAACACCTCCGATAAAATTATTATAGAAAATTATGTAATGTTCTTTAATAAAAGCACATTATGGATTGGGTGGCATGTTAGTGCAGTGGTTAGCACTGTCGCATCACACTCCTTGGATCTGGGTTTGAGTCTCTGCCTGGGTTACATGTGTGTGGAGTTTGCATGTTTGCATGTTCTCCTCGTGTCGTTGTGAAGCTTCCTCTGGGTGTTTTGGTTTCTCCCCACAGTCAAAAACATGCTGAACCTGTTTGTAGTCACCTATGTACCTGTAAGTGGGCATGTGTGAGTGAATGGCGTGTAAGTTTGCCCTGCTATAAGTGGGAGCCCCATCCTGGGCTGTTCCCTCCTTGTGTCCATATCCTCCAGCATAGGCTCTGGACCCCCCACCCCCCCTGTGACTGTGAATAGGACAAGCAGTTACAGAAAATTTAGTATAAGTTTAGAATAAAAAAGAACCTGTTACAATTTCCAGTGGTACAGCAATAAAGATCCTGTTCTTAGTGGTTGCAAGTTAAATCATGTGGAAAAGGGTCCTTCTATGATTTAGGTGCTGCATAGCCAGCTGTATAAATACATAGAGTTAAAACACATGAAAAACTACCCCAAAGTATGGTAAGAAATGTGGGACCACTGTAATAACTAACAGCACTGTCAATTTTCACTGGCAGCTCATGTGTACTTAAGGTTATTCAAATGCTTTGAATTATCTACTTGGAGGACAGATCTTTTTAGTAGCAAATGTCTCTGTGCTTATCATCTCTGAGCAAGGTTCAGGATCAAAGCCCATGGACCATTGAAACCATTGTGTTTTACATGCCATCAGAGTCCACTGTGGACCTATAAATCTCCTGTAGAATTAGAGCACAGATCCTGGGTGGTCTCCGTTTTTCAGATACCTTTCACACCACTGTGCCAAACACGCAGCCTTAAATAAACCTTAATAAAAAAAAAAGTTGTAAACAATTTTCTTTCTCTGCCTTGCTTTTATTATTTTTCTCTTTGTTTCCCTCTTTCGCGAGCACCTTCAGTCGAACGTCTAATATCAATTGAAGTCATTTCAAAACTAATAAACAATTGTCAGCGAGAGAGAAAACGCAGAGACCATGAAGGGTTTTAAAAGCACATCAAAGCCCGAAAGGAAGAGCCTCATGGATGAGACACGAGGAAAACCACACACATGGCCAAGAATCTGTGTGTGCTACTAAAATAATCTCCCTCTGCTCTGGTGTAGGCAAGAAATGTCAATTTTATATTCAGTTGGGTTCATTAAAGCACCTGGCCTGCATTTCAGGGATCGATGGATCGTCAGGTGACCTCTGGAAGAGATGCATGTTCTGCGCAGCCGTGGGAATAGCTTCCCCGTGGCCCGGGACCAGCTTGCCTTCGTCTTCCTCTTCCTCCTCCTCACGTGGCCAGAGGTGACCTACAGGTAGAACTGGGGGCTGAGCCGTTCTCAGCAGCCATCGTGAAGAAGGCGAGGAATGCGATAGTCGTAGATGACATCAAAGTTAAGCAGAACCCGAGACAGTAGGAAATCCCAGAGAGATGAGGGACATACCAGTGGAGAAACAAGCAAAGTGACACTGAGTGTGTCCCCTATACTAAGCCTCACTTCCCACTCAGCCTAGTATTTCTCCCAAAAACCCCTTTATCTGTAGCACTGTCACACTCCCTCTCTTCCTCTGTCCCACTCTTTTTCCTTTTCTCTCCCCCTCTCCGTCAGCCAGGAAAAGCTGGGGAGAAATGAGAGGAGACAGGCTGGCTGACACAGAAGGAGCCAGCCACTGTGGGGTGGCCGGGAGGGGGGGTGGATGAAGGGAGGAGAGTGCGCTGGGGTGGAGTGGGGTGGTGGGGGCTGGAGATAAGTAAACTTCAGAGTCCCTGACATAAATCACAGCTGGCTATGACAGTGGGACACTAACCAGGGCCACTGATAAAGCCAGAAAAGAAAGAAGAAGGAGGAAAGAGAGCAAAGGAGGCAGAGAGGGAGCGAGGGAGCGAGGGAGCGACCCTGGCAGAGCGTACAGTTCCAAGTGCCAAAATTTCTCAGTGTACGTACCCTGGCAGAATCATTAAAAAAACAGCTCTTAGATAGCAAAGAAGTAAAGACTATTCATTCGTATTTTCACTCCGCCTTAAAGAAAAGCATATGATGAGATGTTTTGCTTGGGGCATTGGGAGAGGATCTAGCTGGCTGACCTTATTTCCTGCACAAACCGGTCATTAATGCCGCTCTTGCTACCAGCCGCAGTAGCTTTATCTACCTGATTGCTGTTGCTCTTTTAGCTGAGGACCCGAGGAATACTGATTAGCTCCACACTGTATGTTTTGGGAAACCCTTAAGGGGTCAATCCATCTGGGAGGAAGCACATGGGTGAAATAAGAATAATGACATTTTTATTGATCCCCATGGGGAAATTCTCTTTTTAGCGATTAAAGTTAAATGTTTATGGTTATATATCCATGCTAGAGAGACCTCTCTAAATGGGGTGCAATTGCAAGTGCTGTTATATTACATGGCTTTAAGACACATAATCAAATGCCCATTGTTTTAATTGCACTCATTTGAATATACTACATATACTCCATTGTGTGGATATATGCTAGTGGAGTGTGAAAACAACCAACACACCATTGATATCAAAACCCATTCTGCCATTAAACATTCACATTCAAAGCTATTGATCTTACAATGATTTTTTTTTTTATTATTTTGGATGCCCAGGTGAAAATGATATGGAGTGGCACTGATATTTTTGAGCCTATTCTTCCAGAGGCGTACAAACCCCATTTTTCAGCAATATATTTTTGCACCAAATGGACCATGTTTCCACCTGAGAGACAACGGCTTCACAAATTAACAACAAACAGCGATCCCAGCTCTGGAATCTCAAGTAATGAATGAGGGATTTATAAACTGTTTGACTGCCTCGCATTTGTGCTGTGCCATTTACTGCTCTGTTTACCCCAACGGCTAATTCACTACGAAAACTGACTGTCTGACTGTATACACCACAAGTCCCCAGCTTGTATACAACGCACAGACAAGGCTGACAGCGATGGTCCCGGAACAATGGCCCAGCAGAACTCCTCAGCAGTTTGGATCTCATTTGTGTGTAAAATATGCAAAGGAACAAAGAAAATGTTTAAAACAAAGAATAAATGCTCAGTAATACATATGTTTATGTTCATATTTTATTGTTACAGAAACCTGGACACACCTGGCATGTAAGCTGGCACTTGGGCATTATCACCTGCCTTGTTGAATCTACTCCCTGTGCTTAAGCTGTTATTGGGCCTCCCTGTCACGACCCCACTGGGCCTCCTCCCCCCACTCTCCTCACTATGCTGCCGCTGAGTCTCCTTCTCAAACCTCCCCATGTTCTCACTGGGCCTCCTCCCCACATCCTAGTTGGACCTCCTCCCCAAAAACCTCACTGGGCTTCCTCACCCCAGCCCCACTGGGCCTCCTCCCCATGCCCTCACAGGGTCTCCATGCCATGCCCTCACTGTGCTTCCTGGCTGGACTGTCCCTGGTCTGCCACTCCCTCTCTAAGCCACCTCCCCACAACCTCCATGGCCTCCTCATCACGTCCTTGCTGGGCCTCTTCACTGGTCCGCCCTGCCACACTACTGCTGGGCCTCCTCCCCACATTTCCACTTGGCCTCCTCACCACTCCTTCACTGGGCCTCCTCACCACTCTTTCACTCAGCCTCCTCACCATGCCCTCACCAGCCCTCCTCAGCATGTCTTCACTGGACCTCCCCGCTGGGCCTCCTCACCACACTATTGTTGGGCCTTGCTAGGCAAATTCACCACTCCTTCACTGGGCCTCCTCATCAGACCTCCTTGGGCTTCTTCGCCACATGCTTGCTCAGCGTGTCTCTTTGCTGCTAGTGAGGAGGTTAGTGGCATTGAGCCTTAGCCACAAACACCGTTAAACCATCTGCAATGTCAATATCTATGAAAACGTCTGAGAGCAGAACAAAGATGGGAATGGTTCGTTTTTGCTTTGGAGACTGTTTAGGCCGGTTCAAACTTCTCTGCATGCAAGTGTATATGCATACGACGCCATTGACGTGAATACACTTTTTCTGTGGTCAAATGCTTGCGGCACCAAGATTTTGTAACTGAACTGGTCCTCACCCCTTGTGCATGTTTCTGTTATTCCGCCCTTATATTCTGCACGACCATTGGTACGCAAGTAGGGCTGCAAGAAAAAAGATTTAACTTCATCAGTATTCAAAGTTAGCAGCACTATTTGAAATAATGGTGATTATTGCTTTGGTTGAGCAGCCATTTTCATAGTGGAGAATGGGGGTTATTGTCGCCTCATACGAAAGGTCTAAAAGTACCGGTCCGCAAAAAGTTTACAATTTATTATTAAATTGGACCCGTAGAGCAATCTTTCATTTTCCATAGAATAAGAAAGTCATTCCTGTAATCAGCAAGCTCAGTAAGTTGTACCACTTTTTCCAAATAAAAAGAAAATCATGGATCAGTTCAATTTTTCTTATTGTGCTGCATGATAACTTGTGATGCTGTATTTAAATTTAAAAGGACAGGTTGTATTTGAATGTATAATATCTTTTACTGTACTATATACTCGTTAAATTTTGGTCTGATATCTGTGCTTGTACTTAAGTGAAAATATACATATTATATGCAGACTTGTCAACAGAAGTATAAACAGTTGCATGTCTCAGGAGTGCAGATGCATGAACGCAAAGTCAGCATGCGGAGAACTGTAAACTGGTCTTTAGTTTTTGAATCCAGTCAATATGAGTTATGCTAAGGCAGCATGAGTGATGTGCAGATGATGTAAAACAAATGTTCTCTCTGACCAAAACTTTAGCTATATTATCATGTCTGGGCTAGAATTTGAATGTATACATTTAGCTTTCTTTTTTAGCTGATGCAATCTAGATTAAGTGCTTTGGAATTCAAGGGTACAAGAGCAGGACCACTCCAGGGACTTGAATCAGGAATACTTATGTCAAACGTGTTTGACCTTAACCACTTCAGGGCTCAGTGGCTTCAAGGACCCTGGATTAATTTTAAGATTCAATCTGACCTGCACCAGAAGCAATAAGTGGAACCTTTATGTACACAATGACAATGCATATACATGTATGCAAAGGCACGTTCACACGCACATGCACACTGATACATTCATGACAGCCACTCCTCTGCCTTATCAGTGACCTGAAAGACAGAGCTGCTCTACAAATGGAAAAATTTGCAAATGGCATTCAAGCAAATAGAAGTCTGTGTGCATTTCTGGCCAGACAGCTAGTCTTGTTTCTTGAGATAGTGGCTGGAACACCAATATTAAGCAAACTGACTGACGAACTGACACTCCCACCTGCTTCGCAAACCTGAATGCACACGCACACACACACTCAGGTTTGTGATTAAATATTTGTGAGGACTCTCTACTTATTTTTTAGGGGGAAAACTTTAATCCCAACATTACGACCTTACACCCTACTTAGTCCTAACCTTAACCATAAGTAACCAAACAAAATACAAGACTTTTGGCATTTTTAGTTTTTTTCATTGCATTCTCAGATCTTTGTGGGGACCAGAAAAATGGTCCCCACAATGTAATATAAACCTAACTCACACACACACACACGCACACGCACACATGTTTGTGTTTGTATCTTTATTGGGACCATCCAATCATTTCTATGGGAAAAACCCTAATCCCAACAATGACACCCTTAACCCCTACCCATCCCCAACCTTAACCACAAGTAACCAAACAAAATACAAGCCTTTTGGCATTTTTAGTTTTTTTGATTGCAGTCAGATTTTTATAAAACAGAAATTCCCAGTAGTAAACGCCCCCCACAATATCAAAATAACAGGTTCTCATCACATTGTGGGGCCATATAATATATAGATAACCCTCCACCCTCCCCCCACACACACACAAAAACTCTGGGACTCTTGGAAAAATTGGGCTCCAAGAAAGTTGGGGGGGGGGGGGTCGGACTTGGTCCGGGTCCCTCTGGCCAGTGCAGCCTGCGCCTGTCACTAAGGATGGTCTTATCTTCCCAAAACATTTACTTAACCTTTTGTCTTACACATCCTGGGAAAATAAGGCTGCATCTCCAGACAGGCATGCCAAGCCCCCCCCCCCCCCTCCTCTGGTGCCATCCTGCCCATGTGCCCAGATGATTCAGGTGTTTTGCGGCTCTTCCCACTTCACGTCTCCTCCACATTCCTTTTCCCCATCCCTTCATTCATTTTATTTCTTTAAATCAAAACTCTCCTCTCCTCCATGTTTCTTCTCCACTTCCCGGCACCCTGTTCTGAAGTCCTGCTTCTGAGATTCCTGCTTCAAGGTAGCTTCATGCTCCTCCCCTCCTTCTTCCTCACCTTGACTTTGTTGGGTTCCCTTGGTCAAGTGTCACAACAAATAGCATTTCTGAAGGACAGCAATTAAAGTAATCAGAATGGCAATCAGCTTCGCTTCTGTCGAGTCTGCTCAGGAGGTTTCCAACACTCATAGTCATTGGCCAAGAGAGGCAAGGCTCAGCACATGAGAAAGAATAACTGCTTATTTTACAGCGTAAACGGGACTTGATCTTACAAGATATAATTCATATATTTTATACCAGTCGTTCCATCCAAACATTGTTGGACCTTCAGATTGTGCCTTCGGATGACTCTCTGAACCCAAGCTCCAAGGTCTGTTGTACAATGTGACATGAAATAATACCAGAACTGGTTCTACTCCTCCATGTAATCAAACAAATCATGATTAAAATGTTTTAAAGTGAAGAGTCTGGAGCCGTACCTATAAATCTGGAAAATGATTTCTTCACATAGTAGCCCTCCCCAAACTCTACTCAGTGAAAACCACGAGATTTTCCATCTCTTTCTCTCTCTTTCTCTCTCTCTCTCTCCCCTAGCTCTTCCTCACTCTTAAAAATAAATAGGGTTAATTTATCTGCCAAGAGCACAAAAAAATGCATCCCTCAGGGTTATCCAAAGTGCACTTCCACAGACGAAGATGAAGAACCCTCCACAAGGAGTGGCTTCTCTCTTATGCCGATGATGGCTATTTGGTACCAGTTTTTGAGGCTGGGAAGTATTACATCATCACGACATAGCGATCAGCTGGTGCACGTCTCGTAATTCAACCCAAATGAAGGATTTGACACAAACTATGGGTGACTTTGCTCTCTGGCAAGCTCCCTGCTTTCAGGCATTTCTATGGGTAAATTAGGGGTGGGGGCGGCGGCTGGATTTCTGTAACAAGTCTGTGGAAAAGGAGGGGGAAAATGAACAAGAATAGAGAGTCTGATGGACTTCAAAAGACATTGTGAAAGCAAACTTGGGGGAGGGGGCGGTCCACAAAGTAGGATTTCTTAGTTAGCTGCATTAAGCTACAAGTCACGATCGTCCAATAAGCGTTTAGGTAAGGAGCATTCCAATTGGACAGTCATGACTTCTTGTCTTAAGTTAACCCAGCTAACTGAGAAATCCTGCTTCGGGAAATACCCCCAGCTTCTAAATCCAAACGAAAAAAACACATAAAAATCTTTTCTGCATCTCTTTCTCCCGTGACTTACTGCATGTTTGGTATCATGCACTTTATTGTTGCGATAAATTTCCAGTGGCATATCTGCCATTGTGTTGTTTTTTTCTTGGGGGGGGGGGGTGGCTGGCAGAGTAGAGGGCTTTTCTTAATTAATCTATAGGCAGACACATTCCCGCTCATTTACTATTTTCCCAGATTGACCCATTTTTCAGGTGTGATGCTTTCTTCTACACATAAAGTGCAGGAGTGGCTTGGAAGCGGCATATATACATATATATGTAACATATATATCAAGTCAGTTGTAGTTTTTCAGATCAGGCTTGAGTGTTTATCAAACATTTTCAATACCATATTGTTGTAGTAACACTGGTATTGCAAGCAGCAATTGCTTATGTACTGTAAGCAAAGACTGTAATAACGTGACTTTTGGAAGCCTGACAGAAGACAGAACATTCTGAGGAATTCTGTCTTTATGATGGCCAGGAGTCTTGATGGCACCACATAATAATAATAATAATAATAATAATAATAATAATAATAATAATAATAATAACAGTAATAATAATAACAACAATAATAACAATAATAATAATAACAATAATAATAACAACAATAATAATAATAATAATAATGACTGTGATCAAACCACCATACTTGTGGGTCTCGCACGGGAAAAGCTACGTTCACCCTGTGCCGTGCCCCCCCATCTCAGGTGTGAATCTTCACAGGTTACTTGTGGTGGTGCAGTAAAAAACACATTCCAGCTGGATCGCAACCGGGTGTCAGCACTGCAACCATTTGAAGGGCAAGATTGCGAGGCTGAGAGCTAACTAAAGCCGATGGGTCACAACCGCAATGCAGTGGCAGCCGAGAGAAACTGAATGATGGGAAGACAGGGACCGGGGAGACCCCCCCCCCCCAGCCCAGGTCATTCCCCTTGTCTAGAGCCTCTTTGACGGCTGCAGTAAAAATAGCCGGCTCATAGGCAGCTGCAGTGCTGCACACATAGCTTTCCTGAAGGTGCCTGCATGGGAAAGCGGAGCGGCCCACACCAGACCCAGGTACCTGGTACCCATCACTCCACACTTACGCCCCCCCTCCCCCAGCCCCCCCACCATCTTCCCAGAGATGCTACTGCATTAGCGCACCATTTCAATAGATAAGGCTGGCACTTCTCCCTCACTGACCTTCAGCCCATGCTAACCCCACGGGCCAGACGGCACCATCCCCACGCTGCGTCGGGTTCCTGGCCCGGTTTAGCCAATGAGACCGACCCATATGGCATATGGGGAACAAATATGGCTTCGAGTCAAGCTGGTCCTATTGTGCAAGGGACACATGTCACGTGTCATGTGTTCGTGTGAAAAAGCAACATTAATCATTCTGCTTAATTGCTGAAACTGGACCCCCCCCCATCACCATGGATTTCGCCCAAGCTGCCTAAGGCCAGGGGGAGTTTAAAGCCACACGTTACAGGTGAGCACTGCCAAAAGGTACAACTCCAAAGTGCAGATGCCCCCACACTACAGCTCACTGAGTCTGACCCAGACTCTGATAAGTCGGCCCAAACACAGACTCCCTTTCCTGCTGGGTAAGTCAGAGAGGTCCGCTTGGATCACACTGACACCCTTACATTGAGATAATAAATGCATCCTAATGTATCAAGCCCAGTCATGCCATGACAGAGAAATACCTACTACTAGACTGGGAAGCACAGAGCCTTAGGAGGGCTCATATATTCCTTTTTAATGAAATATCTCTACTTCAAAAGGGTGAAAAAGTCGGTGGTTTCAGGCACCCTGAATAAAAAAAATATCTGTGGAACATCTGAAGGGAAAGAAGAGGCTTCGAAAAGCACAGACAGATTTAAGAAAGAAAATCTGTGTCTGTGTAACTGCCAGACCTTAATTAAATGAAACAAAGCAGTAAAATCCCACCCCCCACCCCCCACAGGAGGGCACTATCTCCCCCTAAAAGGCCCGCTGCTGCTCCCAGCTCCCTGCTGCAGTCAGGTAGCACATGGCCATGCGTGTGAACAAACAGCAAATAACAGGGCAGCCAAGCCAAACGCTCCTGCCTGGGTTCCCTCTCTTGCTGTTTTTGGAAGCGGTGCTACTCATACTTGAAAGGACTACAGAATGCAAACGACGCACACAAACACCTTCCGGTCCTCCCCTGAGTCACCCATTTACACAAAGATTGAGGAATTTGGGGGGGGG